>CM053623.1:429908056-429942724 GCA_028646595.1 Phalanger gymnotis | reverse complement strand
AAGACCAGAGTATATTGTAACTTCCTTCCAGTCAGGAACCATATCTTGTCTTTTTATCTGTAGTACTTGGAAAATAATAGATGCTCGATAAATGATGTTGAAGGTGACGTGAGCCAGGGTGCTAAAATGGAAAGCCCTGAAGGTCTTAGAATCAGATCTGGAACTGACTTTTGACTGATTATTACTGGTGGTATAAAACTGGAAAAAATGACTATCCCTCTGAGGCTCAGGTTCCTCTTCTGTAAAATGGAAATGATGATTCTTGTACTCTCTATCTCAGAAATATTATAAAGAAAATGTTTTGGAAACTGTAATGTGCTATATAAACATGAGCTGTCATGACTTAGGATGACTGCCTTCTGGCCAGAGGTTACCTATCTTTTAATGCAAATAATGAATCTTACCGTGTGGTCTCATTATTCAAATTTGCATTGCATATCTCCATTGGGAATATAAAACCAATGACCATATTCTGCATAATTATGACTTATAATCGTGTGAATTTGAATATGAGGTACCATTTCACAGGCTTTTATTCACACTAATTGGTACCTAGTTTTATCTACCACAACCAGAATAGATTTTCATTTATAAACACACAACTGTTCTGTCCATTACAAATTTATATTATCTAATCTCACCTGGGCCCTCCAGAGGCAGTAAAGAAATCCCTTTAATTTTCCTCAATTGACTCTTTATCTGTGCTCCTTAAATCAGACTCTCCAAACCTTTCTTTTCTCAAGCCTCCCATAGTATCTTTTCCAAATTCTCTTTATCAGAGGACCTCACTTCATAATTTACAGCAAAAAAGAGGCCATTTGCCTTGAGCACTCCTCTTTTTTTTCCTGCTTCTTTACATCTTCAAACTCCTTGACATGATCACTTTTCATTTCCTCTGTTGAAGAGGTGACCTTCTGCACATGAACACCAACCTCTCTACATGAATCCATGATCCCATCTCCTCCCTTCTCCTTGAGCGCACTGCCCCCATAATCTTACCGATTCTCTCTCTAATATTCAATCTCTCCCCCTCTACTGGTTTTTTCCGGGTTGTCTATAAATATACCTGTCTCCCCATCCTTTAAAATGAAAACTAAACAACCTACCAAATACCTACCATGCCTGGGTAGCTGTGGCACCGTGGATAGAGCACTGGGCCTGGCATCAGGAAGACTCATCTTCCCGAGCTCAAATCCAGCCTCAGACACTGAGGCTGTGTGACCCTGTGCAAGTCACTTAACCTGATTTGCCTCTGTTTTCTCATCTGTAAAGTGAGTGGAGGACATAACAAACTACTCCAGTATCTCTGCCAAGAAAACCACACCTGGGCTCATAAAGAACTGAACATGACTGAAATGACTGAATGACAGCAACAACCCACCATGACTGCTATTACTATTACTTGTCCTTTAGTCTCTCCTTCCAATTCAGCCTCTTAAGAAGGCCCTCTATATAGTACATGCCTCTGCTTCCTTACTAGCTTCTAAACCCTCTGTATTTACATGATAGCTTTATTGTATTTTTAATTACAATATATAACACAATATCTAATAATAAACGTTGTTTGTGTGCATTTATTACATATAGTATAACATATAATAATGAATACTATATATTTACATGTAACTTTATTATATATTTAATTACAACATATAATATCTATATACCTTTATTATATATAGTATAATATATAACAAGTACTATATATTTATATGTAACTTTATTGTATATTTGATTAATATGCATAATATATAATAACATATATTTACATGATAATATATTTAAAGAGGATAGCAAGTTGCACATAATAGACTTGCCGTTGTATGTAATAACAAATCTTTGTTATTATATTACGTTTTGGAAATGCTTGTTTTATTTCATAAATTAAAAATGAAATAAATTGAAAGTTTAAAAAAGTCATCTTAATCTCTCTGTAGCATTTGATATTACTGACTACCTTCTTTCTGTTTGACTCTTTCTTCTCTGTCCCCTTTGCTGCATCTTCATGCCATGACCATGAACTGTGGGTATCCCCCAAGCTCTGGCCTGGGTCCCCTACTCTTTTTTTCCGCTACTCTCTCTCACTTGGTGAAATCATCAACTTCCACAGGTTAAACTTTCATTTCTATACTGAGGATTCCCAGATCTATGTATCCAGTCCCAGTTTCTTTCCTGACCATCAATCTTACATCATTTTATATTTAAAATGCGTTTTATAGCATTTGCTATTGTTGATTACACTTCGCTCCGAGTTACTCTGTGCTTCATGATTTTTTTTCCCTGGTTTTTGGCTCTTTTGTGGTTTGGTTGTTTTTTTGGTCATGTCTGACTCTTCATGACCCCATTGAGGGCTTTCTTGGCAAAGATACTGGAGAGGTTTGCCATTTCCTTTTCCAGCTCATTTTACATATGAGGAAACTGAGGCAAACAGTGAAGTGACTTGCCCATGGTAACACAGCTAGTAAGTGTCTAAGGCCGATTTGAACTCAGAAAAATGAATATTCCTGACTCCAGACCTGGTGCTCTATTCACTACACCACCTCACTGCCCTTTCTCTACTCTTTCTTATCTGGACACTTTTTTAAAGTTCTACTTTGCTAGATAATCATCTGTTTCCTGTAAGCTATGTGAGGTTATACCTCAAGGCTATCTCCTAAGCTCTCATTTCTTCTTTCTTTTGGTTATCTCCCCAGTTCTCATGAGTCTAATGATCATCCCTAAGCTGGAGACTCCTAGATCTACATATCCATCCCTAGTCTCTCCTCTGAGTTGTGGTCTTTCATAATCAACTCCCTACTATTATATACCTCCAACTACATCTCCTGTCTTTAGGCATCTTAAGCTGAATATACCCAAACAGAGCTCATTGTGACACTGATGTGATTGTAGGGACATCAAAGTATGTCAGTGTCTTTCTGTTCCAGAATAGCTACCCCTGCTGCTCCCCTTATTCCCCACCTCGAAATCCTATTCTTCAAAAAGTCCTATTTTGATCCATTTTTTGAGATTGTTATTGTAAAAAAAAGTGTACGTGTGTAGGAGAATGGGTGGGGAGGGAAAAGAAACTTTCAAAGAGAATGCCTTGAAGATTACATTAACCAAACAATCCAAAACCTAAAGAATTAAAATAGTTAAAATTTCAACTTCCACAAATGTTTGTGAAAAGCTTACTATGTGCAGAATGTTACTTGAAGCACAGGATGAGATAAGACAAGTAAAACTTGGTTTCTATCCTTATGGAGTTCTTTATATTGTGGGGTGAAAACATTTAGTAGGTCCACTTACATGTTTTGACATGGGGCAGTAATAATGTGGTGGCTATTTGTAAGTAGGCTGGAAAGCATACATCTGTATTGTTACTTGTTGCTGGAGACAGCTTTACCATCTTACATCTGTATTCTGTTACCTCTAAATTAGGTGTTTAGCTTGCCTTTATCTGGATGTGAGAGTATTAGACTGGAAGCCTATACCTCTATTTTGAGAAATCAACCAGCTCCCTTCTCTAGTCATTCAACGCACTTTGGAAATAAGTCTGAGATGTAGATTTGTGAAAAAAAGATTATCTAGTTGTAATTTTTCTACTCTGTGTAACTATATGATGCCCAGGGTTTGAGTGGGAGGGCTAATGTTTTAAGAAAGACCTGATGGGCTGGTTCCCCCAAATGCCCACCTGTGCCTCCTCATTTCCAAATTGGATTTTTACAAACCTGTCAAGTCTCTTGATAGAGTGAAAGCTAAGTGACTCCCGAGGCTGAGGTTTAAAAGGAATCAAATTTAACCAAAATTCACAAAAAAATTTGGAGCTTTTTTTTTAAGCAAAATCCTGTGTTTTATATAGTAGCTTTATAACTCCAAATTATCATCTCTATTTTAATGCAAGTTTTTTTGCAAAAGAAAATGCCATTCTGGTGAAATTTCCACTGGAGTCATAATTTTCTTCCCTAGGTTCCTGGGCAATAAAAGCTAATCCTCAATTTTTCCCTACTATGAGAGATAGGTCTCAGGGAAAGCTCCCAAACTTTATCTGTGCATTTCCTCATTTATCCAGATATCCGATAGGTAGTAACTTCACCTGAACAAAACACGAATAAAAATCAGAAAAGAGAATTGTCCTGTGTGCAGCCAAAGTAGTGTTCGTACTAAAACTCATCCACCTACTCAGGGAAGCCTCTTTATTTTTATGTTATACATAGTTCTAAAATGATAATAATAATTATTATCATAACACTATTTAAGGTCTTCAAAGCTCATTATAAATATCTTGTTATTCTCATAAGAATGCTCAGAGACAGGTGCTTTATTATCTCCTTTTTGTAGATGAAGACATTGAGGCAGACAGAGGCTAAGTGCCTTGCCTGGGACTACACAGCTAGTAAGTGTCTGAGACTGGATTTGAATCCAGGTCTTTCTAGCTCCAACTCCAAGTTCTAACTCAGCTGCAGCAGATTAAAGGTAGCAAATTAATAAAGCACGAGGGTAGGAAAATGGTGGTAGGAATGGCATGTCTGCAGCACTGGGAATAAAGTCTTGGAGGTCTAGGGCTACCTTCCATTGATAGGGGCATCCCTAGAATTCAGCCTTGGTCTTGACCAGGGGTGCGGAATGTGGGGCCTTAAGGCTGCAGGTTCCTCACTCCTGGTCTTGCCTTTCTGATTTTCAAAATAAGCCTTCTGCCTGAATCCCTCTTTCTCTGTCTCTCTCTTTCTCTGTCTCTCTATCCCTCTCTCTCTCTGTGTGTGTCTGTCTCTCTGTCTCTCTCTCCCCTTCCGCCCCTCTCTGTCTCTGTCTCCATCTCTCTTTGTCTCTCTTCATCTCTCTCCCTCTCTCTGTGTCTCTCTGTCTCTCTGTTTTTAGGTCTCTCTCTGTCTCTGTCTCTCTGTCTCTCTCTCTGTGTCTCTCTATCTCTCTCCTTCTCTCTTTCTCTCTCTCTTCTTCCTTCCCTCCCTCCCTTCCTTCCCTCATTTCCTTTCTCCATCCATGCCTGGCACACAGTAGACACTTGATAAATGATTGTTGATTACTGATTAATTAAAAAATGAGAAAGGAGTCATGAAAATACATGGAGACAGAAAAATTCAAAACACAGAATGCCCTGAGATCATTGATTTTGAGCTAGATGGGATTTCAAAATCCATCCAGTCTGACCCTGACATTTTACAGATAAAGAAACTTAGGACCAGGGGAATTAAATGACTTGCCCAAGGTCACACAAGTATTAAACATCAGGAGGAGGATTTAAACCCAGGTCTTCTGTCTACAGACAATGCACTTCTCATTGGGCTATACATGACTGGGAGATACTGAGTTCAGGAACTGATGACTTACTGAAAGTCAGCATCTTCTCTGGAGTAGACATCAGAAGATTTCTATGTCCAAGATGTGTGACCTTGGCCATTGTACCCTCTTGTAGGTATTTTCTCTTCTGCAGAATAAGGAAAGGCCTTCCTGCCCAGGCCTTGAAACCAGTTCTTAAGGATCCTGACTCCAAAACCCTTATCTACTGTGCCACAATGCAGATATGGATATTTTGGCAACATTTTTGCCCTTGTAATTTGAGGTTTATTTTCTTTTGTTTCTTTGCCCCCCCCCCCAAAGATACGTAGCAAATAAAAAGGTATCTTAATAAGCTGGTAAAGAGGAATTGTTTCTATGTAAACACACTGTGATGTCTGAACGGACTCCTGCTTAACAGCCAAATGTGGCTGGCTTGTTTTCTCAGATGTAAAATGAGGAAGTTAGATTACATCAGTGGTTTCCAAATTTTTTGATGCATACGTAGCAGTAAAAATTTCCGAACACACCCATACATGTAGCTATAATGTTATATAAAGAAACACATGTATACAAATATAATACATGTATGCATTTTTAAATTGCATGCATGTACTGAATATAATCTAAATCCCAAAGCTATGGAACTCTCTTTCTCTTAGTGGAGATCTATATTCTATTCCTGAATGAGGTGTTGGGCAGAGCTGGTGATAGTAGGAAAGCAGAAAACTCCAATTGTTTGAGCCTCTTCAAGTCTTTTTGGGTCTTGGCAGCTTGGCAGTTACTTTGGGTGTTTCTGGCTTCCAGAGAAAAGATGGCCAAAGCCCATCTTACTGCAGATTGTTCAGGAGAAAATAAGACTAGGATGAAGCTGACGTGAGAGGAGGTGGCAGTTTCGATCCTATCCCTATCTCTAGCTTGCTCCATTAGAGATTTTGGAGAATTTCCCTTTGGGTGAGATTTGAAATTGTCTCTTTGTTGAGCCAAGTTACCTCATTCCCAATCAGACAGTTTCTTCACTCTGTATATAGCATATCTTCTCCTATGTATACTTATTATGATTTATGCTTTGCCATCAACTAGGATAAACTAATTTCTTTGCTACTTTCTCTATGTGTTCATTGTGGAACTGATATTTCCTGGGAAGGGAGTCTAGCCTTGGGTAGAAAGCTTGAGGGTCTTCTTTTCCCCATAAATGACTAGCAATCAGAAGTCAAGCTTGAACCTAAAAGCCACATCCTCTAGACTAATAATATTTAAGGGATTGGATAGATTTAATTCTAGCCTTGCTACACTCTCTCTCCGAGGAGAGCAGAGTGGTTAAGCTTCTAGCCCAATCTTTGGCTTCCCTTCCTGGCAAGAAATAAAGTCTTCCTTGGAGAAGGGTGGGGAGGAAGAAGCTAGAGATGTCTGTTCTATCACCCTTCAAACCCTACAATGATTTATACCATTGCTATATGTGGGAAAGTGCCTTAATACGTAATATATTAAATATGTTACAAAATGTAAACAAAAATGGAATTTTTAGAAGGATAAGGAAAGATAAATGAGATTCAAATGTTTTAAAATCACATTTCTTACTGTTACAAAAGACCTTTTTTTCTCTCACTTAAATATCATGAATATTTTAGCTGAAAACAGTGTGCTTAAATATGTTTCGTTGTTTTTGAAAAAAGTCCCTGTTTTGGTCCTGGGAGATAGGGTTGACTCCAAAAAATAATTAGCGATTAATAAGGACTTGGTCAATTTGATCAGTAGAGCGAGCTTAAATACTTTTCATTGAAATGTACACAAATGTCTAATACTAGGTTACAACAGTGAATAAACATAATAGCTTTTCAGTTGGTGTCACCTTTGTGTGTGTATAATATTCACCATATTCACGGAAGCTGGGTGCCACTATTGTGCACAGTGCATTGGGCTTGGAGTCAGGAAGACTAATTCTCCTGAGTTCAAATCTGGCCTCAGACAATCACTAGCTGTGTTACCCTGGGCAAGTCACTTAATCTTATTTGCCTCAGTTTCCTCATCTGTAAAATGAAGAAGGAAATGGCAAACCACTCCAGTATCTTTGCCAAGAAAACCCAAAAGGGTCATGAAGAGTTGGATACAACTGAAGCAACTGAACCACAAAATTTGCCGTATATAAATGCGAAATCATCAAGTTGTCTCTGATTCTGATTGAGCAGGACGTTTACACTATAAATTCATTCCCCTTTCTTCACCTGGTTCTGCTTAATGCATCATACCTTAATTTCCTGTTCATATTTGGATTTTTTATTCATGTTTTTATATTAGTGTGAGGAATAGAGAGATGCTCAATTTGCCTGAATGGTAGAGTGTGGAAAGGGAAATAGTATATTAGGCTGGAAAGTTGAACTGGGACCAGATTGTGTAGGGCATTAAAACTCACATAAAAGAGTGTGCATTTCAAGAGGGAGCCACTGGCGTTTGGACAGGGAAGTGCTTGTGCTTTAGGAAAATCACTTTGGCAGGTGTACAGAAGAGGGAGTAGAGAGGGGAGAGATTTGAGGCAGGGAGGAAAACCAGAAGACTTGTACTAATACAGGCAGTAGATGAAAAGGCGTGAATGATGTCGGTGGCTATGTGAGCAGAGAGAAGGGGACGGTTTTGGAGGTAGAAATGACCAGATTTGGCCACTCTTTCGGCATAGGGAGTCAGTGATAATGAAGGGGTCTGAGTTGTGGTGCCTTGAGAAGCTGACCCAGGAGCAGAAAGGAGGACATTGGGAGCTTAGAAAGAAAAGGGGGGGCAACAGAGTGATAGAGGAGGGGTGGGTGGTAGGTATGGTTCCATTGGAGACAACTCCCCCTCCCCAAAATTGGCTGTTGTGGGGAGGATGGAATGCAGACCAGGGTGTGCTGGAGCCAGCTAGAACCAGCTTGTGAGAGTCAGTTGTTGAAATTTTTAGCATGAGCATTTGTGCCTTGGAAATGGTAAATGCTACAGATAGGTTGGGAGTGTCTAGACCAGAGATGTCAAAGTCCACAGCGGGTCATAATACTCCAGAGTGAATCGTGAATCATAAAACAATAGATAATATTAATATGTGGCATTCTATGAGACAATGTGGCAGCAGGAATACTTATATACGATTTACAAGTTCGTTTCAATTTTAGTTTGACTACACTGGTCTAGACTTAAGAAAGTGATGGAAAAAATGTTGGTAATACAGATTAACCTTAAAAATGTATCTGGAATACATATAGATACATGTACACATATACACATGCATATTATATATACATACACACTTATGTGTGTATGTATACACACACACACACACACACACACAGAGCACCAATTGTTTATTAGCACAAACATTTATTAGCACACCACTGGATTAAGCCTGTCTCTCCATCCATAACTGACTGATTGTATACCCTTGGCACCATACCATGGTCTCTCTAGTAAATAGAGAAAGTATTTGCCAAGCACTTGCTATGTGCCATACATGATATTAAATACTGGGAAAATGACTATAGGACAAGCAAGCAAGTTCTTGGCCTCCAAGAGCTTAGGATTTCTAAGGTCATACAATAAATAAAAGCAGAGGGGTGTAGGGAGGAGTGCCCACTGTGGCCCAGTTTAGAGATAGCTGGGAACGAGTGGTTCCTGGCAAGATGAGGGGAATGCTCATTTAGAAGAACTCAGGACACTTCTAGGGCAGAGTCCAAGGTTCCAGTGGGGGTGATGGCCAGAGGTGGCACAACCAGGAAGATGACCGAAGCCCCCACCTCAGAATCCAGGTGGCTTTTGAGGTATTAATAAAAATACTTACTAGCTAACATTGTCCATTTATAGAACGCCGGGCCTGGAGTAGGAAGACCCAAGTTAAAATCTAGCCTCACGCACGTACTGGCTGAGAGAACCTGGACACATCATTTCACCTCTGTCTGCCTCAGTTTTCTCATCTACAAAACAGGTATAATAAAAGCATCTACCTCCCAGGATTGTTGGAAGATCCAATGAGATGGTTGTAAAGTGTTGTGAGGTAGTTGTAAAACTTGGCACATAGTGAGCGCTACAAAAATATTATTTATCATCGTCATGATTATGTTTATTTTTCAAGTGTTTTACAGTTTGCAAAATACACATGCCATCTCACTTGATACTTGCACTAGCTCTGTGGAGGTAAGTGCTATTATACCCATTTTACAGGTGAGTCTAAAAGTAGTCATGTGACTTGGCCAGGGTCCCACAGTTACCAAGTGGCTAAGGTAGGATTTGAAGTCAGATCCTCCTGACTCTAAGTTCTATCCACCGTTATACCTAGCTATTCCTGTTAGGTCCCTTTTATCTCCAAATCTATAACCCTATGGTCCTTAAAACAAGATAAAGGATGTACAGAGTTATCAGAAAACAGATTTTCTTAATCTTGGACAAGGGAATGCAGGTTTGGGGGCAGGAGGGCAGCAATCCGTAACATTCTTTGTTGTCAAGTCAACAAGTGTTTATTAAGCACCTACTATATATTGTGCAGCTAGGTGGTATGGTGAATAGAGTACTGGCCCTAGAGTCAGGAAGATTCCTTTTTTTGCGAGTTCAAATCTGGCTTCTTACACTTACTAGCTGTGTGACCTTGGGCAAGTCACTTAACCTGTGTGGCTTAGTTTCCTCATCTGTAAAATAAGCTGGAGAAGGAAAGGGCAAACCACTCCAGTGTCTTTACCAAGAAAGCCCCAAATAGGGTCATGAAGAATCAGATATGACAGAAAAAAATGACTGGACAACAAAACAATATGTACTAGGCATTTTTCGAAGTGCTGGGGATACAAAAGCAAGCAAAAAACTTTTTAGTTCCCGCCCTCAAGGAACTTATATTCTCATAGGGGAAGATAACACATGAATGGAAGCTGAAAAGGGGTGGAAGGGGAAGGGACTTACCTTGGGTTCATGGTGGAGAAAGACATCTAGAGACTTAGGAATACAGTTGAGAGTCAGTATGTTGGGAGCTGGTGTGCAGGAGTCAATATGGCTGGTCTGTATCAGAGGAAGGGGCCCTAAGGGCAGAGAAAACATCCATGGTGGAAAGGTTGCTGTGGTGTGGTTGAGAAGGGTCCAGACAGTCAGGAGAGCAGCCTGGAGAGGAGTGTCCCTTCAGTGAGCCTCATTTCTGGAGAACGAAGGCCAAATCCTGATGTGATTTCTTAGTTCTCGGTTCCGTGAGATGCCTGAGTTTATATTTGTTTTTAATTACAGCCCTTCTTGTTAATGTGAGCACCTCGAAAGCCCAAGCTGCTGCTGCGACACATAGTGCTACTGGAAGCTACTTGCCAGGATGTCTAATAACATGGTTGTTATCTACACTTTGTCCATGGGATGTTTAAAGAAAGAGTTACTGAAATCTTATCTGCCTGCAGTTTGGGAATGTGACCTTGGATTCACAAGTGTCAGAATGGTGAGAAAACTGTTTAGTCTCACCATTGTTACTGAGTCAAATGCTGGAGAATTCAGCTTGATTCCATTTGACAAGAATCTGTGGAATGCCTCAGATAGATAACATCAATCCAATGTTGTCCAGGGAAAGCAAGAGAAGAGAGTGTCGTAGAAGGGCCCTGTTTTCAAGGAGCTTGTGATATTTTGGAATGTTGGGGGCACTTAAGAGAGGCAGTGCAGGAAGAGGGGAGGAGCATGGATTTGGAGTCTGAGGAACTGAGTGTGAACCCCAGCTTTGCCACTGTGTGACATTAGGCAAGTCATCTAATTTGTCTGAAACTTGGTGTCCTCATACACAAAGGTCATTGGAGTAGGTGACTTCCAAGGTCTTTCCAGATTTAAAATCCAATGCAGACTATGGAAGCTCATGACAACGTACTATAGTGGATGGAGTACTGGTGATGGAGTCAGAAGTCTTGGGTTCAAACCTTACCTTTGATACTTAACATCCGTGTGACCTTGGGTGAATCACTTAACTTCCTCCACTCTCAATTCCATCATGTATAAAATGAGAGAGTTAGAAGAGATCACCTGCCTGGTCCCTCCCAATTCGGCCTGTGATATTATAAACCTATGACAGTGTAGTGTTTATGTACCAGGTAGTCTCTGAGCTCCCTCTCCAAGATCTGGGCTGACTGTATATCTCCTTCCTCCTCAGGAGGCATTGGGTGTCTTTTTTGTACCACTCTAAGCTCAAGCCCCACTTCTGGGGGTGTTCTGCCCATTGTTAGCTGTAAGTAACCAGCAGCCCCTAGGAGGTAATGGCAAATCATTCCAGTATCTTTGCTAAGAAAACCCCAAATGGGATCGAGAAAAGTCAGACACAATTGAAATGACTGAACAACAGTAACAGCAAAACCAGCAACCCATTTCCTTTTTTTTTGAGGGGGCAAGGCAAGGCAATCCAGGTTAAGTGATTTGGCCAAGGTCACATAGCTAGTAAGTGTCAAATGTCTGAGGTCGAGTTTGAACTCAGGTCTTCCTGACTCCAGGGCCAGTGCTCTATTTACTGCATCACCTTGCTGTACCCCGTCTTTTGTATTATCAGTATTCCTTTTTAAAAAAATAAACTTAAATACATAATAAGAAAAGAAAAGGAAAATTATAAATAAATATTAAATAAGAAAAGAAAAAAGTTATGTGTACAGTTGATCATAGGAGAGGATTATATATATATATATATATATATATATATATATATATATATAGGAGTAACATCATTTCAGGAAAGCCTATATATTAAATACTGTGTGTTATGTTGAAAGCCGTCCATCTTTTCTTTGCTTGCTTGTAGGTTTTCTTTTGTTCTCTGCCATACACTTTTTACTTTGTTCTTTTTTCAACCATTTAATTAACTAGCTTCTATGAAGGGATATTTTATTAAAATACAAACATTTTCCCTCCAATATTGTTCCTATACCACTTGAAGACTGAGCTTATACTTAACATAGTGGTCCCACCGACTTCACATGCAGTTTTATTAAATTCAGTTCAACAAGCATTAAGCCCACCATACATACAAGGTCCTGGGCTAGATGCTGGGGCTACCAAGATAACAAATGACAGTCTAGTTCCTCTGAGTTTCCATGCTAATACAGGCAAGAATAGTAACAAATGTATGGAAATTTAGAATGGTCCAAGGGATGATTTATAAGTGAAAAGAAGAGGTCAAGAAAAAGTACAATAAAAATGTTGTTGAGAAAGAAAGCATTTTCAGTTAGGGAGAGCAAGAAAAAGCTTCACATAGCAGGTAGGATTTGAGGTGGGTCTTGAAGGAAGTGGATCTCAACAAATGGAAGTGTAGAGGGATCTTGTCCCAGGCATGAGCAATGGCCTTCATAAATGTACGGAAAGGACAGAGTGACATCACAGAATAACTATTAGTTTAATTATAAAGTGCATGAATGAAGATAATGTTAAATAAGGTGGGGAAGGTAGATGACCATCCATTTGCAGAGTACCTTGAATACCTATGTAATAAATTAGAATTAAGATAAAATTAAGATATTTTATCTTGTAAGCAATGGGGAGCCATTGAAAATTTTTGAACAGGAGAATGACATAGCCAGTATCATGCATTGGAAGAGCTGTTGTTGTGATTTGTCATTGTTGTTGAATTGGTCAATTGTGTGGAGGATGGATGGGGGAATAGAGAACAGGGAGACCAATTAGGAGCTTATGATAATAAGCAGCTCAAAAGAATGACTATGAACAAAGAAAAATAGAAATTGTTGAATCACTTGGAGTTACTTTGTAAAGTTTTATAAAGACATCTATGAAGGATCTCTTGATTACTAAAGACCATTACTAATTTTCTTTGTAGCTTGACTTCATTCTATGATGGGGAAGGAGTAGAAAATGAACTGGCTTGGAAGTCAGGAGGCCTCTGCTTCAGTCCTGGCTCTGCTACAGACTCAGTATGACGTTGAGAAAGTGATTTCCCCTTTTGGGACCTTGTTTTTCTTAAATGAAGGCACTAGACAGGATGATGCCTGGTGTCCTTCCAGTTTAAACATTCTGTGTTCTCTCCTCTGTTCCATGGTCATAGTTGGAAGGGACCTTGAAGGTCCTGTAGCCCAACCTTTCTGTTTTACCAAATGAGGAAACCAAGGCACAGGAGATGAGATGACCTCCAGCTTTAATAATCTGTATTAAAGGAAAAAAAGCTATTTATACTACACTAAGGGATACCTTCTGTTAGAAGCTTGGACTTTTAGTAGATCTTGCTATTTTTTTTAAAGGAATTGGGAGAGAATGCAAATCATAATTCAAATTTCCCTATGTACTTCTATTCCAATTTGCAGTTTATTTTTTATTTTTTGCCATTAATAACCGTCTCCAAATTCTGTCTTTAGGGTGAGTCTTTCCGTAGCTGATCTCAACCCAAACATGAAACTTTTGGGAAAGGTTTAGGAAAATCTGTTCAGCTGTTTTTGTAGGGAAAAAAAATTGATATAAAGTACCTTCTTTTCCTCCCAGGCCCAAAATAGCTGAGTTTTTTCTTCCAAATGAGCTTGTGGTCAGGCCTTTATGAAAGAGCCTGAATGCGAATGAAAAGGATTCATATTCAAGATCATTACTTTTGGTAAACAGTCTATATATCTGTATGGAGTAGAATCATTACTGGAAAGCAGAGCATGAGACAGATGAAACAGACAAAGAACTGTGAAAAACTTGGCCCAGGGCAGCCTTCAAAGAGAAGACTCTCTAGCCATTCTTGGTGCATTTGTCCTATGACCTTCACCCAAGGGCATAGGGTCATGTCCCTTTCCCAGCTTTTTTTGCTGAGCAGAAAAACAATTACATTTTAGAATTAATTTAATCAAAGCACCGTTAGCAAGGCAAATCTGATACACATCATTTCCTCTCCTCCCTCACCCTCTAAAATGCACTCCAATATGCCAATGTAGCTGTGATCACAAAAATGTGAGTATTCCTTCCAGAATTGTAACATCTCTGTCTATCTATGGCTACTCAATTCCTTGCAACATTTGTCCACGATCTCCCTTAAGTATACTGTAGGTTGTCAACCTACCATATTTCAGGCTTCCTTGGTTCTCATGTCTTTGTATTAGGTGCTAATGGAGCATTTGGACCATTTGTTGATTGTGTTTCATTCCAAATATGTGGTGGCTCGTTCATATTTTCTTTGACATTTCTTTGACATCTTTGATTCTGTTGTTTTTTTTTTCCTACATAATGTGATGCAACCTTTTTCACACTTTCCACGATTTTCTGTTACCTTTTGGGCAATGTTTAAATTCAGTTCTTTGGAGTGTGTGATATCCCATGACTCACAGCCATATTGTGTCACTGGAAGAATGTATTCCATTAATGTTTTAGATATCTGTTGCTTTGGATTATCTGTCACTGGATTATCATTACTGGCAAGCTCCTTTTCCTCATCTGTATAATAAAAAGAACTACCTGTACTGCCTGCCTGGTGTATCGCAGTCAAAATGGGATCTTAGCACTTAATTCAACCAAGTGCCCTTGAAGAGTTTGGCCTTTATTTCCTTGATTAAATTAGGAGTCCTTGATGACCTCCTTGCCTCAAGGAAAAGCCTAATTTGCATGGGTTTGAGTGACATGTTTGAGACATCAGAGGCTTTTAGACCACGTGGGTTTAAGTCACACTTTTGTGATGATTTTAGGTCACGTGGGTGAGTCGCATGTGTGACTCATCCTGGACCCTGAAAAAGATATAAAACCAGGGATTTGCTTTCTTTTTTTGGAGCTCTGATCCACAGCAGTAGTGGTGCTCGTGACTCTGGGCCAGCCATTGTCATGAGCTCCCCAGCTGTACTCAGATGTTGGTAACTCTGAATTGTATTTGGTCTGTCTGTCCATGTTTGTAATTTGTTTGTATTTGCTCTGAAGTTCAGGGTGCTGGCTTTTCCCCCTGAACTAAGTGAATGGTATTTATATGCTGGATTAAAGTAAGATTTCTAACCCCTTAATGTTGCTTTCCTTAGTCAAGCAGATCAAAAGAACTGGGCTTTAGTGTTCTGTGAGCTGGTTGTTGTTGGTTTTACACCCCCCACAGCAGCTGCTAGCTGGATTGTTGAAACACCTGGGTAGGTCAGTGCAAGGGAAATGCTTTGGAAACTGTAAAGCACTACAGTATGTGAAAATTGCTGTTATTATTAAAAATCATCTTTTTAAATATATCTCAGAGAAAAACAATCATAGGACAAGTTACTTTCCTATTCTTCATATTTAGTACTCTGAAGATTATTACACTAGTGAATAAAAATGCTTTTTATAGTCAAATGAAAGTATTAGGAAAGCTCATCTTCTGTACATTTACTGAAAACATCTTTGGGACCACCCTAGAAGCAGATGTTATGATGGGAATAATTATGCTGTTGCCACATGGTTTTGATTTTTTCTGTTAGGTCTGTTTGTTCTGAAAGCTTTTCTATTCATATAGTTTGGAGATTATGAGTATTTGATATGATGGCATCTATTAAAAACATTGTTTTAAAATTATTCAATTATGCTATCATTCTGATTTACCAAAAGCTGACTTTTAGTTTTGAAATGAGTTGAGACAATTTTATTAACTAAAGAGAAAACAAGGCCAGCGGAGTAATTTTTTTGCCCACTAGCCATCCTGTGCACTGATGTTGCAGGAGAACACAAACTTCCTCTCACTTTTCAGCCCTTTGTAATATAGCTTTAAACCTCATCACTCAATTAAAACTGCTTTCTCCAAAGTTTCCAATGATTTCTTAATTTCTGATACTATTTTTTCTCAGTTCTCTTCCTTCTTGACCTATTTGCTACATTTGACGCTTCTTTCTCAATGCCCCTTAATGGATTTTGTGACATTATTTTTGTGACATTATTCTTTCCTGGCTTTCCTATTTATCCAACCACTCTATCTCATTCTCCTTTGCTGTTGCATCATCTATTCTCTCTAACTTTGGGTGTTCCCTAAGGCTCTGTCCTGGATCCTTTTTCTTCTCTCTATTGACCTCATCAGCTCTCATGGGTTTAATTAATTATCATCTCTATGCAGATGAAGCCCAGATCCAAATACTGAGTCATAATTTCTCATTTGATCTCCAGTTCCTCGTTACTAACTACTTATTGGCCATTTCAAATTGGAATTTCCAGAGACGTCTCAACTCAGTGTGTCTAAAACTGAACTAATTATCTCTCCCCACCACCTGTTCTCCTTCCAGATATCCCTGTTACTACTAGAAACATCACCATTCTTCTGGTATCCCACACTGACAGCCTCAGAATCATCTTCAACCCCTCACTGTCCCTCTTCCCATTTCACATTCTCAAATGATTGCCAAATCAACATTTCTAGCTCTAAAATATCTTCCCATCTGATTCTTTCTCTCTACTCCAGGGGTGGGGAACCTGCAGCCTGGAGGCTCCTCATGACCTTCCAGGTCCTTGGGTGTGGCCTTTTGACTGACTCCAAGTTTTACAGACAAATCTTTTTATTAAAGGGATTTGTTCTATGAAGTTTGGATTCAGTCAAAAGGCTGAACTTGAAAACCTAGAGGGCTACGTGTGGCCTTGAAGCCTCAGGTTCCCCACTGCTGCTCTACTCAAATGGCCACTGCCATAGTCCAGGTTCTTATTACTTCTTACCTACATTATTGCAATTGTCTCCTAATTGATTTTCCTACCCCAAGTCTCCTCCTACTCTAGTGCATCCTACACAGAATCGCCAAGGTAATTTCAAAGTGTACAGCACAGTGCTGAGCACATGGTGTAGGTACTTCCTTTCTTTGCATTAGCCATCTCCCATGAAATGCCCTCTTTCCTTATTCTTTCTTTGTAAAATCTGTCTTCCTTCAAGACTCAGATCAAGCATCACCCTCTGCATGAAGCCTTTTTTTGCTAATGTCCCCTCCACAACTGCTATTATTCCCCTCTGAAATTACTTAGTTTTTAACGCCTTCATATTTATTTATATTATTCCTTTATGTTGTCTATGTATACTCTTTTATGTCATTGACTGTTATGTCAGAGTGTAAGCCCTTTGAGAGCATAGATGGTTTCATTTTTTTAATATTTTTATTCCCATATTTTTGCACAATTCTTAGCACATAGTAGGTGCTTAATAAATGCTGATTGATTTCTGGATAGATGATATCACAGATCTATTAGAGCATAGGCATATGGCCCTCTACTATGGTCTGAGGCTGAGGTCTTGTGCTATGGAGGCGCCTGGGGTTCACAAAGGATACAATAGAACACAAAGTCTGGAAAATCCTACCACATTGGCAAGGTTTCAGGTCTTTTCTCTTCAGGTGATATACCTCTGTATGGGGTTGGCTGAGGACCCTCCTGGGGAAATGTAGAGAAAGTCATGACCAGGTTGGCTGTAGGGTGATGAATTTCTTATCCATAGTAATTCATAAAGACCTCCAACTAAGTCAGGGGTTGGCAAAATACCACCCTGTTTTTACACAGCCAAAACCAGCTAAGAATAGTTTTACATTTATAAATGTAAGAATGGATTGTATAAAGCTAGGCAGTGGTCCAGATTTACTTTTAGAGATGCAGTTTGCCAACCTCTGAACTAAGGCATGGAGTGGTTGGCATTGCATTGTGGAAGGAAATGTCCATACTCACAGAGTCATAGGTATTTTTAAAATTGAATTATGAAGAGCAAATACATTTATTTATTATTTTTATTAGAAGCTGTGAGAGGCAGCATAGAGTAGTTTGTAAGGGCCTTGCTCCATGCCAGAAAGACATAAGTTCAAGAACCACCTCTCACGCCTTCTAAGCTAAGACTAACTTATAGAACATATGTTCGTCTGTATTGGTAGAAGAAATTTCATCTTTGAGGGCTCCCTACAGTGATGGCACAGGCCTAGACAAAAAAATATCATGGTAACAGTAATATTTATAAGATTCATTTATTAAACTTTCCAGTGATTAAAAATTAAAACGTGGATGCTCCTCATTTTACTTTGAATATTTACTGGAGAAACTAGAAACTATCTCTAACCCCAGACATTCTGTTCATATAATACAATTATTGGGATGTAGCAAATAATATTTGTCATCCGATATTCTTGGAAAATAGTCTATGGAAAATATATTACAGGATATAATTCTTTATCAGTAGAGCCACTCTTGCCAATTTTGCAGCTTGAGTGAATTCTTTCCCAAGTCTATACATTGTTAAACTGGGTTTTCTGAAGAATCATAGGACCTCAGAGCTGAAAGTGACCTCATTGTTCAGTTGTTTTCAGACATGTCTGACTCCGTGACCTCATTTGGATTTTTTTTGGCAGAGATACTGAGGTGGTTTGCCATTTCCTTTTCCAGCTTATTTTACAAATGAGGAAACTGAGGCAAACATGGTAAAGTGACTTGCCCAGGGTCACACAGCTATTAAGTATCTATGGCCGGATTTGAACTCAGGAGATGAGTCTTCCTGACTCTAGGGCCAGTACTCTATCCATTGTGCTTCCCAGCTGCCCTAAAATTGATGTCAGGGGTCTTCTAATTTAATCAATAATGGAATAAGGAACCCTTCCACCATATACCCTGGTTACCAGTTATGGGGTATCTGGCCTTTACTTGAAGACTTCCATAGGCTGTAGCAGTTGATTCTTATTTTGGAGAGCTCCATTGGGCAGCTGGGTAATGCAGTGCATAGAGACAAGTCACTTCACCCTGTTTGCCTCAGTTTCCCCATATGTAAAATGAGCTGGAGAAGGAAATGACAAACTACTTTAGTATCTTTGCCAAGAAAACCCCAAATGAGGTCACAAAGAGTTGGACACAACTAAACAACAACAACATTTGATTAATAACTCCATGCCCTTCCCTTACTCAAGCCTATATTTATTTCTTTTGCAGCTTCCAACAACCACAACCCATTGCTTCTGGGCCCAGGCAGAACATGTCTAATCCCATTTCTGTAGGTTAGCTTTTTAACTACTTGAAGACAGCTTTCCATTCCACACTTAGGTTTCTCTTCTGCAGGCTGAACATCCCCAGCTCTTACACTTAATCCTTATGTGACATGAGTTTGAAGACCTTGTGTTTGGAAACACAGATTTTGTTCTGGAAGGAGATCCATGCTCCCAAGCCATTTTGCAGATGAGGGAACTGGTAACCAGAGACAGTAAGCGACTTGCACAAAGAACACACATGGAGTAACCAGCAGAGCTGAGGTTGAGCAGTCTTTCCATTATATCACGCTGTCTTATTTGATGAAGGAATGAGTTAGTCATTCAAGAAGTGGTGAGCAGCTACTCTGGGCCAGGCACTGTGCTGGATACTGGGGACAGAAAGTGGATGGAGTATGGCCCTTCCCTCAAGGAGCTTACACTCCATATACACATATAGGTATATACAAAATATAGACCAAATCAATACAAGATAATTTGGGGGAAGTTCTGATTTTTTTTAATTTTCATTTTTTGTTGATGTCTTTAATTGATTTAATATTTTTAGTTTTCAGCATTGATTTTCACAAGAGTTTGAATTACACATTTTCTCCATATTTCTACCTTCCCCCCCACTCCAAGATGGCATATATTCTGGTTGCCCCATTCCCCAGTCAGCCCTCCCTTATGTCACTCCATGCCCCCCCAACCCCTTTTCTCTTACTTTCTTGTAGGGCAAGATAAATTTCTATGCCCCATTTCCTGTATATCTTATTTCCTAGTTGCAGGCAAAAACTTTTTTTTGAACATCCATTTTTAAAACTTGGAGTTCCAAATTCTCTCCTCTCTTCCCTCCCCACCTACTCTCCCTAAGAAGGAAAGCAATTCAACATAGGCCATATGCATATCATTATGTAAAACCCTTCCACAATACTCATGTTGTGAAAGACTAACTATATTTTGCTCCTTCCTACCCTATCCCCCTTTATTCAATTTTCTCCCTTTACCCTGACCCTTTTCAAAAGTGTTTGTTTTTGATTACCTCCTCCCCCTATCTGCCCTCCCTTCTATTGTCCCCACTTTTTTATCTCCTTCCTCCTTTCCTATAGAGTAAGATACCCAATTCAGTGTGTATGTTATTCCCTCCTCAGGTCAAATCTGAGAGAACAAGATTCACTCATTCTCCCTTGCCTGCCCCCTCTTCCCTTCCTACAGAACTGCTTTTTCTTGCCACTTTTATGCGAGATAATTTACCCCCTTCTAGCTCTCCCTTTCTCCCTCTCTCAATATATTCCTCTCATCCCTTAATTTCATTTTATTTTTTTAGATATCATCCCTTCATATTCAACTCACCCTTTGTCCTCTTCTTCACTATTTTTTTGGGTCTTTTTTAGCCAGTCATTGGCTTGTTTTTCATGGTTTTCTCACATTACTCTCTTTTCTCTTCCCAATTTTTCCTCTACTTCTCTAATTTGATTTTCCAAATCCTTTTTGAGCTCTTCCGTGGCCTAAGACCAGTTTATGTTTTTCTTGGAGGCTTTTGATGTAGGCTCTTTGACTTTGTTGACTTCTTCTGGCTGTATGTTTTGGTCTTCTTTGTCACCAAAGAAAGATTCCAAAGTCTGAGTCTGAATCTGAGTCCGTTTTTGCTTGCTGGCCACGTTCCCAGACAACTTACTTGACCCTTGAGTTTTTCAGTGGGGTATGACTGCTTGTAGAGTAGAGAGTACTTTGTCCCAAGCTTGAGGGGCTGTGCTGTTGTTTTCAGACTCTTTCTACACAGCAAGCTCTGCCACACCAGCACTCCTCCTCCTGCAAGAACTCCCAACCCAGACTGGCCTCAGACCTAAGCTGGCTGTGCACTCCCACTCAGATCCTTCTCTTAATTCCTCCCAGCAGGTGGGCCTGGGGCTGGAAGCAACTGCAGCTGTAGTTTGTAAACAGCCTCAGAGCAGCATCACCTCCGGTGACCCCCCCCCCTCCCCCGGTGGTGCCTGAACTGTGAACTCTTTTCACTCTGTCCCAGCAGCTTTTCCCACTAACCTTCTCTGTTGTTTTTGGTGTTTGTGGGTTGAGAGGTCTGGTAACTGCCACAGCTCACTGATTCAGGGTGCTAGGGTATGTTTCGCCTGGCTACCATTTTGGTTGGTCCAGGCATGGCTCACGCTGGGCTCTGCTCCCCTCTGCTCCCAGTTCCATGGGATAGACCTTACCCCATGACCTTCCAGGCTGTCCTGGGCTGGATCCCTGCTTCCGTCTGCTATTTTGTGGGTTCTGCAGTTCTAGAATTTGTTCAGAGCCATTTTTATAGGTGTTTGGAGGGACCCGAGAGGGGAGCTCAAGTAAGTCCATGCTTTCCAGCTGCTATCTTGGCTCTGCCCCCAGGTCTGACTTCTTATGGGGGAATCAGGGAAAGCTTCATGTAGGAGGTGACATTGGACTTAAGATTTGAAGGAAATTCAGTATTTTGTAAGGTATAAAGTAAGAGTGCATTCCAGCTGTAGAGAATTGTGCAAATACATGTAGATGGGCTTCATTAATGTTCCTCCCCTCTCTATATACATGAAGATCCAAATCTCTCTGTCTCTCCGTGTCTCCCTCTCCCTCAGCCTCTCTGTCTGTCTCTGTGTTTCTGTCTCTCCTTCTCCCTCTCCTCCGCCCCCCCATAAAGAAGCATTTTGGTTTGGTCTTAGGTTTTTTCCCCTAAAGATAGTCCTTCTAATACTGGAGGGCTGGTGTTTCTGTTGTTAAATCTCTCTTTGTGTCTCTTGTGATTATTTTATATCTACTCTGCATTTACTTATTCATGTATGTATTATATCTACCCAATAAGCTCCCCTAGGGTGAGGGTTGTATCCTAGCACCAAGCACAGAATCATGCATTGTAGGTGCCTAAGAAGTACGTAAGTTTGGTTTTGTGTGTGTGTGTGTGTATGTCTCTTCTTTCTCGTCATTTCTCTCATTGGTTCTAATTCTTATGTACAACATGACTAATATGAAAATAGGTTTAATATGAATGTATACATTGAGCCTATATCAATTTTCATGCTGTCTTGGGGTGAGGGGGAGGGGAGAGATGGGGAGAAAATGTGGAATTTAAAATCTTATGGAAGTGAATGTTGAAAACTAAAAATAAATTGAATTTAAAAAAAAAAGAAATACTTGAATTGAGTTTCTTCCAGAATAGAAAAATAGTCATGGAGTGGTAAGGTCAAAGTTGTTTTTTTTAAATTCCTGAATTCACAGGGTACAGATGATTTCTCAAACAAACTCAAGTTCAAGTGCAATACTATTTTTAAGGCTGACTTCCCGAGAGCTGGTCACTGGTGCAATGTGTGAGACATTTGAATGATGTACAGAGGAAGGAGGTAGGGAGAAAATACATTGGTTGTGGGAGTCAGGAGGTACCCAAGCTTAGTATAGCACTCTGGGTCTCAGTATCCTCTTATGTGAAATGAAGAGGTTGGAATAAGATCTCTGAGGTTCCTTCTAGCTCTATATTCTGTGATCCTAAGAAGTCAAGGAGCAGGGAGGTGTACTGGAGGGGAGTAAAGTGGAGAAAGAAAACATAGAAGGGCGGAGATGTAGAAAGCTTGGAAAGAGAAAATCAAACTTTTTAGTGTGGACAGAAAGACAACACAGAGTAAGAAACCCCACTGGCTTCTTATTCTTTGTAATTAGATGTGTACAGTGGTATCATGTGGAAAATGTTAGTGGTTGGCTTATTCAGATTGCCTGCAAAGCATATATTTTGAAAGCTGAGCAGAGGACCAGAGTTTTCTTGGTCTTGGGATGATATTTGGGCAGAGATCAAAGCAAGAGAAGAGGTTCAGGCAACACATTTCCTTAACTGCCTGCAGGAGGAAACTTTTTATAGTTGGAAAAAGCCAGTGATCTCTGCCAAACTTGAAACTTTAAAGTTTGCATCATTAATCATAGCTGTCAAATTTCTTTTAGTAAACTGCAATCTGTTGACATATACACTGTCTTTTCTTGGAGAAAAAAATAAAGTAACATGGTGAAGAAAGGTACATATGGGAATCAGTAATTGAGGAAAATGTGACTTAAAATGAGATGGACTGGCCATCTGTGATCCTATAAGATAAAGTCAGGGACAGGATCCTAGAACAGTAGACCTGGAGGGGAGAGCTAAGGGATAGCCTCATCCAGACTGGTGCTTTTCAAAGCTGCACCTGTCATATTCCCCTCTCTCCCTGCTCTTACTCTAAACCACTCTCTACTCACTGCATGGCTTGATATAATTTGTAGAATGTAGAATGATTTAACTTGAGAATTGTTTAAAGCAATGGGAGGTGAAGCTTTGAAGCAAGAGATTTCAGATCAGTAGTATTTCAGGTAGCTTCCTTCAAATATTTTTTAAATGGCCAAAGGGAAGAGAGGCCTGATTTATTGTACTTAGGCCCAGGGGGAGGCAGAACTAAGGTTAAATGATGGAAGTTGCAAAGATGCAAAACTTGTTTCCATGTAAATAAAATGGCGGTAGAAGGAATCCTGAAGTTGGAGTTGTAAGAGATCTGAAATCACAGTTCTGATTCTTGCTTTGTGTGAACCTGCCTTTCTTTATGATTGATCATAGTTAGCATTCCATCTCTCTGTCTGTATTGTTTTCACTATGACTTCCAATCCTTCTACCCCTTGGTTCTTTCTCAGACTATCAATGATGCACTGTCTATATACTCTCTCCTCTTTTCCCCATCTTGACTACTTGTTGAACTGCTTCAATTGTATGCTATCTTCTCTTCAGTCTCCTTTCCCCTTATGCTATCACTGATCATACCTTGACAAGCTCCAGCCTTACATTACTCCAACCATCCATTGCCTTTGTTCCTATTCACATACTGCTAAATCATGAAACTGTGCTTATTGGGTCATCTACAAATTTATATTATATAATTTCTACTTCAAAGGCAGTCCTTTTGTAGTGCTTCTAATTGAATCACTCATTACAATGACCTTTCCATTCTTATTCAACCTCCCGTGGCTCCCCTTGCCCTCAAACTGACAGCTGGGAGAGAACCTTCACACTTTAATGAAAAAATTGAGGCCATTTGCTGAGGCTCTTCCTCCCCTTCTCCTCACTTCACATCATTCAGATGCCTCCTGTGTCACTCTTTCCTCCTTCGCTCTGGCTCATATAAAGAGGTAGGTAGTGTTCCTTGTCAAGGCAAATCCCTGTATGTGCATTCTGTCCTGTCTTTTCCAGTAGATTATCCCTTCTGTCACCTCTGCTATTACTCTCTCTCTTATCTTCCATCTCTCCCTGCCTACTGGATGCTTCCTTACTGTCTATAAACAGATCTATGTCTCCTTCATCTTTAAATTACTTGTTGTGTCTATCCCTACCAACTTTTGTCATGTGTCTCTCCTTCCTTTTGTGATTCAACTCCTTGAGAAGGCCATTTACAGTTGATATCTCCTCTTCATTTTTTCTCACTTTATGCTAAACTTTCTTCAGTCTGGCTTCTGATCTCATCATTCAACTGAAATTGTTCTCTCCAAAGTTACCAATGACTTCTTATCGTTAAATCCAATGCCCTTCTCTCAGTCCTTATATTTTTTCACCTCACTGCAGTTTTCAATACTCTCTCTTTCTCTCACTCTCTCACTCTCACTCTCACTGCTCTCTTGATTCTCCTCTTACCTATTTACTCCTCTTTTTCAGCTCCCTCTGCTGGATCTTCACCAAACCATACCTACTAATGGTATACATTACCCAAAGCTGTCTCTTGGATCCTTTTATTTTTTTCCCTCTAGTTTTTCTTTTACCTATGGTCTCATCATCTACCAAGGATTCGATCATCATCTTTATACAGATAATTTTCAGATTTATTTATCCAATCTTAACTTCCCTCTTAATCTTCACTCCACATTCCAAACTGCCCACTGGACATTTAGAATTGGATTTCCAGTAGACATCTTAAACTCAATATGTCCAAAACTGAGCTCATTATCTCTGCCTGCCTTCCCACCCCCACCCTTGAATTTCTCCTTTCTTTCTAATTTCCCTGTTTCTGATGAGGGCACCACCAATCTCCCAGTTACTCAGGTTCCTATCCTAGGTATCATCCTTGCTATCTTATTCTTTCCTCATCCCCCTTCCATATTCAGTCTGTTGCCAAGGCCTGTGTAATATCTATTGTGTATAACCTTTTCTCTTCTCTGACACTGCCACAACTCTGGTGCAGACTCTGATCACTTCATACCTGGATTATTGTAATAATCTTCTGGTTAGTCTCCTGCCCTCAAGTGTCTCTCCACTCTAGGTCGCCTTCCACTCACCTGTCAAATAGATCTTCCTGAAGAGCAGGTCTGATCATAACACATCATCTTCCAACTTAATGAACTCCAATCGTCTCCCTGTTACCACTGGAATCAAATACAAAATCCTCTGGCTTTCAAAGCTCTTCATAATCTGTCCCGTTCCCCACTTTTTTGGTATTCTTACATTTTACATTCTGCCTGGTACTCTGTGGTCCACTGACATTGGCTCCCTTTCTGTTCCTCATGCAGGACATGGCTTTTTGGTTTTTTTAATTTTTTTTTTTACTGACTGTTCTCACCTTCTGTACTGCTCTCCACCCTCACCTCAGTTTTCTGAATTCTCTGGCTTCCTTCAAGCCTCAGCTCAAATACCGCCTTCTGCCTTCTTCAATTTGTCTTATATAGACCGATAATTGCACATTGCCTCCTCCATTATAAAGGGGGCCTTGGAGCATAGGGTCCATGTTTCTGCATTTTTTCCCATTCCCCATGCTTAACAATCCTGTGCAAGTTGTTGTTGTTAAGTCATTCAATTATGTCTGATTCTTCTGACCCCATGGACCACAACATGCCAATGCTGTCCATGGAGTTTTCTTGGCAAAGGCACTGGAGTGGTTTACTATTTCCTTCTCCAGTGGATTAAAGGCAGAGGACTTGCCCAGGGTCAAACAGCTAATAAATGTCTGAGATCTATTTTGAACTCAGGTCTTCCTGCCTCCAGGCCTAGCACCCTATCCACTGAGCCACCTAGCTGCCTCTGCTGAGCACATAGTAAACACTTAATAAATGCTTGTTGACTTGGCCCTGGGCAAGTCCTTTGACCTCTCAAATCACCAGTTTTATCAGCTGTAAAATAGGGAAAATAACATTTTTATTATCTATGTTATAAGGTTATTGTGAGGACAGTGGTTTTCATGCCTTAAAACACTTTATGAATGAGAGACAGATTTTCATCTTGCTTTGGAGGGAAGAGAGAGTGAGACCTGGTGTTGGATCCCACTTCACACATTTATCAAGCTGTTTGACTTTGGGGGGACACTCATACAACCTTTCTCAGCCTCAGTCTTCTCATCTATAAGATAACTGAGTTGGACTTGATGATTACTCAGGCTCCTTTGAGCTTTAAATGGATGACCCCATGATCCTCTGAGTGCAAGCTCAAAGGGTAGTTATCATAATTATCTTGTCTAATTAGACCTGCCCAAAAGCAGAATGAGCTGCCTTAGGAAGCCCATTGGAAGCCTTCAGGTAGACTATGGATTATCACTTAAGAGGGATGTCATGGCAGGTAATTCTACACAAGTAAGCATTGCATATTTAGCAAAGGACACTAATCTTTGCACTGAAAAGGCCTGGATTTGTGTCTTGTTTCTGGCACTTATCAGATGTGTGATCCTGGGCAAATTACCCAACCTGTCTTGGGATAACTTTTCTCATCTGTAAAATGGGGATAATGATAGTAGAATTTCCTGCCTCTGTGGTTTGTCTTGAGGACAGCACTGTATAAATGGGAACTGATATTATTTATGTCCCTGATTGATAATAATCTTCTCCCTTGCATTCCCATCACAGTCTCCATGCCATGTTGCATAATGCAGTTATCTATGTTTATATGTTATTCCCTTTTAGACTGGAAGCTCCACAAGGGCAGCTAACGCTGAAAACATTTTGTATTTACTTTGTATGTATTTTATATTTTGAATTATATTTTGTATTTGTATGCACATTTTATATTTATTTACATTTATATGCATGAGACAGTGGAAAGAATTCTGGGTTTGGATTGAAGAACCTGGGTTCAAATCCCAGCTCTGCTACTTACGCATTTCATTACCTTGGCCAATCATTTTAATTTTCTCAGTCTCAGTGTTCTCACCTGGAAGATGAAGCATTGGAGATGATCTCTAGGGTCCTTTTAAAGCTCTAAATCTATATTCCTATGATTGTATTCTTTCTTCCTGTAAAATGTAATCTCCCTGAGGGCAGCGATATTCTATTTTTGTATTTCCAATGTCTAGGACGGTGAGTTTCTGGCATATAGTAAGTGCTTAATAAATGCATGTTAAATGAATGAATCTAAAGTTTTAAATTCCCCTAGGCCTAGCACAGTAGGCCTTTGCCCCCTGTGTGACTTAGAGCCAGTCACGTAATCTTTCTGGGCCTCAGTTTCCTCATTTCTAAAATAAAGAAATTGAGTTAGACGGCCTTCAACCCACCTAACATCCATCCCTAAATCTATGATCTTTCGATTTTCTGTCCCTGGCTCTTTTAGTTGTACCATACTGCCTCAGTTGTACCATACTGCCTCTTGAGAACACTAACATGTAATTGCAATGATAGAAGATAAAATTATGTTTATAGTCCTGACATCTAGACTGAAAGGAACTTGGCAATAGGTCAAGAAGAGGGCTCCAAGTAGATTTTTGACTGTATTTAATCCCTCTCCAAGGCTGTACCAAGAGACTTATATCCCCAAGCCCATAAAGTTGGATTGAAATTTATGGCCCTTCACTTAGGTCTTTCTCTGATATCTCATTGCCCCAGAGGCAGCCCTAGATTCCAGGTGTCTATGTCAGAAGAACACAGGCTCCTTTCCGACTGGAAAGCCTTTGAATAAGAGCCAGCCCAGGACTGTGTGTCTTTCATCTGTGGGTCACCCTGAATAAGTGGGGAGAGGCTTATCAGTACTTGCTGTGTATTTGGACCAGAGCGAGTCCAAAGAGTATCTTCTAAGGTGTGTGGTAGGGCTGTGGTTCCTGTGGGGAGAGAGTATCCAAATTGTTTAAGCATACTCACCGAGGACAGGGACTGTTTCATAGTTCATCTTTGTTCTTTACATATCACATTCTATTTCCCATTTCAATTCAACCCCAGTGGTGATATATGGGATGGTTTAGAAGGGATTCATAGGTTTCACTGCATCTCCAAAAGGGTCTTCCTTCTTCCATTATTCAAAAAATGTTTTGTTGATGCCTTTTGTCTTTTTATCAGCCATCAATTCCCCTCAATCCCCACCACCAACTGAGTCTGCCCTTGTAATAAAAGAAAAGAATAAAAGAAAAAATCCAACATAGATACCTCATCTGACAAGATATACACTAACCTAGTGCCGGTAGTCCCCTGACCATATCCCTTCTCTGGAAGGAACATATTTCCTTATCTCTTTTTCAGGACCTTATGACCCCCTTATTATATGACTTAATTTTAAGGCAGAGATGCTCAACTAACACTTCTTTAAAAGCTGTTTTATCGATTCTTTTAAAAGAATGAATGCTATCATTTTTCTAATAATCCTATTGCCATGGAACTCCTCCTTTGTAGCAAAGAACTATAATTAAGCTAAACTAACTATATGTGGCAATGCATGAAGAGTGCAGGGATCATTATGCACCTGTAGTCCGCCACGTCTATACTGAGAAGAGGGAATGGCTTTTGTGCTTATCTGAGTTCTGGTATGGTAGAATGTTCTTTTCCTTTACATGACTGCGACCATTGTGTAAATTGTTTTCTTCATTCTGCTTACTTAGATCCGCATCTGAAACCAAAAGCCTTGGGAATAGCAGTGCCCCGCCAAAAAACCAGCCCTGCTTCCAGCCTAGCCACCATAGCCATCACTGAAGGGAGAAATCATTGTGAAGAGAGTACCTACCTTACCCATCACCATCAGCAACAACTACTGACCAACTGTCACCAACTGTCAGGCAGAAACTTTGGGAGTGGCAGCACCTATCTGACTGCTGGTCCTGTTTCCAGGCCAGCCTTCAAAGCCATCATGTGGAGAAGCAGCTCCTGTTGAGAGGACACCGGTATGCCTACCAACTGCCAACCAACTCCTACCCACGGGACAGGCAAGCCAGCCTGGCTGAAGCAATAAACACCCTGAAGGACAGACAGGTGGCATCATGTGGCAGCTAAGTCAAATTTCCCCCGCTACCTTGACCACCATTTTGCCTCAGATGGTGGGAAAATTCTGGACAATATTGTACCTTGTTCACCAACCTCTTAAATGACAAGGCAGCATGGTAGCTACCCTGGAAGAGTGCTGGATTTTGAATTGGAATATTTACGTCAATTATTTATAGCCTGCTCGGCCCTGGGTAAATCACTTAACTTCCCTGGGCCTCAGTTTCCCTCATCTGTAAATAAAGGTGGACAGACTAAATGAATTCTGTGGTCCTTCCCAGCTCTAAATTCATGTTCCTATATTAATTGTTATAACTGATTCCTATTTATGACTAATCCCTATGGAAAAGTTCTAATTTAATATGTTTCATTTTCCACCCAAGATGCTTTTCTGTCTAAGAGACTCTGGCAAGAACTTACTGTGTGGCCTTGGGTGAGTTGTTTCTGCTGTCTGGGCCTTTTATCCTCCCTCTACAATGAGAGGGAGAGGTGGATTAGATGCGATCCCCAAGGTCCTTTTTAGCTCAGTGACCCATGGCCTCACTTTTCAGGAGCCCAGGGTCCTAAGGAAGGCTAACTGTCGGATTTCCTGTAGTGATTGTATATCTTCCATATGCTTCAGGTGCATCTTTAAATGCGTTATAAAAATACGTTTAACATGCTAAGATTTGAGGCCCTGACCTCATTTCATTAGTAGAGTTGTAAACAGAAGTTTAAAAAGTCTACGAAAAGTATGTGAACCAGCAGCCTCCCTACACATGCACCTGTCCAGGGAGGCTGGAACACTGGTCTGTTCTCATTGACCGAGAGCACCTGGTAGCCAGCCCTCCTTAAATAAACAAGATGGAAGCTTACAGATGGCTTCTAAACTGGAGCCTTGGGCAGTTGTGCATGGAACTAGAAAAGCTACAATGTGGACAAGCCTATAGAAAGTCCCCAAGGTAACTTCCTAAGACAGACTCCCCAGGCTGTGGCTTTGGAAGCAAAGGCTTTCTCAGTCCTCCGGGGCATTGGTAATGGCTCATGGATCTAGAGCTGAAGTAACCTCAAAGGCCACCTGGCTTGTTCCTCTCATGTTAAAGAAACCGAGGCTGAGGGGGGTTAAATGATTTGTTGAAGGCCACATAGGTTGTCAATTGGACCCAGGTCTTTTGACCCTAGAGCCAGTATTGGATATTCTAGTGGAGAGAGAACTAGATTTGGAGTCAGTATAACCCAAGTTTAAATCTGACCTCAGGCCCTTACTAGCTGTATGACCCTAGGCAAGTCACTTAATCTCTGCCTCAGTTTCCTCATCTGTAAATGGGGACGATAATAATAACACCTACCTCCCCGGGTTGGTATGAATTTCCAATGAGGTAATATGTGTAAATATTCAACATCTTTGCAAACTTTCAAACACTAGGCAGAGGGTAGTTATTATTATAGCTTTTAGTCCAAGATGCCTGGGAAGAACCATTTACTGGATGCTATACTGCTGTGCTTTAGCAGGTTTTAGAGACACCACAGGGTATAGGAAAGGCAGTCGGCCATGGCTAAACCTTGGATGGGAGCTGAAGGTTCCTGCAGGCTCTTCCCTTCCACACATTTTTTTAATTTGGCACAGAGTTACACACAATTTTAGTCAAATGCATTCTCTTCCAGAAAAAACTCTGCTAATGGGATTTGTCCCACCAGTAGCAAAGGAATTCTGATTAGAATAAGGAGCTGGGGGAATGGGGATCTGAACAGATTGGACCACCTCCATAAACGACACTAGCTACATTCCCTTAGTGCTGGTCTCCATGTCTGGCAGGCCTCAGCTGCTGCCACCTGGAAATGTCTACTAGCTCTCTGGGGTAGTTTGACCCCCATTCTAAGGGATTGCTGGCTGTTCACCCAGCTTCAAGAAATGATTCAAGATTAGGGAATTCAGCTCTTGCTCCACCAAAGGAAACAATGGCTTTGCTGGGACTCTTGGTAAGCTGCAATAAGAAGGAGGAGGAGGGTGGTCCAGGGTCCAGTTCCTCATATACTATTTTTGTTGCTTCAAGGAAAAATGGACAACTTGTGAATGAACACCTGAAATAAACATCTTCTATGACTTTTAAAAATCTCACTGTTATTGGAGTCTACAGCTCCATCTGAAATTCCAAAGTGAGAAGAAGAATTTAAGATGAAAAGTAACACCCTTCCTCTGAATAAATTAAAAAGAGTGGAAAAATTAAGGGGAAAGATTTCAGGGCTGACATTGAACATTTAAGCGTTTGTCCTTTGAAATCACAACTGCGTAGTTCTGAAACCTTTTGTATCACTCACTTCCACAGCAGTTGGTTCTGATCATCTCCTCTTCCTTTTGTAAAGAGAGCACCCTGGCTTCTTTCCACAGGCAAAAATGAAAACAAACAAAAAAGATGCCTCGATTAAAGTTAGAATGTAAAACAGCCCTCTACTGTATCCCTGTCCACCCCCCAAGGTAAAGGCTATCTGAGATGAAATGTGGAACCAACCCTAGGAAAGAAACACAGGGCAAAATTCATTTCCACTTCTTTAAATATTTATTGAAATGACATAGAAAGGGTTAGCACTGTCTTTACTGGCCCTGCCTGCAATTCCTGGAATCCAACAGCCCTGGAATTCACTCAGCTCCTCAGTGAGGCTGCTGGAGCTTGCTAGAGAACTGTGTACTTTTCCTGCCTGTCTACACAAAATAACTTTAAGTAGTCCAGCTCAGTGAATAGAATTGTGACGTTTACCCATGAGGGTCCCAGCACAGGCAAAATAACAGGAGCTGGTAAAGGTAGAAGAAACAACATGGGAAATCTTTCTCTCTGCTTTAATACTTAGTCTAAGAAATTTGGCTTACGTCTATCTGTCTTCTGCCAACTCTTTAAAACATGAGTGACAATCACAGCCTTAAGTTATAAAATAAGGAGATATATAAGATGAGACTACATTTATTGTCTGAATAAAAAACTTAAGACAGCTAAAGAGTTATTAGGTTCTCAGGATTCCTGGAGTTATAAAAAAGTATTCAAACCCCCACAACAAAATGATACACCGAGAGCCCAAGTCTTGAGCATCTAAAGATGTACCCAAAACAGCTCATCCTTTTAAAGTCGCTAAGGTCTTGTCCATTGCACTTAATTGGAGACAATCCAGCTGGGAGACATGGGGGCACCAAGATCCTCATCCGGTTAGGGAGATTTGTAAGCTGGGATGCATGCCTCACAGTCTTTTTAATTGTGAGCATACTGAAATGTTGGAAAGAGATTCCCCCACTTGTTGGAACAGGAGTACAACCCACTGCTGATTCCTTCCCTAAAATGATAGAAATCGCAGCTAATAAATAAAAGAGAAAAAGAGGCAGTGAAGAATAAACCTGGAGATTTAGCTCTTGGTTGCTAAATGAAAATGTGGATCAAGGCACGCTCAGGTTTTGTTGCCTCTCCCAACCAGAAGAAGGACCATGAGTAAAGAGTCTTTGGGCGAAAAAGTCTGCTGACTTCCCGGCTTCCAGGTGATTTCTGAAACAAACGAAAACTGGACTGATAGAAGCAGATGGTCAGGCATGATCCCAAAGCACCTTTTGAAGTTACTGGAGGTCCATTAATGGTGCTTTTATAGCAGAAAAAATCTATAGCAACCACAACCACAAATACCATACAGAGTGATACAGTTGTGACTTTTTTTTATAGTACCCCAGACTTACTTTTCAAAGGGAAATCCGAAGTATCAATTTGGGAGGGCAAAAGATGGGGAGAGAAGTTATGTCCCCATCACAGTGTTGAGAATCTCTTCACCTCCAATGTGTGTTGCTGGAAGCTCCTTCTACACTTTGAGATAGTCATTTTTGAGTCTCCCTAACCGGGTGCCATGGCTTCGGATGGTTAGGGAGAGCAGCTCGTACTTATCTCTCAGCCCTGCCGAGACATCCAAGGTTTCCTTAAGCAGAGACCTGGTGTGAATCAGCATCCCCAAAAAGTCATCATTAAGCCTGCCCTCCTGCCTGCCCTCCTGATCCCGGCCCTGCTTAAACTTGCTCTCCAGCTCAGTGAGTGACTTGTCAGAGTTGGAGTAAGCATCGCCGATCTGATTGGATTCCCGGCGCAGGTATTTGCCGTAGCTTTCCTCTCCATCCAGGTCGTAGGAGATGCTCTTGCTGATGCCCTCCAGCACCCTGCCAGCATCTTCTACCTGTCGCCCCAGCACCGTGAACTCCTCGCGTAGGGTGAGGCTCAGCAGACTGTTGGCCTGGCCTGCCTCTCCTTGGGGGCAGCGCCGGTGGTCACTTACTCGGAAGAGCAGCTGACACTTCTCCGGGTCGTCATTCTCTTCGTAGTCCCCATCCGGCACAAAGTAGTGATGCAAGGTTCCGTTGGACATCTCTGGGTAGAGGGGCCCATCAAAGTAGCCATGGCACAGGTGGCAGAGGAAAGTCATCCAGATATACCACAGCCCTGACATCCTGGAGGCTAAGGCTGGAGCTGGGGGAAAGAGGGCTACTAGTGGTCAGAGGAGGACTGCCACGAGTGGAGTGAAATGAAGCAGTCCCCTTCCCTTCCCCAGTCAATGCCCTGGCGAAGCAGCAAGCTTAGTCTGAGTCCCAGCCTCGTTACTGCAACCAGCCCTCAGACACTTAGGAGGCTTCATGTGCGTTCACCACAAAGCGCATCTCCTTTGCAGTTCTTGGGATTCACCCACAGATCTTCAAGCTACGCTCTTCCCACGTCCTTCCTTGAGAGACACCCCTCTCCCTGGCAGAAATTCAGCGTGCCTGCCTCCGTGGAAGGAGGGGATCCCCTTCCTCCAGCCGAGGACTGAGGTGGAGTCTGTTCTGGGGATTCCCTTTTCCCACTCGGCGACTGGTCCCTTCTTGCTAGGAGATGGAGTAGGCAGCTGAGTTGAAGGAAAGAAAACCAGGACGAAAGGGAAGGAGTTTTTCAATCAGATAGTCCTGCCTGGGTCTTTGGGCTGCTTGCTACTATTCCAACTCCTGGATTGGTAATGCGGAGCTTTTCCTCTGGCTAATGATATCCTTAGGATCTCCAGGCTCTCAAATTACAGCAGGGTTTCGTCACTTAGAAGCCAGGGAACAAGTTTGGAACGAATCCTTTTACCGGGTCTCCGTTATTAAAGCTACAGGGTCTCTTTTTCTTTCTTTTTTTTTTTTAAACCGAATGTGAGTGAACGCCTCCAGTACAGAGTTTTAACTTGAAAATAGGGAAAGGCAGGACTTGGCAGCTAGTGAAGCCCGGAGGATTTTCCGATCCAAACTATGAGTTGGAGAAAACAGACTGTCCCCCGATGCCTTCCTTCGCTGCAGAAATCCTGCTTCTCCACTTAGTTGTTAGGTAGAACCTTCCCAACAATTCTATTTTTGCATTTGCACTTG
>CM053623.1:429872698-429907556 GCA_028646595.1 Phalanger gymnotis | reverse complement strand
CAAACCATTCTGGTATCTTTGCCAAGAAAACCCCTCCATGGGGTCACAAAGAGTTGGTCATAACTAAACAACTGGATAACCACAAATGCAGTATAATTATATGATTACTAGAAATATAATTAATTAGATGTTCATCTATGTGTTCATCTATGCTTGAATAAGCTCCATTAGGGCACGAGGTTTTATCTTTTCAGCGTTAGAATCTCTCCTACTACGGTGCTCTGCTTTGCTCTTGTAAATGCTAAAAATCATTTCATTCATTATTGCATAAAGTGTTGGGGATGGAAATCAAGAAGACCTAAGATCAAATTCTATTTCATACGTTTACTAGCTCTGGGACCTGGGGCAAGTCTTTTAAAGTCAGTCTCAGTTTCCTCATCTGCAAATGAGAATAATAATGGTGCCCACCTTCTGAGGCTGTTGTGTGAGGATCAAATGAGATCACATTTGGGGGCAGCTAGGTGGCGCAGTGAGGAGAGCACTGGCCCTGGAGTCATGAGGACCTGAGTTCAAATCTGGCCTCGGACACTTGACACACTAGGTGTGAGACCTTGGACAAGTCACTTAACCCCAATTGCCCTGCCTTTCCCCTTCAAAAAAAGAGATCACATTTACAAAGTGCTTTGTAAACCTTAGAGTGATATATATACATATATATATGTATGTATGTATACATATGTGTGTGTGTTAGTATATCATCATCGTCATCATTATGTTATTATTTGCCTGGCACTTTGTAGGTAGTTTCCAAGTATAGAAATAAACACACACACAAACCCCTAAACAGAAAGAAAAACAAAAAAGAAACAGTCCTCCCCCTTCATGCAACTTACTTCCATCCTATTTGATATGGTCTATTGGTTGTTGACTTGAGATAAATTGGTTCTAGAAGAATATATTTTTTAAAGCAGACTTCTAAAATATGTCTTATTTGTTTAAAAGAAACAACAGCAACAGTGACAGGACTGTAAGAAAATCCTGCTTAAAATTTTAAATGACTTCAAATCTATTACTGTAAAAGGAATTCCTTCTTAGAGAGAGAATAGACTTGTGAATTCAGAGGTCCCTTCAACTTTGAAATACTGTGCTTTTATGATTCTTTTAGCTCAACTTATAATTCACAACAGTCCCATAAAATCAGCTGAATTGTTGAGACAATGCCCATCTTACAGATGAAAATGCTAAGATACAAGAGACAAGTCATTGGCCCAAAGTCATGCAGTTCATTACTGATGGTTAAAGCAGTTTCTGTTATGTAAACTATGGTGTCTCTGCTCATCTGACAAAGCTTCTAGATGAACGTTTTTGAGAGAAGTTCCCTCCACGTTTTAATTTACACGTCAATCACATGGTTATATTGTTCAAGCTGAAATCTGCCTGCTGATGGGTTGTCTTACTGCCTTTTCCACTCTGATAATTTTTGTGCCATGAAAAGCCCCCTGATGATTTTTGCTATTAGTTTCTTCTCTTGAACCTGAACACTTTTTGAACTCTGCCCATCAGTGCACTGTTCTAGGAACCATTCTTCACATTAATTTCTGTTTACTCCGATTGAGTATGTATCTACATGACAGCAAACACCTGGATGAAAAATGAAGAATCAAGGCAATCATTTGGACATTCTGCCTTCGTGATGCCAAACATCTGGATGTTTGGAAATGTCCAAATGATTGACGAAATTTTCCAGTTTTTAATCCAGATGTTCGGCATCAGGAAGACATAGTCCTCGGCTAGTTTATTGTGTGTTTATATCAGTCATAATGGTCTGCCATATTTTCCCAGGGCTTTGGGGAAGCAAACTGTATGCTTTGTTCCAATAGACCTGGCTGGGGGATTTAGAGACTTCAACCTTACTTCTCTGGGACTGTAACAAAGGCCACAGGCAATTGGCCTGTGTCAAAATGGAAGATACAAACCAATGAGGGAAGGAGGAATTTTCTATGATGCATTTTACCTAGGGACATGGACTTCCTCTCTGTGAAATCTTCCCAGACTCACAAAATCATTGGGACCTCAAAAGTCCCTATACTATAATAAATCTAAAATGCCTTGACCTAGAAGGGACTTCAAAAATCACCTATTCCAATGCTTTCATTTTACTCATGGAAAAACTCAGTTGCAAAATACTGTGGGAGTCGAAAAGATGTTATGATCCTCATTGTTCATATGTGGAAGTAAAAATGCAGAGAAATGACATTATTTACCCATGTTTGTACAGTAAACCATAGACAGAGCCAGGACTGGGACCCAGAACTTCCTAATTTAATATCCAGTATGCTTTTCATTATACCTAATTGCTCTATATATTAATCAACAGGCAATCAACAAAATTTATAGAGTAATCATTGTGTGAGGTATGGGTGAAACTTTTTAAGAAATAAAAGGCAGTCTATTGAAGGACAAAAAGAGGAGTAGGGTAAGGTAGTGAAAATAGAGTGCTGCATTAGAGTGCTCCCTGATCTAAAATTGAAACTTTTTTTCTTTTTTGCTGTCTGTGTGACTTTAGGCGAATCACTTCACTTTTCTACCTCAGTTTCCCTGAGGCCATTTTGAAGTCTATTCATAGTAAGGGGATTTGCCTTCTGAGCTTCTGATGTCGCTAGCACATTGCTAATTGCATGTAATTATTTGTCTTCAACAAGAGCTAAATTTTGGTAACTTGAAGTGACGTGCTGAGTTTTTACCGTTTTCTTCTTGCTTATGCAACATCGGTCAATAAAGTCAAGTTTCTTAAGCCTAAATTACCAGTCTGTACTTTTTGGTGTTAATGATCTGGTCTGGAAATTGCAGTCATAAATCTCTCCAGTCTACAAACAAATCTGCCTGATGCGCTCATATGATCATTGCTTCTTTGTCCACATGATGTTGGTCAAAATCATGTAGATGTTGTCCATGGAAGGCTATTTGTTTTCACTTTTTATTTAAGCTGTTTCATAGGTTCCATCTGGACATTAACAACTCTTGGTTACATTCAACAAATCCAATGATGCGTACCTATTGTTAGCTTTTACTATTACTCAGTGATGTCATATTTGCTCGTTCCAAATACATTTTTTTGGTAATTTTGTAATGAGTTTATCAGGGGTTCTGAAAATATCTGCCAAGCCTCCTCCTCCTTTTTTGGAAAACCAGAAAGTATTACTATTTCTACTGCTGCCTCGATGGGACAGGTTCTGTACTTTGTCTGCAATTCAATAAGCATCCCTTCAGAATCTACCGTGTCAGTAGGTGGTAGGGATACAAAAACAAGTCATCATGGTTTCTACCCTCAAGAAACCTTCCATCGGTGAGAGAAAACACAAATAAATACAAAGTTGAAGCAAAGTAATTTCTGGCATTTTCTTAACAACTGAACCAGGAGACCAAAGGCCACAAAGGAAAGTGAAGGAAGAATGCGATAGGGACACGAGAAGGAGTTGGGCTGATGTGGATAAATGTGAGAAAGTAAGAAGTAACACCAAGCCAACAAGAGGGATTCTTGAGGTTTATAGTTTACATCTTGGCCTCCTGGGGGAGGGGACGTGTGAGTTAAGAAGGGACAAGAAGTAAAGATTCCAACTACTTAATAGGAAAGGGATAGGAAGAAAGACCAACTTTTCCCTTCCTGGGAAATCCTCTGATCTCTACTTTAAAATACAGCTAGAGTTAACGACTCAGATTGTTTTGGGTGTGTTTTCCTCAACCACAACAACAAATTGACCTAGTTCGGGAAGGTACAATCCATCTTCCCATAGGAACAGAGAGTTAGAAATTTACTGAGCACTAGTCCAATTTGTAAAAGGAAGAAAGTACAATCAGTTCTGCTCTAATATTTGTCTATGTTCCGGTGAGATTGATATGTTAGGGAACATTTCGATCAGAATTCAAGTTTTGTGTTTGTTTTGATAGATTTCTTCCACAAGAAATAGTGAAAACACTAAAAATGATAGCATGACAGTAACTTGCAGGCTGCGACCCTTTCCATGCCCATTTCCATAAGCAAACTTCAGGTCTTTTTCAAGGTAAAGTGTCGTATTTATTGTATATCCTCTGCTACAGGAGGAGCCATAGATGCAGGAGTGCTGGTCTATCTCTAACCTTTGCCCACATTCCACCATGGCTGCCAGGCCCAGTTTGGTGGCCCACTGAGACTCCACCCCCCAGCTCAGGCCATGGAAACCCACTCTGAAACCTGAGGCTACTAACACTATTTATTGTAGCATTTATGTATTTCTTAACCATTTAACTAGTATATAATGATGCTACTGTTTGTATCAGATTGACATCTTGCTTTTTTTTATCTGTCACTGTTGGAGTTTTTGAGCCTTGTGCTCCTAACTCATCCCCCACCTCCCCATAAGCCTGTGGTTTTTATTGCATCATTTTGCATAGTTAGGTACTTTTGTGGAATGTATATGTCATGTTATAGCGGTACTGACTATAATCGATTATAGCCAAAGTCTAGTTGTTCAGGATCCAAATGCCTAGGGGAAAAAATCTCATTTAAGAGACTAGACTAGTAAAATGATAAATGAGGCATTTACTTTAAACTTGAAGGAATTAAAAAACCCCAACATTTAGATTGTTTTTTTCTCCTTTTTGGGGGAGGGGTTAGGGGTTCCAGTAACTTGATGTCTTCTTATTTGTAAATAGACAAAATCATTTCTCATCAATAGCCTAGACATAATATTAATCTGTAAAAAAAGAACCACAATTAAAAAGGTATTACCATACCAAAAAGTCAAAATCTCCATATTATAGGGAACAATACATACATACATACACACACACACTTGTGTGTGTGTGTGTGTGAGAGAGAGAGAGAGTAAAAGAGAGAGAGAGAGAGAGAGAGAGAGAGAGAGAGAGAGAGAGAGAGTCAAAATTCCATGAGAACAGGATGAAGCACACCGCATGTTTTCCTGCTGCTTACCAGAATTGTCCTGGGGATGATTTCATTCAGCCTAGAGAAGATGATCTACCAAGAGTAGTCATTATATCTAATAGCAAAATAGACTGTAAAAATTAGACATGAATAATAATAACAAGATACCTGTTTCCAGATCATTTTTATCTGAATTTCATCTAATTAGATAAGAACGAGGTAAAAGACAACATTATAATAACAATCACTTGGAAGTAATACTGATTCAGAATTACTTAAGAACAGAATTTTTTTAAAGTTTGTCACCATGCCACAGACTCAAAATTGCCAAGTAACATGGAATGAACAGCTTTCCAAATACAGACCTAGCAGAACAGATTAAAACCTTATGAAAAAAGGACAAGGCAGATGAGTTTATAGGGCAATACTCTTGTTCAGTGACAAAAAGTCATTTTCTCCGTCTGTATCATAGTCTACAACATACTAAATACGACAGAATAACAATAGTGCAGTGACATCCTCAGATTGTTTCTATTTAAGCTCCATTAAAAAAAGAGTAAGGGATTGGTTATTTTGAGTCAATTATTTGTGTAAAGTATTTAATGTATCTTTATGATATCACTCTGGTTCAGATCCTTATCACTTTTTGCTGAACTGCTGGAATAGCCTCCAAATTAATCTGATACTATTCTTTTTCCTCTCTACTCTATATTCTATTCAGATGAAAGCATAGGTCTCTCTCAGGCTCAAAATCCTTCAATGGCTCCCCACTGCCTATGACATAAAATAGAAATTCCTTAGTTTGGAATTTAAGACCCTCCCTAATGTGGTTCATATTTACTTGTCTAAATTTATTTCATACTTCACACAGTCTACTTTTCAGCCATACTTGACTAGCTATCATTCTCAAATTTGATATTCTATTTGCTGCCTTTGAGCTTTTAAATGAATAAATTGCTCCCCACAACTAGAATACATTCCTTCGTCATTGCCTCTGGGGATCCTTGGCTTCCTTCTAGGCTAAATAGATGCTACCTTCTCAGTAAAGCTTTTCATGATCTGTCTGACCCTTCCTTCCCCTTTTCTGCAATTTGTTCAGTACTCTTTTCTCCTCAGCATTCCTACTATTGTTCCGATTTATGTATATGCCATGATTCCTCTTCTGCCACCAGGGGAAAGACAAGACTTAAACTATTGCATTGCAGTTTAGTGGGACTGGATTTAACAGCAAGACATTATAATAGGAACCATCTTGAAAGTGGAGCTGGTTATAATATGACATTTGTGCAGACAAATTTATGTGAGATATGCTTGTAATAGTGCTTTAATATCACCATTTATGGCATTATTTCTCTTGGAAAATATATTCTAAATCCCAACCAAGGGATGCCCAAAACACCTAACTCTTTACTTGCACCTCCGACTTGTGTTCACCCCAACTTCTACATCAGAAGTGATCCCAATGACATGTTTAAAACTACCTGGATTTGAGCTCTTGTTTCACAGGATGTGGTAGTAGTGGTGGTGGTAATATGGATTGTTGGAAATGGAAGCATTGGCATAACACAGTACATGTCTATTGACTGGTTGATATGTTATAGAGAGAAAGGTCAATCATATGTAGAGATCATTTATAAGTCAAGTGCTCATTAATAATATATTTCCTGCACTTGGGGTGTTTTTATCTTAGTAGAATGCCATATGAATGGATGAATAACAGCTACCTGTTGTTTTAATGTTTCACCAGCCTATGGAATATGTAATTTGAACTAATCACAGCTACATCTCTGGTGAGATACAGTCAGACTTCAGTCAGATATCCTCAAATGATTCCACCTCTATTTGTCCATTTCTGATTACTATGAATATAAATGGAGAGAAAAGTAGACAAATTCAGTTCAAGAGGACTTTTGATCTTGACCTGTAACTTATCACTCTTCAATTACAACCTGACAAACCCCAACCCAGAATATAACAGAAACACATCCCTCCAGAGCACGCTGGCCCTCATAAGCACCATCCAGTGTGCTGTTCCAATTGGACACATTTTTCTAGAATACTTTCAGTATCTGTTACATTTCATCTTACAGTTTCATATAGCATGGCAAAGCTGGTAACATGTAGGTATTAATTGCTTTAGTAATATTGTTACTATATCACAATTATCTCTTCCCAATCTTTTGGGTAGTTTTTATATAGAAAGTATACGAAGAGGAGTCACTATCCTCATATTACTCTTTTGTTCAGGGGTCTAGGATTATTGCCCTCTCTTACCAAAAGTGTTTTTTTGCCTTGATTTTTAAATACAATAAAACTTTATTTTAAAATGTAAAAAAAATTATTTTGGGGTTAGTAAAAATGCAGCTGAAAGCAGGATTTGACACAGGCTGTAATTTTCTGACCCCTGTTTTGTGGATAAAATCACTTATTTTTGTAATTGAATAAGAGCATTGGGATATAAGTCAATATTTTGTAGACTTGCTGAAAGGATCTTAGGGACAGTTCCATTAGGAAGAGGACAGGACGAGAAGCATACCATGCACCTCGTCCTATCATTTTATGGTTTCAACGTCTTCTCCTCGGTCTCTATGTTTTGAAACATTTCTCTTCATTGAGGCAGCTAAGTGATGCAGTGAATGGAATATTAGATTCGGATCCAAAAAGACGCGAGTTTGAATCGTGCCTCAGACACTTATTAGCTGTGTGATCCTGGGCAAGTTACTTAAATCCTAACTGCCTCAGTTTCCTCATCTATAAAAGGGGGATAATAACACCAGCACCTACCACCCAAGGTATTGTGAGGATAAACTAAGTTAACGTCTGTATAATGCTTTGCAAACCTTAAAGCATTATATAACTGCTAACTACTATTATTCCATTTCGCTTGGAAAGTAAGATTCTTTGGCACAGTGACATATATTAAAAATGTTTTTTTAATTGTATGGTTCAATGTTATTTATAATCAATTATTCTTGTTGTTCTTGCTGTTTTTTAAAATCTTGTTCTGATCTTCAGAGATGGAGTTCAGATAGAAATAGTCCCAGGCCAGGTACCTCTTCTGCTTTTATTTGTCTAGGCTTCATTTGCTGCAGCCTCATGTAGACATGGATAGAATAACTGCTTTTTGTAATAATTTGGGCGTAGGAATGTAAGTGCATCTTTTCTGTGACTGCTGAAGGTATCTTCGAGCTTACTCTGGGAACTGACAATACTACAGAGATGATGCATCCTCAGTCCTATTCTGACTTCATTTTGATTTTGTCTACTAGGTCTCTGTGTTTTAGAAGTTTTTTATTTCATGTTACTTGGAAAAGGTGTGCTTCGTATGTTTATCTATTTTAACATGGTTCTTTTATATGTGTCAATATTATGTCTTGGTAATTAGAAACAGTATTTTTGTATGAGTGATAATAATGTTAATGACAAAACTTATTTTTATTTGCTGAATGTATGAGCTAGTAGAGAAATCAGACAAATGGAGTGGGAGGAGGGAAAGGAAACATTTTCCTAGTGGATGGAGACAGAGCCTTAAAGTTCTGAAAAGAGAGAACATTACTCAGAAAGTCACGGAGCTGTGATTGCAAAGGCTCTCATTTACATTAGCCACATGGTAGGAGGCCAGCTATAAGAACCTCAGAGTTCAAAAGCCTCTGGAAGAGACAGACATTCCACTGTCAAGTTAAAATCAGCATGTTCGATTACTGTGGGTTTTGATATTAATTTCCTGGGGCTTTTTGTAGGCTGAAATTTTCCAAACTAAGAATCAGCTTAAAGGGAGAAAACATACAATTTTATGATATATTTATGAAAGTTTAGGACCCACTGTTGGGAACTGTCAATAAAAATAGGCATTCTGTTTATACAGGCAAATTGGAGAGCTGACTGGTTAGCTACGCAATTCTATCCAAACAGAAAACTGATTAAAAAAATGAGAGGCAATAGCCATTCTATTTTCCATAATATCTTCCCTTCTCCTCCCAAAGCAATGATTTAATTTTGTTTCTTTGGATCCTCAGCTCCCAACAGTATCTAGCAAGTAGCAGGCACTTATTAATGCTTGTCCTTCCTAGTAAAATCTTTAATCTTTTCTCCATGAAATTCTCCCCATCTCTCAGTGCCCACTCCTTCCTCTAATCTTTCAGACCACTCTGTTGGGACCTTGCCTTTACACTTATATCTCAGTTTTCATATTTTTCCTTTTAGTAGATTGCAAATTTCCTGAGGGCAAGGAATGTCTTATTTTACTTTCACAGAAACAATGCTTAATAAATTCTTGTTGAATTAGATTAATCGTTACCTAATTCAGTAAACATTTAACAAGCACTGGCTACATAGGGCATTGGGAATCTATACTTCCCATATAGCTCTTTATTTCTCTTTGCCTAGGAGCACGGGCTACATATGGCACTGGGAATCTATACTTCCCATATAGCTCTTTATTTCTCTTTGCCTATGGGCACTGGCTACATAGGGCATTGGGAATCTATACTTCCCATATAGCTCTTTATTTCTCTTTGCCTATGGGCACTGGCTACATAGGGCACTGGGAATCTATACTTCCCATATAGCTCTTTATTTCTCTTTGCCTAGCTCTGTTTTTTGCTTAGCTTCAAAACCTAGTATGAGTTTTGCAACATCTATTAGGAAAGCCAGAGTCATATAAGTTACTGAAATCTTCATTACATTGAATATTTTTATTAAAACATGCAAAATAAAATGCTTTTTGAAGGTGCTCACACCAAGCCTTAGGATTTGAAATTATTCACATGTTAATATCCCGTTGTGGAAAATTGGCAGGTGGGGGGTAGGGTTGGGGGAAGAGCGTATTTCCAGGTTCTTACAGCTCAAAATGCTAGCTATTAGCTATTATTATTAGTCATGGAATCTTTTGTTAAGCAGAATAGTGTTCACCAATAGAGATCTATTATGTACTCACCTGAAGAAAAATGTTAAGAGATACAAGAGTAAAAGAGATGATAATTAGAAAACATTTTCTACCACATAAGGGTGTTGTCTTTGCAAAATAAATCGATAGAGTCCAAAAGCTAATAGCTGATAGTATATTCAGATAAAAAACCCAAACAAACAATTATTAGAGATATCCTTGTGTGAGGTACTAAAAACTAGGGATATGAAATTTGCCTTTAAAGCCAACATTGCCTGTCCTCAAAGAGCTTATATTCTACATGAGAGCTCTAATTAAAATAAACCATGTTGCTAATAACATCATTTATATTGAGGATGATTATTAGGAGGTGCTATTTCTTGGGCATATTGCAAAGGAAATTTATGTTCTGGGTAGGAGCTGGACTGATAATTTCTAAGGTTCTTTTAGGGTTACTGACCATTCCTCTGGCTATTCTAGGTCAACAGGAACAAGCCACTGATCTACCTCATTCTTTCCAAGTCCCAAGCTTCTTCTTTGTTTTTCTATGGTCTTTGGCTCATAGATACCTGATTTCTAGCTCTCCTGAGCCTAGGTAGCCTGAGGGCATGGTGAATAGAGAAGAAGATATGGAATCAGGATAAACCGAGTTCAAATCCTGCCTCAGACACTCCCGTGTGTGTGTGTGTGTGTGTGTGTGTGTGTGTGACCCTGTACTTCACCTCTCTGCACCTCAGATTCCTCATCTGTAAAATGGGGATAATAAAAGCATCAGCCCAGAGGGTTGTGAGGACCAAATGAATTAACATACATAAAAGTACATTGTGAAACTTAAAGCTCTTATTGTAAATGCTAGCTGGAGCTGCCGCCCCTATTCTCCACCCCTTCTTCCTCAGCTATCATCCTTTAGGTGCTATATTAGTATTACTATTTCTATTTTACAAATGAGGAAGGAGACTGAGACTTGGAGAAATCGATGCTCATGATTATATGTACCATATTTCCCCATGTATAAGACACACCTTAATTTTGGGGCCTGAAATTTGGAAAAAAAAGTATTACATAAAGTTATTGAATTCAAGTTTTATTCATCTGCTCATAGCTTTCAGGCATCTTTTGGGCAAGTGTACGCATGCTTAGTCCATTCTGTTTCGTGAACCTGAAGCACCAATTGTGTCCTTCTTTGAAATCAATAACTTCTTTTTCATCAGCAATTCTTCTTGCCTCATACTGAACCATTTTTGTGGACACAGGAATTCCAATTGTCCTTTGCTCTTCAATCCATATCTGCAATTTCTTCTCTAAATCAGGCCATTTTGCTGACTTGCCTCTCATGGCCTTCTTCTGCCGTGGCATTTTCAGTAGGGTTTCTTCTTCCCGTAGTCAGTCTTGGATTGTTTTCTCTGTTGGAGGAGGACCAAACTTACATTCAGCAGCACGATTTCCATTCACTTTTGCAAACTGGATCATTTTTAACTTGAATTCAGCACTGTATGAAAATCTTTTCTAAGGCATTTCTGGGCAGAATGCGTCAAAACGTTACCTAATATACTGGTAACGAATGTGAAACAATGAGCGCAAAGACAACAAGAGCAAAAAAGTGGGAAATGCAAATAAAACCACGGTATAAGATGCACCCAGTTTTTAGGCCCCAAATTTTTCAGGAAAGGATGCATCTTATACATGGGGAAATACAGTAGTAAGTGTGGGAGGCAGGATTTGAACCCTGACTTCTCTTGGCTTTAAGTCCAGCAATTCTTTCTACTATAGCATAATCTATGTGATCACTGTCTCTTTAATAATGGATTCCAGACGTAGACAACACTACATGTAGAGGCCCCATGTGTGCAAAGGGTTGTCCCTTACCTGTACCGTGGGAGTGTTGCTGTGTGGTTCAAAGTGAGGCAGAGAAGAAATCTCTAGCCCTTTATCCCATCATCCTTCTCCAAGGGAGGCTTTCATTCCTGCCAGGAAGGGAAGCAGGAGTCCGGGCCCACAGCCCACTCTGCTCTCTTCAAAGAGACAGGGCACAGGCCTAGAATTATATCTGCTTGCTTAAATTTTGTTAGTCTAGGGAATACGATCAGGTCAAACAAACCCCAAGCTTATATATAAGGCTTGACCTCTTTTCTCTCCACAGTGAATAGTCATAGCAAATAGCAGTGATCGGAGAAGACCCATTTATCCAAATTGTTTGTTTTTCAGTCGTTTCAGTTTAGCCCAACTCTTCCTGACCCCATTTGGGCTTTTCTTGGCAGAGATACTGGTTTTTCCTTTCCTTCTCTACCTCATTTTACAGATGAAGAAACTGAGGCAAACAGAATAAAATGACTTGGGCAGAGTCACAAAGCTAGGAACTGTCTGAGGTCTGAACCCCTGAAAATGAAGCTTCCGACTCCAGGCTTAGTGGTCTATCCACTGTGCCATCTAACTGTCCCTTATCCAAATTATATTGAAAATGAAATCAGAGAAGGTATATGTAAGAGAATATATACCAGAAAATATTGAGTGAAGGAGCTTTTTCATTGGGAATGAGGTAACTCAGTTCAAACAAGAGATAGAGTTCTAGACTTCACTGAAGGAGAAACTCCCCAAGTCTCTAGAATTGCTGTCTGGGAAAAGGGACGTGATGGAGTCTTGCCACTCATCTCATGTCTTCCCCGAGTCTTTTCCTTTAAAAACTTTGCCCTCTTCCATTTTTTTCCCCAGAGCTGGAAGCCAGAAGCACCTGAAGTGACTTAAATCTCAAAAATGACTGGATAAGAACTGCAGCTTTCTCACTTTTGCCAAGTCCACCCTGCGCCTCACATAGGGCAGGGCAATCATCTTCACCAATGAGGACAGACTCTCGTACCCACAGGCTTTGGCACTGGGGTTACATAGAATTTTGCATGATGTGTAGGTAAAGTTTATTCATCTGCAATTTTTGATACCATTCTCTTTCTTTTTTGAAAATTTGGCACAAGAACGAGGTTTTCCCTTTCCTCACCTTGCAATACCTGTCCTGCTGTTTATGATTTTTTTTCAAACCTCAGTCTCAGTGGCTCAGCAATCACATCTGACAGTTCTTTCAGCCCTCAGGGGTATAGTTTGTCTAGGCTGATTACTTCAACTAGTGAAGGTCAGCTAGGTTCTCTTGTTTTATATCTTCATTCATCTCAGGTTTCAACTTTTGTTCATTTTTTTTTTGTTTTCTTCCATGTAAAGGTCATTCTCCTTGGTAGAGAAAATGCAAAGGAAGAGTTGAGTAGTTCTGCCTTCTCTACCATCTGCTGTCATTCTATCCACAGAGGCAAAAATCAAAAACAGGCCCTAACCTCAAGGAATTTACATCCTGCCATGAAAATGCTCTAAGGTTTGTAAAGCAATCCAAGTACATCATCTCATTTCTCCTTCACAAATTCCATCTTTGACTCTCACCTTCCTTACAAGGTTGCTGTGAGCATCAAATGAGATATCTGGAAGGTACTTAGCACCATGTCCGGCACATAGTAGGGCTTAATAAATGCTTCCTTCTTAACTTCCCTAATTGTCTTTTTCTCATTAGAGCTAAAACTAAAACAAAAAACAATATTCTACTTAAAAAATTCAGCTTCACCAACCTCTCGAGAAACTTGAATTCTAATGGGCATGCGAGATAATAATAATAACCAACATTTATGTAGCACTTTAAGGTTTGCAAAGCACCTTATATAAATTTTGATCTCCAGTCTGTCTTTAGACAAACCTTGTGAGGTAGGTGCTTTTATTATTCCCATCTTACAGATGAGGAAACCAAGGCTAAGATCCAGCATCTCATAGCTATTGAGTAAGAAAGGATTTGAACTTAGGTCTTCTTGATTCTTAAATTCAGGAGTTCTATCTGTATGAGAGGTTACAAAGGTAGAGTAGTTGGAAACCGATATGGTATGAAGGAGAGGAAAAAAATCAAGCATAATTTCATAGTTTAGAGGAGTCTGGGGATACCGTAGTGATAATTGTACTGCCTATCTTATAGCAACATTGCTACAGACCTTTTTGAGGAGAATGGTATTTTAGAGTTTGCTCTCCAGGATGACAACAAAGCCTTCCATTCCTATTGCATCTGAAGAAGGAAAAAAAGCAACCCCCAAAGTTGTGTTGCCTGCTATGAGACGTAATAGTGACAGTAATAGCCGTAATAAGAATAAATTGCATTTGGCAGTTATTATAATATTTTGTGATTTAAGATTTGCCGAAGAGTTCACATAGTGATCACCAGAACAGCACATGGAAGGACATTCTGGCTATTTTTCTCCTAAGTCTGAGCTGAGGAGCTTTTGAATGTCTTGCTCAGGTCACACAGCCAATAAACTTCTGTGGCTGGATTAGAACCCAGGTCTTTGTAACACAACTTTGTGTCATACTGCTTCTCTACTTTGTAGGTAATTCATTGCAAAGCTAAACTAAACTCTCCTTTCCAAAAGCCTGGACAATGTCTCTTCTAGATGCATTTCATCCTGCTACATTTTAAGGCATTCATTTTTTATTGGGTCTTGCCACAGTACACGTTTTGCAATTGAGAACTATAGGGCCATCATACAGTTTCAATTGTGCTATCCCAAACTTTCTTTGTTTAAAACAACAACGAAGAAATCTCACTTGTTAAATGTATTCTGATAAATTCTACAAGGCTAGAGGTGTAAAATTGGGAGGAAGGGGGTGAAGATGATATTTATTTAATCTTTTACCCTCCCAGCTGATCATTCCATGGATTCCCAAGAACTATGAGAACAGGGCTTTCATTCATCCTTCTTTTTCCTTTCCCTGAGTTTGTTGAAAATAATTGTAGGGAATTTGTACTGCAAGGTTACTCTTCCTGTCCAGACCCTCATGATGGTCCAGGAGTTATCAATTTGAATTCTTTACATCTTTAAACATGAGAAGCCTGTGCATGGTGACTTGAACCCCTAATGTGTTGCTTGGCATGGTGATGGGAAAGATAACGCCTCTAATTTTACAAATTGGTAAGCTGAGGCTCATAGAGGTGAAGAGATCTTACATAGGGTCTTGTGGGTAGTCAGCGGCAGAGCCAAGTTTTGATACTGGGTACTCTGGCTCTTGATCTAATGCTGCTGCAAATCTGTGACCCAGTTGTTAGAGCTGGAAGGCATCTTAGAAATGATGAAGTTTGCTTCTGCACAGAGAAAGAAACTGAGACCCAGAGACTTACCCATGTTTACCTAGCCAGATTATGAGTTGCCAAGCACATGGCAGGTACTTAATGGCTACATGTTGAATCAAATTGAAATTAATTGAGTTGAAGTGGGTTGAACTGAAATCCACATTCCCTACCCATTGTCCACTTTGTACCTCTTCACCTGTGTAAGGTAATCAGATGCCACCATCTTACAGGAAAGGGCGTGACACTGACTCCATTGATTATCCCTGTGACTCTCCAGACAAATCCCCCCTTCCTGGCCACTACTCCTCTTTTTGTTGTCTGTAGGAATCTCCTACTTCATTTCCACCTCCTAGCTTCCTTTAAGACTTAGCTCAAATCCCTACTTCTTTCCCCCTACACCTAGTGCCTTCCTTCCGGGACTCACTCCCATTTACTCTAGTAAATTTACTCCCACTTACCACTAGTTCCTAGTGATAGACATATTGTTTCCACCCATTAGAATGTGAGCCCCCTGGGGGTAAGGACTGTGTTTTTGCCCTTCTTTCTATGGGGTACAGGAGCACATATTGCATAAAGGGGGTGAAGCTTTTTCTATCAGAATTAGTTATGCCATATGTAGCATTTAAAAAGTATTATCAAGATCACCAGTTCTTTCCCTTTTTGGATTCATCTGATGCCAATTGAATCTGTTTTGAGATCTTCCTGAGCCTCAGGGAGATGCAGCGATTTGTGGATGTGCCCGCAGCCAGCAAATGTCAGAGGCAGAATTTGAACCCAAGCCTCCCTGACCCCCCGAGCCCAGCACCCTGTCATGCTCTTTCATGCTGACTCTTTTCCCTCTATTGCTACTTGATATAACTAGCAACTAGGATTGCTCATTCTGTAGGTGTTAACTCAGCAAAATCCTTCTTGGAAGCAGGGAGTTGGAAAAGATCTCTCTAAGAGTCGTTGGATGACCAACATTCATTGTCACTTGGTGCAATTTGGGGCAGGTTATATCTCCTTTCTGAGTTTCACTTTCCTCATCTGTAAAATGAGGAGTTTAGACTAAATTATCTTTGTGATCCTGTTGTGGGGCCAAATGTTCTACATCGTAAAGACCTTTCCATTGATAACATTCTAGAATTCTAGGTTTCTATGACTATCTATGCAAATAAGTGCACACATGTATACATGGTATTACTGTGTTGGGGATTATAATTGACATGTATATAGTACTTTAAATAATAGTTTATTTAAATAACATGAATAACATGAATAGCTTACTTTAATATAACAGTTTAAAATTTGCAGAATCTTATATTTGATTATCTCATTCGAGCCTCATAGCAAGCATGTGGGATACTACTGTTATTTTTATTCTGGAGAGGATAGACCCATGAATTCATAGGTATAAAGAACTACTACTGTAGAAACTCCCTCCATTGATGCATATTAGCAACTGGTCTTTAACTTACAGTTGTGGAGATTTGACTGGGCCCATGGTCACATGGCTACTATGTATCAGAGACTGGATTTGGACCTAATGCTTTCTAATTTCATTTCCAGGATTCCATCCATTGGGTGACAGGCTGTCTCTCCCTGACAGTGCTGGCCAGTAGTTATATTGCACCACTCTAGAGAGGCAGCATGACATAATAATTCCTCTCCCTTGTAAAAGGAGATTGTACTGAACAGTCCCTGAGGACCCTGCCAGCTCTGGCATTGTACTGCATGAGCCTTTGATTCTGTGATCTTATACTTAGGAAAAACCAGGTGAAATTAACTTATCTAGGAACGCTTGGATTTTTCTGAAGCTAAAATCTTTGAGTTATCCTGAGAGTTACTCTTTGCTCCTAATGATTTCTCATAGTAAAGGAGACAAGAAATTCAATGGTTCCGTTAGGGTAGCAGAAATAGGCTATATCTCAACATTAGCCTCAGATTCATTGATCAATGACTCTTTTTTCTTTTTTGGGAGAGGGGTGAATGATGGAAGAGGATGAAGTGGCTGCAAAGAATCTTAGATTTCCCCCATGGCTTCCAGTGGAGGTGAGAGTTTGTTCTTGCTTTGGGGAAAATCAGCTTTAGAAACGTCTTGCTAGTAAAAAAAAAAAAAAGAAAGAAAAAAAAGAAGTAAAAATGACTCTTTGTCTTGGGTATCAACCACCATGCAAAGTGGGGTACTCAAGCTATTCCAACTTAGGACTTAATCTTTTTAGGTCTGGAGCTCCTGCCATGAGGCCCCACTATTACTTCATATGGCTCCACTACATCTAAGCAAGCTTCAGACTTGGCTGGCAATCTTCCCACCAGTCCCTTTGCTTTCACAATCAGTTAACATAATTAGTTAACATAAAAATGAATATTTAAATGGAAGCTATTCAGAGTTTGAAGGTGGTAAAAGTATCCGGCTCCAATTCAGAATAAAATTTTCCTATTAATGAGTAGATATATGTGTGTAGGAGAGGTCCATGTGGAGGAGACATACCTAAACAGATTCAAGTCTAAAATGCATACAGATCTTGGTCCAATAGGCCTGGAGACCACCGATAAAAAAAAAACAAACAAAAAAAAACAATAAAACTCCCTGTCTCTGATTGGAAGCAAAGGGACTGCTTTCAACAATGGCTCTGTGGTTTCTTCCAGATGCAGTTTTTCATAATATGCTCTGTCTGGGACTCCCTTCTTGCCAGCTCATTGGTGCCAGCAGACAAAGAATGGAGGAGACCTTTGTCTTTATTAAGATTTCCTGCCAACGTGATTTCCTCCCCTCTTCCTTGCCAAATTTTCCACAGTTTTTCTGCTCTTTAAGATCTTGTATCTGAATAGATCTTGTCTCCATCTTTCAAATAAGTTCTCAGTATTTGAATGACCCCATCTTTCCCCAATGCCAGCTTCATTTAGAGGCAATATGGGTCTGCCTTGTCTTAATTTTTTCCAAGTAGGCAACATCCAAATGTATTTTCCCTAGAAAATGTGTTTAGCCTGAGAGAGACAGTTGGCTGGGAGGCCTTTTGATGCAAAGACTCAGTGAAGGATCCCTGAGAAAGAAGTTTGACATTCTACCACAAATTACTTGGGTACTTGAAAAGGTTGGTGACCTTATCAATAGCACATTCTTTCCAGTGGTACGACTCACCAACTATTCTGGCCTTTTTATTTTCTGTGACTCTTGTTCATGCCCATCCTTCAGTCATCTACAGGAGATTCACTTCATGTGGGGGTTCTCTTGATATTACATTACATTACAGAAACATTGGTTGGCTTTCATTCTTACTGCATGACCAGCCCATCTCCTTTCTTGGTTGTATATTTCTCATTCTTTGCACTGGTTCTTTTTGGCTGATAATATGTTGCTTTATAATAATGTCCCCTGTGGACTTCTCAGAAAGGTTGGCCCTTTGGATAATCCTCAGCTTTAATTCTTTGGAGACTGTATTCTATGACTTCCATCCATAAAGCATAACTAGAAGAATTTTTTTCTGGTCCATACCTCTAATTTCTTCGGAGTAGGAACTTCCTGATCAGGAAACACCTGCTTTTGGTGCAGGTCAAGAACTCTTCTGCAGTTTACAGTCTTAGAGCTGCCTGGGGTGAGAGTGGGGGACGGCATTGAGAGATTTGCCCGGGGTCACATGGCAAGTGTAAAGTTGGACTGAACTCGGCTTTCCTTGGCTGTGAAGCTGGCTGTCTATTTGTTGTGTGACACTGCTTCACTCAAAAACATATCAGAAGAATACTAATGTTACAAAGTTTGGCCTTTGCTTTGGAGATAGGCTTGGATGCCATTAAAAACATTCTTTAATCTCTTAAAGAAAACCTACTGTGTTTTCCTTTTCCTTATTAGCCCAGATCATTGTTAAGTATAGAATGTCCTGTCCACCCAAGTGGATATTTTCATCCAGAAAACACATACTCCTTGTCCACTTTGTTTTTCCTGTGTAGATAGGTCAAAGTCTTTGACTGAATCTCATTTATTGTTTTTGTTCGGTTGTTTTTAGTCATGTCTGACTCTTTACGACTCCATTTGGGGTTTTCTTGGCTAGGATACCGAAGTGGTTTGGCATTTCCTTCTCCAGCTCATTTTACAGATGAGGAAACTGAGGCAAGCAGGGTTAAGTGACTCGCCCAGGATCACATAGCTAATAAGTGTCTTGAGTTCAGGTGTGAACTCAGGTCTACACTCCATCTACTTCACCACATACCTGCTAGGAGTAGATAGGCCAAATTCTTTGACTGACAGGATGTCATTTAGGAGGTACAAAATTTTCCAGAAGTTGATGTACTCAGTAATATGTTCATATACATTCACTTCACTTCATTCACATAGCCAGTACCTAGGAGAGGCCTTCATCACCTGCCTAGAATGTTCCTATAGCCTTCCAAATCAGTTTCCCTGCCTGTCCCCACTCCAGTTCTTCAATACAGCTGCCCAAGTGATTTTTCTTAAAGTATTTACCATGTAACCCTCTACTCAACAAAATCCCTTTTGCCTCTAGAATAAAAAAAAATTCTTTTTGTTTGACCTTTAAAGCACATAGCACCCCTCTCTCTGTTTTTGTACTGGTTGTCCCTTATGCCTAGAATGCACTCCCTCTTCATCTCTACCTCTTAGAATCCATGGTTTCCTTCAGGACTAGTTCAAGCAACACCTTCTGCATGAGGTCTTCTCCCCCACCTCCCCAGCCCCTGCCACCACAGTTACCCCCATCTGCTTTGTATATAACAATATATGTTCACCTGGTCTCTCTAATTAGAATATAAGCTCTTTGAGGGCAGTGATTGGTTTGCTTTTGTCTTTGAATCTCTAGCAGCTAGCATAGTGCTTGGCACTTAGGAAACTCTTGGTAAATACTTACGGTTGGTTACTGATCTGCAAATGGCATCTGGAGGACCTTGGCACCTCTGCGGAGACCCTCTTCCATTTTGGCCATTTGTTGAAATTCTCCATAATGGTGGCCGATATCTTCGGTGAGCATGGCTCCTTATTTTATGACTTTCTTGCTGTTAATAATCAGAGGGCCATCAAAGTGAAATCTGTCATTACATTTTCAATGACTGTTTTATGATTTTAACATATACATAGACGTACACTAGCAAGGTTCTCAGCTAGCACTTAGAGGTTGGCAACTAAGCATGGGTTAATTGCTAGGTCCTTGAGAGCAAGAATGGGTACAGAATACCCTGGAAAGGAAAGCGGTGGGGTGGTTGGGTATAATGCTAAGAGAGAAGGTTTAATACTACAAAGCTCATTACCTTCACAATTTTGCTACCAGCCTGCTTTGGTCTTGTGACTCAAAACTCATCTTTCTTATTCCTCTTGGCCTACTGAGGCTACCTATTAATTTCTCCCTGAGCAAGTAATTTCATTTTGTGTGGAGAATTTAGTCCACTTATGCTGGGCAAGGTAAGGGTAAGAGAATTGTCTCTGACACTGAGGAATTAAAGGATTTGCCCACGATCATACGGCTAATACGTATCAGAACTTGAACTCAATTCTTCTTGACTTCAAGACTGTCCCTCTACCTACCCTACCATCTTACCCTTACATGGCAGGTAGGTGGGACAGTGCAGAGGGCACTGGGTCTAGAGTTACAAAATCCAGCCTTAGACACTTAGTAGCTATGTGACCCTGGGCAAACCACTTAACCCTGTTTGCCTCAATTTCCTAAACTAAAAAAAAACTAAACTGGAAAATGGGGATAATAACCTACCTCCCAAGGGTTGTTTTTTTAACATTTTATTTTTTCTCAATTACATGTAAAAACAATTTTAGCATTCTTTTTTTTCTTTTCAAATTTAAGTTTCAAATTTTCTTCCCCCCCTTCCTCTCCCCCACCACTGAGAAGGCAAGCAATTTGACATAGGTTTTACGCGTGCAGTCATGCAAAACACATTTCCATATAAGTCATGCTGTGAAACAAAACACAGACAAAAAATAGAAAACCCAAGAAAAATGAAGTAAAGAAAAAGTATGCTTCAATCTGCATTCAAACTCCACTAGTTCTTTCTCTGGAGACGGATAGCACCCCAAGGATTGTTGTCAAGATCAAAGGAGCTAATATTTTTAAAAAGCACTTAGCACAGGGCCTGGCACATAGGTGCTAGCTATATGAACGCTTATTTCCTTCTTCCCCTGTTCTCCTTATATTGATAAAATTGTGGGTTCAGTTTAATTTGCTCAACAAGCAGCCAATTCACTGATAAATAACCACTAAACCATTTGTTTGACTGAAGTCACCATCTGATTGGGTCAAAATAAATAAACTAATTAGGCAATAATTGACTGGCTTAAACTGTCTAGAAGCATTCCAGGCACCTAGCCTGACCAGGATGCCTCATCCATCTGTAGAACGTAAACTCCTTAAGAGCAGAGGCTGTTTCATTTCTATCTGTCTCCTTAGTCCCTAGCACAGCATCTGGCACATAGTAGGTGCTTAATGAGGGTGTGTCGCACTGAGTTGAAATCCTCTCCTCTTCACGGGGGAGATGTACTGGTTGCCACATAGGGATGAGTTTAAGCTAGTAGAAGAGGTCATCAGCTTGCATTACATTGCTCTTGTGTTGGTTTTTTATATAAACATTTTACTAGTAGGTTTTTTGGCAACCAGCAGATTGCAAGGAGGGCGGTGGAGAGCAGGGAAGATCTCACCGCATGGCAATGGTATTCATTTAAGTTGAGGAGGAAGGGCCAGAGTGATTTAATGTCATGTCCTTTTACACTTGCTCTCCTGATGCTTCTCAGTGACTCAGTGTCTACTCTTGATGCCTTCTTTAAATGAGAAACAGCTGGGCGGGAAGCACAACGTTCATTCACTCTTTCCCATCCCTGGACCTCAGCTGATTTACACCCCCAAGAGCAAGGAAGCAGGAAGCCCTTCAGAGACCCTAATGCCATCCCAAATGTTACATCCCAAATAATTATTCTGAAGCCTTTCCTTTGACAATGCATTGGTGCAGCAAATGAATTGAAAAGTAAAATCTTTCACACATGGAAATATCATATACAATAGCCCAGGGATTATTTCTTTTAAAGAGCTGACATGATGATAATTTGTCCAGGATTGTGTTGTTGCTTCTGTTTGCTGATGGTGGGTGGCTTTCAGAAAGCACTGGGGTATAGTGAAAAGGGCCCTGGTTTTGGAGTCGGAGGAACTGGATTCAAATCTTGTCTCTGATGCTTGGGACCCATTTGATCTTTGAGCAGCCTCCTTGTGCCTCAGTTTCCTCATCTGAAAAATGAGGAGACCAGACCAGATTGCTTCCAAAGCACTTTACAGCTATAAATCCATGAAACTATGTTCTTGCAAAAAAGTTCCCCATTCAAAGACTGCTGGCAGGTAGCTTTATTCTTTGTCTGGAGCTACTATATTTGAACAGTGCTCAGAGGGTTTCCTTCCCAAAAAGTAGATTACATTTTGAATGGAGAGATACACTGTTGACCCTTTCTCTCCTGGCATTGACATGTAGTCACTCACACTTGTTTTATCTTTTTGTTACCAGTTTTTAGCACAATTTGTTGCATATAGCAACCACTAAATGCTTGTGGATTGAGTTGAATTGAATTCCACACTTTTATGTAATGGTGATTTTTGTCATCCTCAGTATTTTCCCCATTAGTACAGATCATTATCATCATCATCATCATCCTTATCATCATCAGCAGAGGCAACAACAACATGGCATTTGTATGGGCAACTAGGGGTGCAGTGGATAGAATACCTGTCTTGGAATCAGTAAGATCTGAGCTCAAATCTTGCCTTAGACACTAACTATGTGATCCTGGGCAAATCACTTAACCCTATTTACCTCAGTTTCTGCATCTTTAATGAGCTAGAGAAGGAAATGGCAAACCGCTCCAGTATCTTCGCCAAGAAAATCCCAAATGGGGTCATGAAGAGTCAGACACTACTGAAACAACTGAACAACAACAAAAAATGCCTGAAAATTTCATTGCCATGCAGCCAAACTCAGGACATTAGAATCCTTCAGGCATGATTTACTGGAAGGGTTTTTGGAGACCATCTGTTCCACGCTTTTCATTTTATAGATAAGGAAACAGCTAGGTCCAGAGGGTGAAGTGACTAGTCCCAGGACACGCAGGTGGCAAGTGGCCAGGCCAAGATTTACATCCATATTAAGACATAAATCAAAAAATCCTTGACTTTGAGATCCAAGCATCTTTTCTACAGCCCTAGGAGCATCAAAAATATTTAGTGGAGTTAGTTTAGATCTCTTTAATCTACTTCTAATATTATAAATTAAAAAACACCCATGGCATTCAAAAAAATTCCCTGACCATAAGAGAATGGTCGGTCTTCCTTTGGTAAACATCTATTAAGTGCCTATTATATAAATAGCACCCCCCATCCTAGGCTTTCAGGGGGATAGCATCCCTGCCATCATGTCATGGTCATATATAGCATAGGAATGAGACAAGCAGAGAAACGTCTACTGTTTAGACATTAACACTGTGCAGACCATGGCATGAGGCAAGGTGCAAATTCTCTGATAGTTACAAATAATACAGGAACAAGGAGTGTTTTAGAATGGATGGAAGGCCACTAGGAGATGACAATAATTATCATGATGATAAAAGTTTATATATTTATATAGAGATAGATACATATAGATAGCACTTTAAGGTTTACAAAATACTTTACATATATTATCTCATTTGATATTGAGATATTGAAGTTATTAACTACATCAAATTATAAACACCAAAGGAGTCTTCATAGGAAGGCTGAGAATAGTTGCTAGCTTGTCGCACTGGGACATGATATATAGATTATCTTTTTGCTAATTATTGCTAATACTGATAATGTATAGCTATAATAATTATCTTTTGGGATAGAATTCCTCTTTGTTTCAGGCACAATGCTAACCGCCTAGTCCTTATAAGTCAATTCTCATTAACCAAATTGGTACAGAATTAAAAAATATTATAATAAATGACAGATGCGGTCACAGAAATTTTTATCCATCTGTTTTCTTTTCGATGGACACATGCAAAATAAGCAATAACTCATTTATGCACCTTCATCTGTTTTCCAGAAGGCTCATTTAAAAGAAAATTTGAGAACTTGGGAAATACGTAATTCAATTGGAAAGTTGGTAGAACCAGTAAGCCCAGGGAAGGTCACCGCCTACGTTCCTTCACCACATCTCTTAAAGGCATTTCTGTCTTTAAAACTCTATGGCCAAATAAATGCTCCCATGGAACCTGTGCAAGGCCACTTCTTTTATGGCAGGGAGAAGTTCTTAACCTTTTCGGTACCGTGGACCCTTTGGCATTCTGATGGAGCTTATAGACCCCCACTCAGAATATTGTCTTTAAATACATAAAATACAGAGGTTTAAAAGAAAACCAAAGCTTAATAAAAATAAAGATGGAGATTTTTTAATATAAAGTTTCATAGACAGATCTATTTCTGGATTTCCTAACGGTCTATGGAATCCTATTTTAAATTAAGGAAAAGTAGGATGCTTGATGGGTTGAACCCTATAGAATTAATAAATGGTTGAGCTCTGAGATTCGGGGTTGGTATTTAATCAGGACTAGGAGGCAGGTGTACTTTGAGGGAAATTCTTAAATAAATTATATGTTCAAATATACCAAAGTGTTGTCTACAAACTGAGAATATATTTCTTTGTCTGCTTCCCACCCCCTTTTTCCTTCACAACCTCTCTTGAATCCTACACCTTCTCTCTACTCGCACAGGTACCACTTTAACTGAAACTCTGCTTAGATTATTGTAGTGGCCTCCTGATTGGTCTTCCTGCCTTAAGTCTTTCCTTACTCCAGTTCATTCTATATACAAATACCAAAATAATCAAAAATATACTTCTTAATGGTAATCTTGCAGATAAAAGACATACAAACTCTCTTGTAACAAGAATGGAATTAAATTACCTCTTGGGAGTCTACCTTGACATGAAGACATGCAGGTTTTGCAACCTCAAACTAAAGCATAGGTATGGGAAGAGAGAGGCAGAGAAGGGAAGGAGAGAGAGAGGAAGAGAGTGAAGAGAGAAAGAAACAGATAGACAAACAGGCACAAAAACAGACCCAAAAGGAGGCAGAGATAGAATTATCAAACCTGTCAGCTTCTAGCTATTCTGAGGGAGATTGTTTCTGAATCTAGCTAAGGTGGTCTTTGGGTAATGGAGTCCATTGTTTGAAGCCACTTTCTAGAGCAGATGAAGGCTAGAAGGCAGGAGAGAGAATGCTAACTTTCTTGCAACATTCAAGACCTACATTGTCCTTTGCAGGGCACATTCTTTGAGTTTTCCTTGCATAGGAAAGGCCTGGTTGGCTGGTCCAAAGTCCTGAGTTTGCAGACACTGATATGACCTGTTGCTTAACCTATACGGATTTTTAAAAAAATTGATCATCCCAATTCAGTAAAGGGCATTTTATTTTTTAAATACAGAAAGGAAGAATATTTCATATTCAGCACTATTTGCTAACTAAATTCTTTTCAGGAAAACGATTTGCAGAGGAAAATCTGTTTCATGGAAGAAATTATAAGATTATAGGATTCAAAGTTGGAAAGGACCTTAAGAATCTCTTACATCAGCCCCCTCATTTTATAGATGAAGAAATTGTCTGGGGATTTCGAACAACTTGCCTAAAGTCGCTTAAGTAGTACGTGACCCAGACAGGATAAAAGCCCAGGTCCCCTCTCTCCAAATGCTCTTATCCTTATCCCATGCTGGAAGGAGGCATTTAAGAGACTTTGAAACAATTTCTTTCTTTTAAGTAGTTATTGATGTCTTTTGTTTATACTTTCCCAAGGCCCACTCCGCTCCTAAATGCCGTTAGTGCCTTCTCTCTGAGATCACCTCTCATCTGGTACTTACAAAGTTGCTTGCATGTTTTCTCCCTTGAATAGAATGTGTAATCTTCTCAAGAGCAGCTGACCTGTGATTTTTTTTTGTCTTTTTTTGTGTTCTTAGTGCTTCTCACAGTACCAGTCACACAGTAAGTGCTTAATAAATGCTTGTTGACTGCTTGGCCTCATTTCTTTTCCTCATATACTATTCCTTTCCCTTCCCATAGAATTATCCAATAAAAAAAAAGAAAAAAGAAAAAAAACTTCAACTAAACTAATCATCGAGGATGACATTTTATTTTACGTTCGACCTTAGCAAATGAGAGATGAAGGTGCATTCTTGCATTCCTTCTTTGGGGGCCAAGTTTGGTCATTATGATTTCACAAAATCCAATTTCAGTTTTGCTGCTCTTGCTTTTTCATTTACATTGTAATCATTATGCCTGTTGTTTCACTAGCCCTGCTAACTTCATATGTCTTCTCGTGTTTCTCTGATTTTATCTTTCCTTACAGCACAATGATATTACCTTACATTGTTGTAGTTGGTTAGTTGTATTTCAGTCCTATCCAACTCATTGTGACCTCATTTGGGGGTTTTTTGGCAAAGATACTGGAGTAGTTTGCCATTTCTTTCTCCAGCTCATTTTATAGATGAGGAAACTGAGGCTTAAGTTAACTTGCCCAGGGTCACCCAGCTAATTAAGAGTCTGAGGTCAGATTTGAACTCATAGCTTCCTGACTCCAGGCCTAGCACTCCGTCTACAGCACCACCTAGCTGTCCCTACATTCTTGTACCACCATTTACTTAACCATTGCCCATCAGTGGGTGTCTGCTTGGAAACGATTTCTTTTTAACCTAGTTTTTTGGTTTAGCCACACGTTCTTATATTTTTTAGTAGCTTAAGAGGAAATGTTAAAAAATACAATATGAAATCTGTTTAGGCTTTTTTCCCCTTTCTCAAATGGCATTGTGGTTTTCTAGTAACTTTGCCATTGGAGTGTTGCTCCTCTGACATGCTGGTATAATTAGCAACATGGTCTATATCTTAGAAATATCACCTTAATATCACTTTTAGTCATTCAATTATTTGATCACAAAATCACAGAATTTGAGTTGAAAGGGACCATTTATTCCAACCCACACTTAAGTAGGGTTCTTCTTTGGGAGAATGTCCCTGGTACATGTTCGTCCAGTATCTGTGCAATGCCCTTTAGTGATTGGGCACTCGTTACCTCCTATGGTGGGCTGTTCAAATTTTGGACAGTTCTTATGGTTGCCAAGTTTTTCCTTACATTAAGCTTGAATTCCCAAATATTCATACATAAATGAAGAAGGTATTGGTAATAAGAAAGATGAACTGGTGATTGTGTTGCAGTGGCAGGGAGTCAAACTTGCCCACAGATGTCTTACTGACCACCTGGTGAGATGGGGGTCATGGCTGAATTATGACTCTGAAAGGATCTCCCTTATTTGAAAGAAATAAGATTAGTAAAGGGAGGCAGTATGTGTCAGGCATTGCTAGGCACTACAGATATGAATTAAAAAAAAGACAGTCCCTTTCATTAAGTTGCTTACATAATAATAGAGACACAAAGCATATAAAGGGGAATATTGACTAAGGAAGAGAGTTTTGGTCTAGGCAGTCACTCCACCCTTTTTAGCAGCAAAGATGTTACTGATTTTACAATTATTCCCAGAGCAAGAGATGGAAAGGGAGGCAGTATATGTGGTAGGGAGGGGCAGGGCATGACAAGTTGCTTTCTGGGGAGGCCCTGCTTTTCTGGGGGATGGCTGGATCAGATTGAGCCATTGGTCCCAGCTCTCTTCTCTGGGGCCAAAGGATGTATAGGCCCTTATATTCACAGAGCTTATTGTTCACCTAGCAGTCATTCACAAACAACTGTGAAAGAGAATAGAAGATGGTAGCTGTGTACGACAGGAACAAGGCTTGGTAGGAAGTTGAAAGATGGGATATAATGCCTTGGTCCTCTGTGTTTACTTAGTAAATAAATATCTGGTAAATATCCATTGGTTTGGAGATGGCAAGCAGACTACCATGACTAAAAATCTGAATTTGTAAGCTTGATGATGAGGTTCGAATGGAGAATCAGAATGCTCCAGAAAGACTTAACTGCTGGCAGGAACATGGAGTAAAGGATATGTCCAAATAAAGCTACCTGATTGAGAGGCTGTACACCCAGCACCAGTCACTAGCCATGTGACCTTTGAAACATCATTTCATATATCTGAGACTCAGTTTCTTCTTTTGTAAAATGGGATGGTGATCTCTGGCCTGTCTACCCCCTCTAGGTGATCAGTAGTTGTAATGGATGTAAAAGTATTGTAAACTAGATAGCATTTTAAAAAAAGTTGGTTGCCAATATTTTCAATTGAAATACTGAAGCAATATAGGTAATAAAGCTTACCGAGCTGTTTTCTTCTTTTCTTTTTTCTCTTTCTAACATTCATTTAAAATTTTTTTAGTTTCAAGTTCTCTCCCTTCCTCTCGTATGTGTCCCACCTATTGAAAAGGTACTGAACTATTTTCTTAAAAGATAACAAAATCAAAACCAAAAAAATCAAACCAAGGTGGACTGTTGTTTGACCATATGGAAGAATCGCCACCATCTTGGTATTGCCAATGCAAAGAACAGCAGGAATGAAGATTAGCAATATGTATCATTTGTTCTATCGATGAAAGGTGCTAGGACCATAGGGAGGAAGGGAAGCAAGGAAGAAGAAAGGGAAGAGAGAGAGAAAGAAGGAGAAAGGGAAGAAGGAAGAAAGGAAATGGAGGAATGACCTAAAAAGGATAAAGGAGGATGGAAGGAAGAAAAGGAAGGAATTAAAATAGGAAAAAAGGAAGCTGATCCAAAGCCGGGGAAGTATAGAAGAATTGTTGTGATTTTAGAAGGTAGTATTCCTTCTGGTTGGATTGTAGGACCACTTTACCCCTCTGAATATTCCTTCCCAGAGGTGTTAACACTCCCTAAACAAACAAACAAAATCTTGAACTGTGGTATGGAATCAGTCTGATATTTCCAGATTCTTGGCAGTCTTGTGCTAGTTTATAGTTAATAACAGCTATACTCTGCATACTTTTTGCATTATGAAAATAAAGTTGCATTGAAAGTAAGAAAGGAAGGGAATATTTTCACATTTGAAATGGACATCCATCAAGCCTATACATTTTCATTACCGATATTGCATTTATGAGACTCCCCTTTAGATGTTACTTTTCAATGGAATTTGTGTAGGAATGTCCTCTTCTCCCCACCCCCATCCACACTCATCTTAGTCTGAATGTGTTCCAGGCAGAGAGCTGGAACAACCATCTCTCTGGGGTATGGACATGTCCATGGATCCTGGGGCTCACTTGGGAACAAACCGAGCTGCCCCCGGCTTTAGATCTCCTGCGGCAGAGCAGCCCAAGCATCTCTGTGCTTTGCTGAGGCCAGCCCCAAAAGTCCTCCCCCAAGCTGGATGTTAGCTGTCTGCCAAAAGAACAGCATGTCAGTCTCGTGTTGCTGCTTCAAGCTCCTGCTGCTTATGTTTCTCCTCTGTTCGGCTCCAGCAGGCTCCCGCCCTTGCTAGGGTATACTGTAGCAGTGAAGTTTCCCCAAAGTGAAATGCATAAAAATACACCCCAGAAAAATATATTGGGAAGAAGGAGGATGGGTTTGCGGGGGAAGTGGAGAGGAATAACCTCGGACATGTTACCGAAAGCATTATGTTTTTATGCCCTGCTTTTAAAATAATTTACACATCCTCGAGATCTCTTGGCACCTGAGCAAACCAGCTCCATATTTTGCATATCTGGAAGTTCTTTGCAGGCAGTGCCACATAACTGGACTCTTCATATTATTATTTTTGGATTATAATGATGATGTTTTACTTTCTGCTGTGATGAAATGGGAGTGATACAGGCACAGCATGTGAGGGGGGGGGGAGTTCTTTGACCACAAAATGCACTATGTGCAATGTTACCTTTGTCAGGCATGGAAAGAGCTGAGCTGGGACCTCATCGACTGAGATTCAAAGCTCTGCCACCCCATCCAGCTGGGCAACCTTGGGCGAATCGCCTCACTTCCATCTATAAGAAGGAGGCTCATCCCACTTGCACTGATTACCCGCTGTGATTGACTTAGAGCTGAGAGGGACCTGTGAGAACATCTAGTCCAAGGGTCCTTAACCACTGTCTATGTCCTGGACCCCTTTCACTGTCTGGCAAAAATTACGTTCCCGTAGTTGGACCCCTTCTCAGAATGATAATTTTTGATGTATGAGATATGATATGTAGGATGACCAGTTGTATCAAAATATTGGGAATATGGAAAAATTGAAATATTGGGAAATATTGGAATATTGGAAAGATCAAATATGGAAATATGAGAATATCAGAAATATGAAACATGGAGATATTAGAATATTGGAAATATGAAATATGGAAATATTAGGATATTTGAAATATGGAAATATTAGGATATTGAGAATATGAAACATGGAAATAGGGAAATCAGTTATGTTGAAGTATTTTAAATAACGAATTCAAGGGCTCAAGGTTAACAACCTCTGCTGTAGTCTAACTGTCCTCATTTTATAAATTAAAGAAGCTGAGAATCAGAGAGATTAAATGAGCAGTTTCAGGTCAATCACCTGGAATAGGTGGCAGATCTGGGATTCAAGCCAGGTCGTCTGATGGCAAATCCAGCTGTTTTCCAATGAACATACTGCTGCTCTTGCTCTGTCTCCTACAGGGGTTGTGAGAATCAAATGACATGGTAATAATGATAATGACATCTATATAGCACCTACTCCCTGCTAGGGACTGTGCTAAATGTTTTACAGATATTGCCTCCTGATCCTTACAACCCTGGTAGGTAGGTACTATTATTACTCCCACTTTATAGTTAGGGAAACTAAGGTAGACCATGGTCCCACGGCTAATGAACATCTGAAGTCTCAGGGCTTTCTGACTTCAGGTTCGGTGCTCTATCTGGTGTACTGCCTAGCTTCCAGAGGATGAAATGTCTTTGTAAACTGGTAAGTTTTTATGATTGTTCTCCCCACCAATGCGCTGGGAGAATTCACTCATTCGAAGTGAGATTAGACCTATTGAAGAAACAAACCCAAACAAGACTTTGTTGCCTTAAGCCCCAGCCTTCCACTCTCCCAGGATTGTAACATAGGGGTGATCCTTGAATTCTCACAATCCTTCACCCCAATTATCATCTTGTTGATGACACCTCCATCACACCTCTCTTGTCTGTCCCCTTCTCTCAACTTCCACAGTCACTAACTTAGTTCAGGTCCTCATCAGCTCTTACATGGACTAAGCAAGAAATTTCTGGTTGGTCTTCTTGTCTGAAGTCTCTCCTTTCTTCTCCACCCAGCTGCCAATGTGATGCTGCTAAAGTACAGGCCTGACCATGCCACTCTCTTTCTTATAGTAAATGTCCCAGTATTTCATTATGAGTCAAAGATATGGGAGGGTTAAGATATCATTATTTTCACCAGGCAGGGAGTGATTATGGCACATAAAATAGTAACTTTTGTGAGCCTCAGTTTCTTCAACTATAAAATGTGTGTGTGTGTGTATGAACTAGATGGCTATGAGGTTTCTTTTAGTATTAAGTCTTATGATCCTAACAGGAAATAATATATGTGTCCTACATTTTGGTTCAAGATATCAACCATACATATATGGAATGAGAGACATGGCTAGATGGTAGTTTGTGTAAAGATCTGGGGTTTATTGTGAGACCTACAAGCTCAACGTGAACTCTGAGAATAACATTGAAGTAAAAAAAAACAGTTAATGTCAATTTAAGAGGAACAGAGTGTCTATAACCAGGGAAGCGAAAGCCCCACTGCTCAGCTCCAACTGTATTGCGATAGTCAATTGTATTCTGGGTACTTCATTTTAGAAATGATTTCAGTAAACTGGAGTGTGTCGTGAAGGGAGTAACCAAGATGGGGGATGGGTTGGGCGTAGAGAATGTTCCATGTGACTATTGGTTGGTTGAATGTTTTGTCTAGAGCATTGGTTCTAAAAGTGTGATCTAGAAACATCTGGGGTCTCTAAAACTCTTTCAGGGGAGGAATCCATGAGATCAGAATTATTGTCATAATAATACTAAGATGTTTTCATTTCTAATATGGTGAATATTGATAGATATTGCCAGCAAAAACAAATCTTTTTGGGTGGCCTCAATACTTTTTAAGTGTGTAAAGGTGTCCTGAGATGAAAAAAATTAGAGAATAAATGGCATAATAATTAATAATAAATAATAATAGCTGTATATAGTTCTTCAATGTTTGCAAAACTCTTTACAAATACCTCATTTGATTCTTACAATAGCCTCATGAGGTAGGTACTTTAATTACCCCCATTTTAAAGATGTTAAAACTGAGGCAGACAGGTTAAGTGACTTGCCAATATGGTCATAAAACTAGTAAGTGTCTGAAGGAGGATTTTAAATCAGGTCTACCTGACTCCAGGTCCAGTGGTCTGTCTACTCCATCACCTAGCTGCAGCTAGACCTAAGGGAGACATGATTGCTGTCTTCAAGTGTTTGAAGGATTCTCTTGTGGAAGAAGGATTCGATTTACTCTACTTGACTCGAACAGGCAGAACTAGGAACAGTGAATAAAAGTAACAGGGAGATAGGTTTCGATTCTATTAATTAAGAAAATAAAAACAAAAAAAAAATGTCCTAACAATTTTGTTGTCGTTCAGTTGTTTCTTCATGACACCCTTTTGGGGTTTTTCTTGGCAACATTACTTGAGTGGTTTCTTATTTTCTTCTCCGGCTCATTTTACAGATGAGGAAACTGAGTCAAACAGGGTTAAGTGTATTGCCCCGGGTCACTCAGCTAAGAAGTATCTGAAGTTGGATTCGTACTCATGAAGATGATTCCAAGTCCAATGCTCTATGCCCTGAGCCACCTAGCTGCTCATATGCTCCATCTGCTGCGCCATCTAGTCCTAACAATTAGATCTGTTCCAAAGCGTAAATAGGCTGCCTCAGAAGATGGATGTCTTCAAGCAATGTCCAGAGGAACATCTATTGGATATGTTATCCAGAGTGTTCTTGCCTGTTCCAGATGGATTGGGTGAGGTGACTTCTGAGACAATATGCAAAGGAGAGAGCGCTGGTCTTAAAGTCTGAAGACCTTGGTTTGAGTCCTAATTCCTTCTCTTCAACTGCATCACCAAGGGCCTCAGTGTCTCAGTCTGTCAAATATGAAACAACGATGCTTGTGCTATCTAAAAATGGTTTGTTTTTGGAAAAGTAAGTCTTTGGCAAACCATCAAATTCTGTGAACTCTTACACTAAGGAATCCATGCTTTCTAATGTACAAGAAAACAATCATGTGTTTCTTGGAGACATCTGAAGATACTCCACTAACTGTCCAATGTCAAAGAAGAAAAATAGTTTTGTGGTGGAGCAGCCCCCAGGTTTTTCTTGTTTGGGGTCAGGACACTTCTTCCTGTAAATTGTTAAGTTACTTCTACCATGATCATTGATGAAGTGAATTCTCTCCCAATGATTAAGCAATATTTTCCAATGGGAAATCAAATTCTGTTTTGCCTCTTCTCCTCTTTCAAATCATGAGCCTTGTTTTGGTTCCCAGCCCTGGTCTACACACAAATGACCATCTGGTGTGCAGCTGTTGCATCAAAGTGGAAAACTTTCTGCGCCAGTGGCCCAAAGCCTTCATTTATACCTTCAGTCACCTTTCCTAAGTAGTAATAGCTAGGTGGTAGAGTGCCCATTCGTGGTCTAAGTGGGAAACAGCTCAAAGGCCATGTCCTCAGCCCCACTGCCATGGTTGCTCCCATTGAAACTACTCTTTTCTAGACATATTGAAGAGGATGAGTTGTCTTAAATCCTAAGGAGGTAATCCTTCCTGGAAGCCTAGCTTTCCTGGAGAAGTCATGGTGTCAAACACTGAGCTATGGGCTTTAGCCAAGTGCATGTTCCAATGGTCATTAGAAGTTGTTTGGTGAATGTTGACAGTATACTCAGGGCTGGAGAAAAGCCCAGTTTCTCCTTTCCACCCATACCCTGACAGAGTCAGAGAACATAATTAGGACACAAAATGCCCTATTCTCAGTAAACACACTTATTACACAACCTGTAATTTCACTGATGTAGAGAACTCTGTCATGATGAAACTCCTTCCATCAATTCAACTTGGCACCTTCTCTCTGATAGTCTTAAGAGGGATCCCTGAAGCCACGGTGTCAAATTCAAATAGAAACAGATCTCTGACTTGCTACTGGCTGCTGACTGACAGCACTGTTTTCTTAGTAGTTAGTTTCATGAGTTGTTATGGACCTACCTCCCACACCCAAATCCATAAAAAAACAAAATCCCAAGACAAAACTATTTACCAGTAGTCAACCTTCTGGTATGGAGAGTCTCCATCATTGGTTATTCTGGTACTCGAATGACAGCCACAAAGACTTTTGTGGGGCTTATGCTTATACTTATACCTTGGTGTGTCCTGGAGGCCTTTGACACTATTGACATAACTTTTGAGAATACCTGGTCAATTTTATACCATGAAGAAGTGATAGAGTGTGGTTTTGAGAAGCAATCTCATTGTTCATCTAGGTGGCCCATTGGATGAAGTCCTATACCTGGAGTCAGGAAGAACTGAGTTCAAACTTGGCCTCATGCCTTATGCCTCATGCGTGTATTAGTTTTGTGACTCTGGTCAAGTCATATGTCATCTGCCACAGTTTCCTCATCTTTAAAAAGGGAATAATAATAACTCCTATCTCCCAGGATTATTCTGGGATTAAAATAATATTCTTAAAATGCTTTGCAAACCTTAAAGTACTACGTAAATGCTAGCTATTAATAATAAGTTGTAGTAGTAGTAGCAGTAATAGCAGTAGTAGTAGTAGTAGTAGTAGTAGTAGTAGTAGTAGTAGTAGTAGTAGTAGTAGTAGTGGTAGTGGTAGTAGTAGTAGTAGTGGTAGTAGCAGTAGTGGTAGTAGCAGTAGTGGTAGTGGTAGTAGTAGTAGTGGTAGTAGTGGTAGTGGTAGTAGTGGTAGTGGTAGTGGTAGTAGTGGTAGTGGTAGTATTAGTAGTGGTAGTAGTAGTAGTAGTGGTAGTGGCAGTAGTGGTAGTAG
>CM053623.1:429832281-429872198 GCA_028646595.1 Phalanger gymnotis | reverse complement strand
AAAGAAAGAAAGAAAGAAGGAAAGAAAGGAAAAGAAGGAAAGGAAGAAAGAAAGAAAGAAAAAGAAGGAAAGAAAGAAAGAAAAAGAAAGAGAAGTCTTTGTCAAATGTTGGTCAGCTTAGCTATTTCGAGTTATGATTATGAGGATATGGTGAGATATTACAGGCTGATGCAGCAAAGCTTTTCACCTGGGTGTCTTGTGTTAGCATTCATAGGTTTTAGGGGATTTAAAAGTGGTTAAGAGCTTAGAGATTATCACTGTTCACACTTTGCATTTCCCGGGAGAGATACCTGAAGCTTAGAGAATGGAAAGGAGGGGACATGGCTTATCTAAGTCCATACAGCTAGCAAATCTGTGATTTCATTTGAGATCATTGGACTACCCCGCATCCAGTACATTTTTCTCCATATCACATTGCATCTAGTGAGATTCAACAGCTATTCCTTAAGTGCCTGCTGTGTACAGAGATGCTAAGTCTCTATCCTTATAACAGAGCAGAAAAGGGCTCTGGAGACCCTTCTTTCCAGTCCTTTAATTTTATAAGGACAAAACTAAGGCCCAGAGGAAGGATGTGATGTGCTTCAAGTTTCATCGTGATTGATCCAGGATCCAAGAATAGATGCCACATCTTCCTAACCCAGTCCAGGACTCCTTCTGTCCAGTTACATCAAATTATCAGAGCAGAACTTGGATCACCAACACAGACCCTCTTACAATACTTCTATTTCTCTTTCTGACTTGCATCCCTTATTAGAAAAATCAAATAGTGTCACGACAGAAACCTTGGGCTTTTTCCCAGAAGGTTTTTCATGATATCCACACTCTATGGTTGTATCTTCATAACACTAAACAGCTGGGTACTTGAAATTATTTAGACCATCGGGTGACAGATCTAAGGCTAGAACGAGCCACAGAGGCCATCTAGTGTAACTACCTCATTCTACAGATGGGGAAACAGAGGTTCAGGAAGGTCTTGCCCAAGGTCAAATGTGTAGTGTCAGAGATGGGCTTCTTGGCAAAGGGGAGAGAAAGCATCTGAATAATTAAAACAGCAAATATCTATTTCTTAATTAATGTTCTGAAAATGTCGAGTTGGAAGGGATCTCTGAGGTCATCTAGTCTTACCTCTTAGCTACTTCAATGATCCTTCTATGGCCAAGTTTCTTAACCTTTCTCCTTGGCAGTCTGGGCAACACTTCTTAGAATAATATTTTTAAATGAAGAAAATAAAATACACAGGGCTAAACAAGAAGACGATTATATGAAATATAGTTATCAAAAAAAATTTTAAAAAGTTCGCAGACCCCAAGCTAAGAATCATTATTTTCCTTGAGGTACTGAAATCTGCCTCCCTGTAACATCCAACTATGAGTCCTATTTCTTTCCTCTAGAATGCAAAAGAATGCATGTCATTAATTTAACTCATAATATTCTGTCATGATTGAATTTTAACAACAGGGTAAACTGAGACAGATCTCTGCACAAGATAACATTTATTAGCAGGGGCATACTACCTGTCAATAAATGGGTCATTGGCTTGGCGACACTTCATATATTAGAAGGAAGTGCCCATGCCCTGCTAAATCTTATCTTTTCCCACCAAGACATCCCTATTGCTTCAACAGTTCAGTAAGAAATGTGGTCGGTCTCCTCATGGCCTTTGGTAGCCCTCCTTTTAACGTCCCTTTAGAATGTGAGTCTCAGGATTGGGCTCATTATTTCAAATATAATTTGACCAGGGCAAAATGCCATGGGAATCACCTACTCTAGGTTAGGCCCTATCCTGCTACCAATATAATTCAAGGTTGTTTTTAACCAGCCACGTTGTGTGGCTGTTTTACATTGAGCATATGGTCAACTAAATCCCTCAAGTCTTTTTCACATGAGCTGGTGATTAGGCAAGTTTCCTGATGCTGAACATGTGTAGATGATTTTTTTTGAACCTTGACAATAAAACTTAATCTTATTGGTTTCATGCCGTTCATCACATTAGCCATCCCTCCGTTAAAAAAAAAAAATTGGCCATTCTATGAATGTGCAATCCAATTCATTAGACTTATTTGTCCCATTTATTAATTGAAAATTGTGGCCAAAGCAAAGAATGAAAACTGAACCACGGCACAGAGGGAGTAATATACATCCTGAGTGAGCTGTATGAGTTAAGTTACATATGGCCAACCCAAGTGATCTGATGGAGTTCTGTTTTCACAAAAATTTTTTATATTCGTCTTTTTAACCCTCCCTTCCAATCCTAGATACTTCCAATCACTAAAAAGTCAAGGCTTTTAAAGCTGCATCATAGAAGAGGAACTCGTCCCATGGTTAAAAAGTCTACGGCTTGTGTGACTGCTTAAGAATCTCCAGTTGACATTACATAATTCTACACTAGAGCCCGTGCAGATGTTGTTTTAAAATTGGGGAGTTTTGAAAGCAAGAAGTTAATCTCAGATGTCTAGACGTTCCTTCCCACATGACTCCAGCATGGAAGCCTGAGACCGAGGCCTTCCCAACCTGAATAATTTATATATCTTTGGTGTATTTTCACTGTCACAAAGCCAAGTTCCCCAAGAAATTTTGCCAGAGAGCTACTCTGCTCATTTTGCTTTGATCTCCAACCCCTTGGTTCTAACACTGGCTTCCTTTCTTGCCCTAAAGCAGGAAACAAGCTCCGATTTGTTAGATAATGTCTTTTCCACTAAGAGAATGTAAGCCTTTGGATAAAAAAGTCCTGTTTCAGGTCATTTGCTTTCCCAGGAAGTAGCCTCTAGCCCTTGGAGAAAAAAGTCCTGATTCAGGTCATTTGCTTTGCCAGGAAATGGCCTCTTCACAACTGAGGCCTGCTCCCAATGCAGAGGGTGTGCCTGCCGCCGTTGAATGGATTATTCCAGACCAGTCAACAAAATAGATTGTATCTTTGGCAGAATGATACCATCTGCCTAATCCAAACCTTTTCGTATGGCATTGATACAAATAAGGAAAGAAAACCTTCTCTCTATTAGATTAAAATCACTGTTGAATAAAAAGTTGGCCTTATGTATAGAAAATGAATCACAGCATGACTTGAAATTTGAGGGGTCCAAGACAGGAAGCCTTTATTCTCAAATAGCTCCCTCATTGGCTTACCCAGAACCTGAAATTCTGCCATTAGTTATTCATGTCTTTGAATCAAGACATATGTCCTCTTGAGTGCCTAGTTGCAATGAGATGAGTAACACATTCAGTCACTCACTACATGCCATTAGCACCAATTAGTATAAATGATTATTGTTATTAATAGCATGGCTTAGATGGAGAAGAGACCGTGGAGTCAGGAAAACCTGGGTTCAAATTTCACCTTTGATACACACTGGCTGCTTGGCACAAGGCCCTCAGACAAGACTCCAAGACCAGAAATTGCCAAATGGTTACCCAGTTACATTGGTAAAGAGAGTTTTCTTACACGTGCTTGTGCAGTATATTTACGTGTATGTGTGTGTATATGTGTGTGAGTGTATTTGTGGGTGTATATGAATATGCATGGATGCATTGTACATATACAATTATCCCTTCCACATGGTAGAATGTAGGAGTGTGGTGCCCCAGAGATCTGGAAAATCCACATAAAATTTTTGGCCCTCTCTTCATAACTAGACAAGAAGTCTGAATTATTATGTTATTAAAAGATAAAATATGTTGATATTATATAATACTATATATATTTTATGTATTTTTCAGTTTCTAAGCTTTTTCTGTCTCATCTGCTAGCCTTTGTATGTCATCTGAAGTTTCTGCAATCCTCCCTCCTTAATTACCATTTAATTTTTTATGCCAACCCATGATATAGTGAAACTGTGATGGGGAAAGTAAGTTGCAATGTGGAAAGAATAATTGTAATCTCTCCCTCTCTCCCTCTTCCTCTCCCTCTCCCTCTCTCTCTCTCCCTCTCCCTCTCCCTCTCCCTCTCCCTCTCCCTCTCCCTCTCCCTCTCCCTCTCCCTCTCCCTCTCTCCCTCCTTCCCTCCCTTCCCCTCTCCCTCCAACACCTTGGAGGAAGCCATCTGACCTGCTGGCCTTCATTTCTCTTGTTAATGTCTTCTAAACTCCCTAGAATCAGTCCGCCAGTATTATCACTCAATGGAGACGGTTCTGTCCAAAGTTCCCAACGATATCTTAACTGTCATATTTTATGATTGCTTCTCAGCTGTCATTCTTCTCGATCTCTCTGCAGTCTTTGATACTGTTGACCCCCTTCTCCTTCCATATAGTCTCTCCTCTCTGGATGCTGCTTTGTCTGGCTCTCTTCCTACTTCTTACAATGCTTTTCAGTCTCCTTTTTTGAATAATCATCCATACCTTGTCCTTATCTGTGAGTGTATCCCAAGTGTTCTGTTTTGGGACCTCTTCTCTTTCTATATTCTCTCTCTGTAACTCCATTATTCCCATAGATTCAGTGGTCATCCTTATGCAAGTACTCCCCTGGTTTATATGCCCACCTCTAGCTTTTTTCCTGAGCATCGCCAGCTGCCTATTTGATCTTCCAGGCTGGCTGTCTCATAGGTGTTGCAGCATCAACAAGTCCAAATAGAGCTCATCCTGTCTTTCTGTTTCTCTTTTTCCATCACAGGCATTGCCATTCTTCAAGTCACCCAGCTTCTCAGGCTTGAGAGCAAACCCCCACCCCTTGTCCCACAAAGCTAATCAGTTACCAAGTCTTTTTGATTCTTCTTCCACAATGTTTCTCCTATCCATTCCCCTTTCTCCACAAATAACCATCTCCCTTGTTCAAAGCCTAATTACCTCTTGCTTGGACTATTGAAGTAGCCTACTAATTGGGCTTTCCCCCGCTCCAATCCATCTTTCACTCAACTATCAAAGTGATTTTCCAAGTCTAATCTCTATTCAACAAACTACCATGGCTTCCTATTGCCTCTGGGATCGAATATGCCATCATCTGGTATAGCTTTAAAGTCCTTCATAAACCGGATCCAACTCACCTTTCAATGTTTACTATACATTAATCCCTTATGTGCACATTATGTTACTTATGCATATTCTTTTGTATAGCTGAGTCAAACCAAACCCTTTGCTGTTCCTTGTGCACCACATTCCATCTCCTTCCGTTTGCTAGCTCATCAAAGGTGTAAGATCTCTTTCTTCTCAGAGCAACACTTCTACCTTCTAGTCTAATACAATGAAACAGCATTGAAGACATGGGTTCTAACCTCAGTCCTGCTACTTAATACCTTTGTGACCTTGGACAAATCACTTGACCTCTATCTTCCTTGGTTTCATTATTTCTGAAGTATGGGTCTTGGGTGAGATGATCTCTAAGGTCTTTTTCAGTTTTAAATTTGTTATCCTATGATACCACCTCAGTCCTTCCATTGGCCACAGATTTGGGATTCATCCATCTAGGTGGTCTAAACAAAGTTCATTCATCCATTCTTCAATTTCATGCTTACTGTTAGGCAATCAGGAAGCCAGCTGGTCAGTGTCATGATTCTAGTGCTCTTACCATCCCTTCCCACTCTGTTTCCTCTGTGTTAGTCCTTTCTGCTGTGGTATATGGTCTTTAATAGTTACTGTGGCTCCTGAAATTCATCACCTTCTGGTTGATTTGCTGATGAGCCTCTCCAAACCTAGCTGGTTCTTGGACAATGAACATGCAATTTTCCACTGAGCCCACACAAGAAACATTTCCAACTGGCTGGAACCTGCTATAATTTGTGTTCAAATGGCTTAACCTTTCAGAGCCCAGAACTAGCTCCATTCTATGATAAGGCATCCTATAAGGGTCTCCCAACTCCCCAAATAATATTCCTTACTGAGAGAGAGTGAATATTTCTTAAGATAGAGAGGTAGAAAGGGACCTCACCATCTAGCTCAACCCTTTTATTTTACAAATAAGGAAACTGAGGGATTAGGAGGTTAAATAATTTGCCCAAAGCCACACAAGTGGTATTGGAGGTGGGATTTGAATTTAGATTTCTCTCTTTAGAGTCACTCTTCTTTCCATTAAGAGAACATTATTTTTTAAATTTGAACTTAGGTTTTCTGTTGCCTAGGGGGAAAAATAATTCAACCTAGTTAACCATCCAAGTTCACCAGAAACACATCTTAGTTCCCAGGATCTGAGGGGGACTGTTAATTTGTGCTGTGGAACTTTCATTTCCTCATTATAGCAGTAGGCAACTGCATCTATAGAAGAACATACTGCCAAATCTGGACCAAAGGCTCGGAAATGCAATTGGAGACTCCCAGCAGTGCCCCTTATCCTTGCTAGCACTAAATTGATTTGGAGGGGGCTAAGATTGACTGTTCCACTGGCCTGGGAGGACGATAAGGAGTCAGAAGCACAGGAAGGCAAAGGAAACATGATCTCAGCTCTGATTCCTTTTGAAAACCTGTTAATGCAAGCCTTGCTTTGAATACTGAGGTTGGATACATCTCATTAAGAATGATGAAGCCCCTCTGAGCAGAATCATTCTGTTTCCCAGCACTCTGTTCATTTCTAGAGAATCCCCCCAGACCTTATGAATCTCATTCTTCTAATGGGAAAAATCCTATGGAGAATCCTTGTTACAAAAATGGGCAAATGTGGGAAGTTTCTCTTTTCACCTTTCTGGAGATTTTTCTCCAGTGGTCTAGTTCATGGCTTCATTATGATTTAGTAGATAAATCCTAGGGAGTAGCCTGAGTCAAGTAGAGGTTTTGCAGTGTGGCCAGGGTCACATGGCTATAAATGTCAGAGGCAGGTTTTGAACACAGATCTTCATAACTCCAAGTCCAAAACTGCATCTACTATCTTTTATTGCCGTTAAAATATCCCTGGATTATTATAGCATTTCTACCATTTCAGGTCTCCCCCTGGTTGTGTGTTATCTTGCTCATGCGCAACGGTAGTTGGAGGACGAGTTGGTCTGGAGAGCCGAATGAGGGCAGATTGAAGGAAAAACTAGGACCAAAGTGTAGAGAAGTGCAGGAAGCAGATTTTGACTCAGTATAAACAGCAACTTCTGAATGATTAATGGAAAGGGCAGTGTTGGGTGGTAGTTGGTACCCCACTGTGAGAGTCCTTCAAGTGGGGGTTGGAATTGGGTAATAAGGGGGATTTACGTTTCAGTGATGGTTGGAACATGGAACCTTTGATATCTCTTTAAACTCTGATTCTCTGATGTGATTCTATGAAACCAAATTGCAAAATGGATCAAGATTTCAGAGAGAATAGATCACATTTCTAAAATGATCAAGCAGTGATTTCAGTCAGTTGCTTTTAAAAAAAAGCACAAAATTCAGTCACCTCAGTTTGGTGTCATATAGAATAGATCAATCAACCAGCAGATTGCCTTAACTTTATTTTACAGCTAACTGTTACCATATTGTATGCCTATTCAAGGTATAGGATGTCTACCTATGATAAATATAATAGTAAAGGAATTTTTCCTCATAATTTAGGTAGTTATCCTTGGCTCTTGAGAGTAGAACTAGAAGAAATGGGTACAAATGGCATCCGGGAACACCAAGGATTGGTTTAAGGAAAAACTCCCTAAGTGTTAGAGCTGTTCCAGAGTGGAATATGCTGCCTTGGGACCCCTCTTTGGAGATCCTCCAGCACAGAGGATTATGACCACTTGTTGGAGATACTGTAACAAGGATTCTTGGTCAGGTTGCACTAGTTGGCCCCTGATATCTTGGGTATTCCAGAAATTGTCTTAAAGCCTAAAACATCCAGGAAAGTTCCTGAGTCTTCCACTTATCTTCACTTCACATTCCCATATAGGGAAAGCATAATTAGTACAAGAATTCTTCCTTTTCAGACTGGTGTGCACAGAAATAGTAATAGCATCCTTAAACAGAGTGCATTCGAACAACAATATGCTTTTTGTTATTGCTGTTCTTGAGTGATTTCAGTTGTGTTTGATTCTTCATGACCCCATTGGGGGTTTTCTTTGAAAAGATGTTGGAGTGGTTTGCAATTTCCTTCTCCAGCTCATTTTACAGATGAGGAAACTGAGGAAAGCAGGGGGAAGTGACTTGTTTAGGGTCACACAGCTATTGTCTGATACCAGATTTGAACTTATGAAAAAGAGTCTTCCTTATTCCAAGCCTACTCTAACCACTGTGTCATGGAGATAAAATATTTTTCTCTCTGCCCTTATGCTCTCTCTTGGAAATTACTGCTGAAATACATTAAAGCAAGAAATTATTCCTTATTTCTGATCTTGGAGGGGTTTTAACAATCAGCTGTCTGTTAGATGACTGCCATGTTCCCCTCATTCTCATTAAATTCTAAAAAAGTTGATTAACATATAGTTAGAAAACTCAAGTTCAACAAATCTCCATCAAATGTCTACTTTGATCAAGGCCTTAGTCGAGGTGCTGGGGATCCAAACCCAAAAGTGATCCCTGCCCTCAAGGGGTTTATATTCTACCTGGGGTCTATAGTGGTCTGAAGGATAGAATATTGGGTTTGGAGACAGGAAAACCTGAGTTCAAATCCTGCCTCAGACATTTACTAGCTCTGTGACTCTGAAGAAATCACATCACCATTTTGGGCCTCAGTTTCCTCATCTGTAAAATGAAAGAATTGGACTCAGCCCATTAAATTTCTTTTAGTTTTGAAATGATATCTGATCCTATGCACACAGGTAAATAAAATGAATGAGAATTTGAGGAAAGAGAGGACCTTAGCAGTAGGTGGTGGGTGTAGATCATGGAAGGCTTTATGGAGGAAGTGAAGCCTTGAAGGAGCCTGAAATGATGCAGGTGAAGTCAGACAACATTCCAGTCACTGGTGGAAGGCAGGAGGGAGCGGCTTTTGGGAATGACCTCAGGTGGAGTGTCAAGTTCAGAGGCCTTGCTGGTTTGGCTAGATGGTAAAATACTTAAAGGGAACTTGGTGCAAGATAAGGCTGGAAAGGTATTTGTTTTTCTTTAAAGTGAGTCAAAATTAATTTTGTTTCATGGCCCTCTTTTGAGATACCCTTAGATGCCTCAAGATCTCGTAAGAGCAGGATTGAGGCTTTTGCTGGATGGGAGCTTAGCGGTTTTTAGCAGCAAAGTGATTCTGCAGACATAGCTGGAAGTATTTGTTTTGGAATCATAAAAATTCTAAGAAATCAATCATTGGGTGGAAAATAGTTTCATAAAAAAATTTCGAGGTTAGGAGCCTGTGTCCCCTCTCCTAGCAGAATCACTTTTTTTATTTTCAAGCTTGTTGAAAACACATTGCTTTTTGTTAATGTTTCTTTCTTTTAAAAATACAGGTTTTTATTTTTCTTTTTGTTTTAATGGTAAAAATGTGATCATGACAGCTGGAGAAGTCTTCTCTAAAACAATGAGAATGTTGCTAGGATTTCCAAGCCTCAGTTTCACTCTCTGGAAAACAAGGAAGCCAGACTAGAAAATCTCTGTGGCCCTTTCTAGCATTAATAGCCTATGAGTGACAAACAGATATGGAAATGGCACCAAATTTGGGATTAGAGGATCTGGGTTTGAATCTTGACTCTTTCCTTACTACTTTCTGGCCTTAATCTTTGGTCTTCAATTTCCTTATTTGTCAAACAAGGGTTGTGGTGAGCTGTTATATAGATGACCTCTATAGAAGATAGAATATCTAATATAGGTTCTTAAGGTTTCCAAAGTACTTTACACATATGTTATTAATTTGTTCCTCACCATAGCACTATGATTTGGTGTTATTATTATCCGTATTTTATAGTTGAAGAAACTGGGCAAGTGACTTGCCTAAGTTCACAAAGGAAGTGTCTGAGGCTGTATTTGAATTATGATCTTCCTGACCTCAGACCCAGTGAACTATGGCACCCCCTAGCTGCCTCTCTTGCTCCTTCTGGTTCTAAATCTGTGATTTGGTAAGTCACTTTTAGTGATACAGTAAAGGAATGACCAATTAAAGCAATATTTTATGATCACTCCTTCGAAAACATTTACTAAGGGTCTACTTTTTGTAAGGCTTTGTACTGGGTTCTGAGGATCCAAAGGTTAAAAATGACACAGTCTTTGCCTTTACCGGGCTTAGCTTCTGCAAGTGGGAGATGACACTCCCACGTGGATATTTATATAAGGATATATTTAAAGTGAAGCCTCACCTGATTTTCCAGCTGCTAGTACTTCCCCTTTCCCCCATTTCTCTGTAAGGTTTTTTGTTTTTGTTTGTTTTGCGTACAGATTGTCCATACTTATATATGTACATGTTTTTTCCTTGTAAGCTCCTTAAGGCAGGGACTGCTTCCTTTTTGTAGCATTTCATACAGTTTCACTAACACTTAGTAAATGTTTTTATATTTATATTTATTACTTATATCATATATTTTTATATAATTTATAAATTATTTATTGTTTATATTTATATATAAATAAATATATTTATTTAAAACATAATAAAAATTTAAAGGTTAAGAGACTGTCCACTCTTGCAGCAGAATTACTCTTTTCAAATAGCATTATAGTTGAAAACATAAAGTTTTGTTGACATTTCTTTTTTAAAAATATAAAGGATTTTGTTATTATCTACTTGTCAATTAACATCTATTCTTCTATGAAAGCCTTCCTCTGATGCCCTTTCACAGCAAAGGGGCCTCTGGGTGCCCAGAGGATATGCCAAAGGAACTCAAGTTCTGGTGAGTCCTACCAAGTCAGAAAGGCATTGGGCAGTAAGCCATTGTCAGAGGACCAGCCTAGCTAGGCAGAAAGGCACATCACCAGGAAGTTGGCCACAACATTGTGGATTTTCTTAGCCACAGCAGTGCCTGAAACAATCAAAGTGTGGTTTTAAGAGGTGCTCTCTGTGCTGGTTGGAGCTTCCCACATTATCATAATCATGGATCTTGTGAAGTATCAAATGTCAAAAGGTAAGGGGCAAGGGGATAAAAAGCCTGCCCCAGAGTCGAGATAATCTGGGTTTAAGTTCTGGTTAAGTACTGCTCAAACCTGGGCAAGTGACTTAACCTCTAAGTGCCCCAGGCAAGTTTCAGAGAGTATAAAATATAGTCTATTTGCTAGTCTGCATTGGCAGACGGAGTTTCCTCTCTGGGCATTCCCTACCCAAATGAAATCACACATCCAATCCAAAAGACCAAACCAAACCAAAACAAAACAAACAAAAAAAAAACCCTGAGAAGGAAGAATAAAGATATGTTGGCTTTCATTATCCTGAATTCTCTTTTTTTTTTATAACTAGTCCCCCTCCCCAGATTGCTTATTTGCTGGCACAACATTTATAATGAAGGAAAGTGACATGCGAAATTAAAATCCAATACCAAATTTAGAACAAGATGAATTGTTTTGGGTTTCTAACACGAAACAGCCAGCTCTTTGGAATAGTCATAGCCGCAGTTTGGAGAAAAAGTATTCAGCCTAGACTGGGCATCTTTTCTATGGGGAAAAAAGGAATATCTATATGGACTGGGTCTTTAGTGTGAATTACATTGCTTTATTTGGCCTCACAGACTCTGGTTAAAGCAAATACCTGAGTTTGTCATATCTAGAAGGTTGGTACTCAAGAAAAGGTACAATCACAAGCTTTATTGTTATGTGCCAACAAAAGCATATACATACAGTGTAGAAATATAACCAGGTGGAGGTTTGTCCTCACGTGCAAGCAGCTCAGCTGAGAGTGAAGGAGACATGTTGGAGAGGGAGCATGCTCAACGCTGGGGTTCAGGTGACAAGATTATACACCCAAAGAATGGGCTTGGTTGCAAATAGGTAATTGGCACCACATGTAGGAGAGGACATTCCTAAACAGACCCAGATGTTGTAGAAAAGGTTTCAGAGCTCCTTATTGACACCAGGCTGGACACAGTTTGGATAGGAGAAGTTTTTTTTTATCTAGAACTCAAACTAATGGAAGGGTCTGCTGTTAACTAAAGCAGCAGAGGGAGAATGACTCAATGTCCTTGCCTTAGGTTGAGTTCACCCCATCGAAAAAGCTCCAAGTTTTGTTTGCCTCATAGAATTAGCAGTGGATAAGTACAACTATCTGTTTTGCCTATATGTTCTATGGGTATTGAGGCTGCTTAGTCTAAGTGACTCCATATTGGAATCCTACCGTTACAATAGAAAATCAAATGATAAACAATGATATCAAATAACATAAAGACTGTAATTATTATGTACATCCCATCCAGAAGTTGACACTGATGATCATCTGCCTCTGGCAACTACTTTAAGGGATGTCTTACTCACCCTATTAGCAAATGGGAAAGTTTATTGACTTAATATTTTCAAGATCGTATTTTTGACAGTGGGTTAGATAACACATAATAAAGCGGTAACTGCACTGAGCAGATAACTGATTTTAATACATTCTTAATTTTTTAGTCTTTGTTATGAAATTAATCTTCATGTGATTCCTCTAACTCCTTCCAGATGTTTATTTTCATGTTGATTCACACTTGCAAATTATCAGGGAACTTTGTTTAAATGACATAAATACTCCGCAGCATCCTGTGGAAAGGAATTGGAGAGGGGAGGGATGGGGATGTGCAGAAGTTGGACGTAGGTAGGCATCAGCTGAATTGGTTTGAGGTTTGGGGTGAAGGCAGCAGAAGTTTGACCTTAAACTAGTTATTGTAGAGAGCAGGAGTGATGCATGAGGGTGAGGGGTGGATTGGAAACATACGTGAAGGCCATCGGGAAAGGGAGAAGTAAGTTGGTAATGTTCCATAACTTATTGCCAGGGTCATCTTCATGAGTTCAAATGTGGCTTCAGACACTATCTGTGTCACCTGGGGCAAGTCACTTAACTCTGCCTCAGTTTCCTCATCTGTAAAACCAACTGAAGAAGGAAATGGCAAACCACTCCAGTATCTTTGCCAAGAAAACCCTAAATTGGGTCGTGAGGAGTAGGACATGACTGAATGACTGAACAACAAAAAACACTACCACAAACTTTAGTAAGGACAACCCTGCTTCCTCCTTCATATATATATAACATATACATGTGAATCTATAAATATGTATAGATACACACACATACTGTATACATACCACATATACATTCATATGTTTAGATGGCTCTAGGATAGGAGAGTGTGCACACCTTAAGTCATGAGCTATTTTTCAAGAATTGTTTCTGGCTCTCCAGCTCTCCTATTGGCAACCATGGCTATTTACCTTGACTACCACTTAGGGTCATAGAATGATAGGCTTTTTGAGATCTGGGGGCCATATAACCTAGTGTTGCAACAATTCAGCTAGCAGCTGCTCTGGAGGTGAAAGACCAACACAAGCCCAACAATGACAACGCTGCCAGCACAGGTTCTTTTGATCTGTTTTATTAAGGAAAGTAACATTAGGGGGTTAACAATCTTATTTCAATCCAAAATACAAATATCATTCACTTAGTTTAGGGGAAGAATCCAGCACCGTGAACTTCAGAGCAAATACAAACAAAATTACAAACATACGTTATAAACAGACCAAATACAATTCATAGTTACCAAGAAGGCATCAACATCTGGGTTCACAAGCTGGAGGGCTCTTAACTACAGCAGCCCAGAGTTTCCACATCAGCACTTCTCTGACAGTGAAAGCCCCCTCCCTGCAAATAGCTCTGTTGTCTCTTTTTATACACTCTTTAGCCATCATCAAACGTCATCTGAGCAACTAGAACTTAGGCTCCTACTATTGGCTCTGGCTTTAGCAACTCCCCTTAGGACCCTGAGGGCTTCACGCCCACATAGGCTTAGCACCTAGTAGATAGGGGTTTGGGCCTGGGGCTTTGCACCTAGTAAGGCTCAATCAAAGACATTTAATTAATTTATCATTCTAAAACAGTAAAAAAGTCCCAACTTAATTGATATTACACCTAGCCCTCTCGTTTTATAGATAAAGAACCTGAGGCCCCAAAAACGTTAAGATCACAACCAGAGCAGTATTCCAGAGACAGGATTTGACCCTATCATTTCTAAGACCTGTATCTCTAGTTACCTATCTCTACCTGAACATGTTACAATCCATCCAGTTCTTTATTCTCATTTCTAGCCAAATACTTGTATCTGAATCCTCTAAATGAAAACTTATCTCAACTCCTTCTCCATTGGAAAGCATTGGTTGTCTTCATGAAACTAGGGCTACTCCTAACACTTTATAGTCTAAATTTTGGTTCCACCTCTCAGTAAGATTGGTGGGGGTGGGATGGGAGGAAAATCCATAAACTGGAGGCTTTAAATGGGATGCACCAGGAATCCTAAGGAGAAAACAGAGAAATATGGCTTTATAAATATAGGAACATTTAGGTAAATAGAAGGATTCACATGTATCACAGTATTAATAAAAATAATAACTTGCATTTATGTATTTCTTCTGCATTTTAGAAAGATTTTCCATAGAAAATGTTGGAATACCAAGTATTTACTATTTAAATAAATTAGCTTTGAAAGAGCTGGAGAAGTCCAGAATTCCAAAGCTAAGCAGTAGTTTCATGGATAGAGTAAGTGTGGACATAGGAATCTCAGCTTTCATCCTTTGATGTACTTGGAAAAAGACTGTCTTAATGCTGTTGGACCTTCCTTTGCTGCCTAGCATCTGGCCATACTGAACTCACTAAACACTAACTAACAAAATGTAGGAGGCAACCTGATTAAATACTTTAAGCTCCAGATTTTCAAATTCATGAAACTTTAGTGAAGCTTTGATTACCAGGAACGTTCAAGGGTAGGGTAGTAGTGATGATGGTAGAGAATCTGTTTCATTCTGTTCAATTTATTTATTTATGGGCTAACTTGATTATAATGTTAGTAGGAGATTTTTGTATTTTCTTAAAATAAAACCATTTCCTCTCTTTTGGAAATCATCTCTAAAATTATAATATGTCAATGAAAAAATAATCTGTGGTTTGTCCCCAAAATCAGTTTACCTTCAACTTCTCAGAAGTGCACCTGTTGTATTAAATGAGAGACCCCAGTACTCTATCTAACTTGGGAATTCTTACTAAGTTAGTGGAATCTAGTTGCACAGGATGGAGTTCTACTGGTCTGGGGGACATCCTGACTCAGAGAGATGCAGTGGTCATGAGATCATGGTAGGTTTCTAGCCTTAGTTCACCACAGCTGTGAAATTGGCATGGGCTACTTCTGAGAAGAGGAGATAGATGATGGATGGGCCACTGGGAACGCAAGACAGTTGGAGCTGTTGAAAGATATTCCCCTGATGTTGTACACCTGTGAGGAGAGCAGAGTCCTTGGTGAATGATAATAGCAAATGTTTTTGGTTTTTTCCTTCCTAGAACATATTTATTGACTGGGTAAGTGAAACAAGGGAGCTTAAGCATTGTTGAATTGTTAGCGTTTTCTTTTCAGGTCTATAGCCAAAACAATCACTTCATTTTGAGCCTCAAAATTTTGAAGTTGATCTATGAAATAAAAAAGACAAAATCCCAGGTGTCCATATTCCTTCTGCTGTAATGCCAAGCTCTGTCCCCTTTCCGGGATGCTTCAGGCCAAGAGCTGGAGCTCTTTTGGTAGCAAAGGAGGGGCCATAGGTGTGTGTTTATATTTTGTAAGCAGATGGCTAAGTCCCCAATTTAACTAAGGCTTCATGGAGAAAATTGATTTGCTCTGCTTTCCCTGGAGTGCAGAACTATGAACAATTGGTAGATGCTGAAGAGGTAGGTTTAGGTGGGACATAAAGAAAAATTTGTTTCCACTTCAAAGATGTCTCAAATTGAAGTGGACTATATAATGCAGGGGCTGATGGTTAATCATGACTAGAGGTTCCGAAGGGTGAATTATCATTTGTCAGGGATGTCAGGGGAAAGAACAAACATTAACAACGACAATAAAAATATTCTTGTCTAGGGACAAGTTAGGCAACTTAGACCTAGATCGCTCCCTAGACCAAGAAGATGTAGACTTGAATACTTTAGGCAAGGTTCTCTCTAAGTTTCAGTTTCTTCCTCTATTATGTGCTGTTATCAACACATGCTTTGAAGGTCAATAACCAGAATGTGCATACAGTGCTTTGTAACTATAAGACATAGTATCAACATGCACTGTTACTATTGTTAAATTCTTGCTACAATAACCAGGAGAATTCTGAAAGGAATTATGAGTTTTTTTGGTAAGGGGAAAAAAACCAGACCAAACTCCCCCAAGGAATTTGTATAAGTTATTAAGCAGTTGCTGGGAAGGCCATACATTTATCAAAGTCTGCAAAACCACTTCATCAGGGCTTTTGCTCCATTACTCCAGCCTCTTGGTAGGAAACCTTCAGGAGATGGACCATTGGGTCCAAATCCAGTCAAATCAAATTGAACTCACATGCATGAACAAGCAGGATGATGTAATTTCTGGATTGGCTTCATAAAAGAATTGCTAACATGTCTCGTTTAAAGCCCATTGCATATTCAATTATGATGCTTTTATTTTTTCCATAGAAAAGACAGTATGTGATTGTTTCAAAGCACTCTAAGAAGTCACCAAATCAGATCAGCCATTAGGCATTGCTGTCCCGCATAATATGCTTGTAAATAGGATGGAATTTCTCTTTCCACATGTCCCAGAGGTGGTCTTTAACCTCACTTTTAGTTTGGCATTAAAACACCTTCACAGTGGGTCATTTCACGTGGCAACTTTTGTTTTGGGATCATTGGATTTGGAATTGGAAGGTACTACAAAGGTCATCAACCAAAACATGATCATTTTACAGCAGGGGAAACTGAGTCTCAGAGAAGGGAAAGAATGTAAGATTATAAATTTAGAGCTGAATGGATTTCAGAGGCCACCTATCAATTCCTCCATTTTACAGATGAGGAAACTGAGATCCAGGAAAGTTACGTAGTCAGCTACCCAGCCTAGACTCCTACTTCCTGACTCCTAGTCTAGTGTTCTAGTCCTCTGAATGCCCTAACAAGTCAGAGCTAGGACTATTGGGAAGTAATAATAGCTGATTTTTATTTTGTGCTTTACACGTATCATCTTGTTTGAACCTCCCAGGGACCCTGTGAGGGAAGGTACTACATCTCCATTTAAAGAGGAAGAAGCTGAAACTCAGGGAGATTGAGTGACTTGCCCATGGTCCCGCAACTTGTAAGTCCTTACGGATCTTCATGATGCCAAGTCCTGTACTCTATCCACTATTCCACACTGCGCCTTAGGAAAGCAGTGATGGGTAACCAGAGCACATGCTGTTTGGAGAAAAGGTTTGCTGTGGCATCGCCGGACACTGATATGTTATCTAATATTTTCCATTGCTTATTTTCTCCCAACCATTACAATTAGAAGCTAAGCCTTTGGCTATAAGTTGGGGCAGTGAGAAAAGAACTCAAGTGTTTACTATAGATACTGCAAACATCGACTCCCTTGCACATTTGTGGCTTCCAACTTGGACCGGTGAAGCAGGCTATATTTGGTCCTACCTTAATAGACCACCCCGGAGGCTCATCTGGAACAGTACTCAGTGGCTTATTTACTTGAGAATCTGGGCCAAGTGGAACATATTACACATCTGTTCCTCCATCTGCACTGGCTACCTATTTTCCTTTGAATGCAACTCCAAAGCATGAACGTGATCTCTGACTCTCTATGTTGTCAAAATCTGCTACCTTGGAGGCTCTATTTGTCCATGACCAAGTCTATTACTTGTTCTTTTTTTTGCTCTGAGTTTTCAAAGCCCCACTTTGTGACTGTTCCCTGAGGCAAAACTTACTTGAGCATTTAGGGCTGAATGACAGCTGACTTTGACTATGTTTCCATGATGTTAAAAGAGGCACAGGTAATTGTTAGCAGGTAGAATAAAATGTTAAGAGTTGGAAGAGACTACAGAGCTCATCTAGACCTAGAACCCTTTTTTGATGAACTTAACAAATGCAATTCAAATGTAAGGGGTTAACTGGAGGAATTACCTCGTCAGCTTGAGGGGAATATTTGGAGATGCGTCTCCCTATGGATTACATGGCATTGGGAGATTCAGAGCATCTTCTTCAGCAGTGGGGTCAATTTCAAAGCCTATTAAACCATATATAAGGATTGACTTAGAAAATTGCATATTAACATTATCTATGTTCTATTGTATTTTGGTTTATTTTGTTAAATATTTCTCAATTACATTTTAATCTGGTTTGGGCCACACTTGGAAGTGTTGTGGCCACAATGCCCCAGAAGGCCTCTGTTTGACCTTTGTGTTTGATGATGAACAGTTGATTCTCATGGTTTGGGAATGTTTTGATTTGTTTAGGCTGTTGTTAGGCTGTTGTGAGTTACAGTCACCTCTTTGTCTATCAGACACATGATAGAACTGTCACTGAGACTTTGAGAGAGCTGAGGAAAAACCAGATAGCTGAGTCCCAGGGAAAAGGGTATATATACCCCATGTGTTTGCATAGACTACACTCCCCTTGTGAACTTCTAATGGTAGATTTAGGTAGAGGCAGATTGCTTTTGCATGTAGTAGTCATCTATATGATTGAACAGGTGAAGGGGAAGTCCTGTGCCCTAAGTTCCTGGACAGTTGTAGCTTTTTGGAGAGAAGAGAATTACATATGTGGCCCTGAAGCTGGAGGAGCAGTTAAGGGACTTAGCCACAACATGGAGGAGCGTAATCCTTGACTTTTCATTCTATTGCTACCATAAGTTATTTGGAAAGTGCAAAGCCGAGGGTGAAGTAGGGGGAAGGGGAAGCCCCAAATATGTCTACCTTCTGAGGGAGGTCCCAACCACAGCATGAGTTCTGGGGGAGGTGCCAGCCACAGCATGACAGCATGAATACAATGATTATGTAAATCCCTGATTGGAGGAGAGAGAGTGATGGGACTCACCAATGAGGGAAGACAATTATATCGATTGAGCCTTTTGAATTTTCTGCATTATTACTGGGGAGTAAAATAAGAAGTCCTGCTCCTGGCATGTGTGTATGTAGACATATGGGCATGGTTATATGTATATATGTATCTGTAGGTGCTTGCTTGGGAACAGGGAGTCCTTTCTTAATATCAGAGGATTCTCAAAAGAATTATATTCTGACGTTCCCAGAGGAAATTCTGGCAGAAGGCAAAATGAACCAAAAATGTTATTTTAAAGCATTTTGTATGTAAGTACAGAGTATTATTGGTCAGGTGATGGGCTATAAAGTATTTGTTGAGGTTGTACTATGAACAAGACAAGACAATAGACTGTAGCTACAAGTATAAAAATGAAGATAGTCTCTGCTCTCAAGAAAGTAACATTCTATTATTATGGGAGATATGTGTACATATAAGTAAGGTAACCTAAGGAATAAAAGAATGGTAAGGAAGGCAGACCAGGAAGGAGATTTGAAAAAGCCTCATGTAGGAAAGAGTATCTAAGTTATGCTTTGAAGGAACCTCCTAATTCTGAAAGGTGACGCTGAAGAGAGAGCATTTCGAAGATATTGAGGAACCATCTGGGAAAAGAGAAGAAGGTGGGAGATGGAATGTTAAGTGTGAGAGAAAAACTTCCAGGATTGTCTGATTGCCCTCCACACGTGTTGACTCATAGACCCTTCAATACTTAGTGACTGTTCATTGAAGGTAATGGTGGATTATGGACACAGTAAATCTCATAGTCGTGTCCATTCCTTTCCAAATACCGAAGTCAAAAAGAAAAACATTAATTAAGTCAATTACTCAACTTAAAAATCCTAGTCGTTTCTTTCCCAATAGCTTTCCTCTCCTTGTGCTGTCCCTGGCCAAAGAAATTTTCCTTGGTTTCACTGGCCCAGGCTGAGATGTTCCTTCTGCCCTTGGAATTCTCTTGAATGCATTTCATTTGCAAAGTCCATGAAATCGGGTTGTAGAAACATTTCCACAACTTGCTTATTTTTTTCCCAGCTTGGCTCCCCAGTGAAGCAAACAGCCTGTCTTACCTTAAATGACTGTAATAGAAAATGCCTCATTGGCTTTGAAGGATGTTTGGGCAGAACAAAAGTAGTCATCATTAACCAAATAAAAACAAAAATGTGGAGATTGTGGGATCATTGCTGCTCTCCCCCCCATTACCTCAAAGCCCACATACTTAAAAACCATGATGGGGAGAACAGATCATTTGGGATCATTTTTACTTGACTCTACACATTCTCATTAAAATCTTGCTCCAGTTAATGCATAGGATTATAGACATAGACTTGGAGGACACGTAGAATGTCGCCAAACTCCTGCATTCATAGTTGAGAAAGCAGGCCCAAAGAAGGAAATCACTAGCCCGAGGTCACATGGCCATGAAGCAGAGAAGGGATCTAAATTCAGATTCCCTTACTTCAAATTCAGGAAAATTATTAAACTTTCAAGGGAAAAAACCCCACCATACTTTGAATAGAATCATAGATTTGCAACTGAAAGGGGCCTCAGAGGTTATATAATATACAACTCTCTCATTTTACCAGTGGGGGGGAATAAAAGCACAATCAGATTGTGACTTCTTTAAGATCACAAATATTACATAAAGAGGATTTGAACCCATATCCTGTGTCTCTAAATCTAGGACTTGTTCTACTTCACCATGCTATTTGTCAACTTTCTCTCTATAGTTTTAAACTAGATTGAAACCCAGACTATAAATGTCATAGGACAACTGGAAATTCATGGTGCATTGGAAAGAGCCTGAGATTTTGGACCACGAGGTGGGGGTTTAAATCTTGGCTCTGCATCTTACCTCTGTGGTCTTGAATGAGACCTGTAACTTCTCTGAACTTCCATTTCTTCATCTGTCAAATGAAGTGGTTAGATTTAATTATGGTAAAGGTTCTTTCCAGTTAAAAAACACCCAACTGTATTTTGAACTATGATTCCTATTCCCTGGAAAGCATTTTGTAAGAAAATATGAATTGCATTTCAAATTTTAACAGTAATGTTGCTTTAATTTTATTTGAGATACCAATAAGGGTGATGTCAGATCACCTTTTTGCTGTTATCTTGAAATAAAATTGTGTAGCTGATGTAGTTGGATTTTATGCGGTTGCAGATAATTTAGGACAAGTACGGATTTATTCTTGGGGGCTGCTCCATAACGAAGTCAAATCGACAAATACTTGTTACGTACCTACTGTGTGCCAGGTACTGTATCAAGCACAGGAGACACAAAAATAGACAAAAAGACAGTACCTTCTCTCAAAAAGCTCATAATCTAAAAGGGAGGTGGTGGAGGGAGACAACCTACAAATAGCTATGTACAAACAAGAGCTATATAAGATAAATTGTACATAATCTCAGAGGGAAGGCACTAAGATTGGGAGGATGGGGAAAGGTTTCTTGCAAAAGGTGAAACTTTAGTTAGAACTCGAAGGAAGCTAGAGAAGTCAGGAGATGAGGATGAGGAGCGAGTTCCTGGCATACAGGACCATCAACTAGAATTCCTGGAACTAAGAGACAGAGTCTTGGGAGATTAAAATGCAAGGTAACCAGGGACGCTGTATCAAAGTTTTGGTCATTGTTTCGCCCCCACCCAAAATTTCCTTTGGGAACTTTAGACTATAACTTTTGTCTTGGTCTCCACACATAGATGTGGGTAAAATGACCCCTTGTTCCTGTATGAAGGGTGTAGTTTATGGAATCATAACTTCAAAGAATCCATCTAGTGCGATGTATGTCTGAACAAAAATCTTCTCTATGACATCCTGATGAACGGTTATCTTACCTGGAAACTCTCCAGTGATTGTGTCTGTATCACCTCCTAAGGTAACCATTGACAACTAATGAAAAGGAAGAAGAAAGAAAGATTAGAGAAAAGAGAGAGGTAGCAGAGAGGGCATGAATGGAAAGAGGTTACTTCATCAGAAGGGAAAAATATAAGGCCCCAGTAGAATGAGATGCAAGATTTGAAAATGTGGAGATGGTGGAGGTTATTGGGAAAATGTTTGTAACTTGGAATAGAGTTCACATGTTGCCTTTGCAGGAGCAGCTTCCCGATGGAAACTTTTAGAAGGCATCTTTCTCTTCTCTGAACCTTCTTATCTCTTTGCCTGTACCTGTCTATTTCACTTACCAATCAATTTTTTATTATAGTGATTTCCATTGTCTGTCTATTCATGGAGGCCCTATTTCTCTTATTAGACATTAGGTTCCCTGAGGCTAGGAAGCCTTCATTATTTACCTTTTGGAGATAATTTTATTGATATCTTTTGTTCTGACATCACTAGATTTTCTCTTATATAGCTACCTTCCCTACTGGCCTCCCTAGAATCATTCCATAAAACTTTTTTTAAAAGAAACAGAGGAAGTTTTTTTTAAATCTACCAGACCAATCAATACATTGAAAATGGCCTAATGATATAGGCAATGTACCACAGCCATGCATCATCTCCCCTCCTCTCCTCTGCAAAGTAGTATCTTCTCATATCTCCTCATTAGGCTCAAGCTTGTTCATTGGGATTTTGCAACATTCATTTTCTACTGTTTTATTGTCTTTCCAGTTACATTGTGGTAGTTAATTGCACATATTATTTTCTTGGCTCTATTTCACTTTGCATCGATTCATGCAAGCCTTCCCAGCTTCTCTGTACTCATCACATTTGTCACTTCTTATAGCACAGTAACTTTCCGTTATATTCTTGTACCACTATGCGTTGAGACATTCCCCAGTTGATGGACCTCTACTTTGTTTCTAGTTCTTTACTACCATAATGACTACTGCTAGGAATATTTTGGTGACTATGGGGACTTTCTTTTTACCAATGATGTCCTCGTTATTTATGTTCAGCAGTTATCTGGGTCAAAAGGCATGGGCATATTGACTACTTTATTTGTATAATCCTATATTGCTTTCCAAAAATGGGTTGTAGCATTCGCAGTTCCACAAACAATGCATTAGTGCATTTATCCTCCCAGGATCCCTACAGCATTGACTATTCCCATCTTTTATCATCTTTCCCAAACATCTGAGTGTTAGGTAAAACCTTAGGGCTTTTTCTGATGTGCATTTCTTTTAGAAAAAATGCTTTATATATATCCTCTACTGCACACATATCATTATGGCAGCCCTTTGAGGTAGGCAGTGCAGATGTCATTATCCCCATCTTACAGATGAAACAGTTCAGGGTCAGAGACCTGAAGTGATTTCCCTGTGGTCAGACAATCACTAAGTGCCAGGATCGGGCATTCCAGTGATCTCTCAAGTTTACACTTTCTATTGTGCCTTGTTGATACTCTCAGGAATTGCTAAAAGGTAAAGTTAGATTCAACCACTTGATTGTGCTCAGAGCTGGCCCTTTGGCAATGAGAACTTCTTTTACTCAAGATAGAACAAAGAGGAAAAATGCATCATAAGAGTGATGAGAACTCTACAATGGACTCACAAAGCCAAATGACTTTTCACCATCCTGTCCCCCTCTCTTTGTCCTCGGGAAGGCTTGTTATTTCCAATAGTCTTTGTAGAAGGTTGGATGAGCCTTCCATATCTGAATATGGAAAACTCTCAGAGGAATCAACAGGGAAATGGAAGAAAAGGCTTTTGATACATTTGCTTACACTTATGGAAATATTTTTAATGAGCTGTAAATTCAACACTATTACCTCTCCTGTCTCAGATGGTGACTTCTCCATCTCTGAGCAGACAGCTTCACAACCGGTGGCAGGCAAAGACTCATCCACTGGTAGCCAGATTTCTCTTGAGGGGCCTCTCACAGCCAAGCCAGCCAAGCTGATCCCTGGACAAGAGAAACACTCCTGATCCATCTCCAGACCTGTATGTAATCACAGCTTTTCCAGCTTGGTATACAGAACCTGTCAGAGGTTAGGTTCTGCTGGCAAAGCCACTGAGAACCCGGGGTCACCTGGACACCATGATGAAGCATCAGAGCAGGACTTTAGTGGAGGAGGATGGAAATGAGCCATGGTTGGAAAATTATTCTTGCTTTATCCAGGCAGTAAATCTGAGCAGGGCATGTGTCTTGGCAGATTACAGTAGCGATGTGCTAAGTGTTTACTGCCAAAAGGAATAGCAAAAAGACAGTGGATAATTATAAACACTGCTGTTGAGCATTAGTGAGAGGAGACAATCGAAAAAGAATTGTCCAGACCTAAAACCATCCCAACTCCAGACTTTCGCTAATGAGTCACTTTATTCAAAGCCCCGGAGTATCTACCTAGAGTGATAACAGCTCAGCTTTACATAGCACTTTAAGGTATGCAAAGCATTTTACAAGCATCGTGACATTTGATCTTCTATGACCTGTACTATTATTCCCATTTTCCATATGAGAAAACAGAGATTCAGAGGAGTTACCTAGCTAATAAGTGACTGAAGAAGCATTCAAATCAGTTCTTTTGGGGTTTGAGTCTAGCATTCTCACAACTATCCCACCCTGTATCTAAGGTATGCTGTAGACATGCCCTTGTATCAGTAGATGCACTGATCACCCTAGGTCATGTGGGCATGCTATCGACTGCTAAGCCAATAGCATCCTCACACCCCAGCCCCAGTAGAATGTGTTGGCGGTCAGATGGTGGCTACTGAGGGCTCTAATCATTAAGATGTTCCTTCCAATTTTCTCTCTGGATACTAAATGCATATATTTTATTAGGTATGAGAATTGGATCCTGCCCTCACTACCTAGGATGAATTTTGCTATTTCTGCTGGTTTAAAGCATCCTGGTGAATAAGGTTCATTTGTTCTCTGCTGTGTGGTAGGGAGAGAAATTTAACAAATTCAGCCTGAGAGGAAAAAAATGTGCTCTGAGACCTCTTCTCCATCCCCATCTGAATAAAGGAGGTAGTCACACAGCAGACGTCTGGAAATGGGACTTCCTGATGGGGTTATAAAAGCACTGTGTTACATAAGTCCTGGCATCTGTCTGTGGGCACTAGCCCATCAGTCACACCTGGCCAGAAGCACAGTGTTAAGGGATCATCACACTTCTCTGAAAGGCCTTCACTTATGAATGTTGCATTCTTCACACCAACTGGCTAATATTTGCATGGAGTCCTTCACTTTTAATCCCGGCTTTCAGTTTTCTGAATGTCTCTTTATAACACTGGATTTAAAGGATAAGATCCTCCTGGTTGAGATGAGATAATCTACAACTAAATTCATGGCTAGGTTTTAGCTCCATTAAGAAAGTCAGAGTGTCAAGTAATCTTGTGGCCTGGTGAACTAGACCAGACACTGGATGTGGGGATGGAAAGACCTGGGTTCAAACCCTGTCTCAGCCACTTAATAGCTGTGGGACTCAGAGTGAGTCCCCTAATCTCTGTCTGCCTCAGTTTCTTCATCTGTAAAATAAGGAAGTTGGAATTGATGGCCCCTAAGGCCTCTTCCAGCTTTGAATTGATCCTGAGATCTTGCTTCTCTCTGGTCAGATGATGTCTGGTATATTCTGTGTGGGTTTGGGCACCACCTTTTGGGGAGAACATTGGGAAACTGGAGAGCATTTGAGCAGGACAGGTAGGTAGTATGGCTAATGGTCCCAAGATCATGACTTTGAGGACTGTTTAAAGACCTGAGGATTTTTAGTGAGAAGCAAAAACTTAGGGGCAGACAGGGCTTCTCTGAAGAGTTTTCACTTGGCAGATGGAATAGCTTTGCTATCCTTGGTCCTAGAGGGCAGAAGCAGAAGCAAAGGATGGAAGGCAGAAAGAAACTCATTGAGGTTTGATGCAAAAATAGTTACTTTTAACAACGATGACAGTTTCAAGGGGCACAGGCTGTGCTTGGGGTGGAGCTGCTGCTGCCCCTTGTTCTCAGGACAAAACATCTGCATCTCCTAGTCCTGATGCTGCCTCCCTATACCAGGCCAGAGTGCTACTGTAGGCCTGATCTCTGTTGTGCTTGCCACTGATGGAGCCTGACTTCACTCCTGTATACTAGGCCTGACTCTGCCCCCTGAATAGGGGACAATGCGTTACAGTAAGCCTGTTCTACCATTGTCAGCCCCAACCCCCACCCTCCCCAGAGGCAGGCAGAGAGAGAGAGAGGAGGGGAGGAGAGACAGAGACAGAGACAGAGAGACAGACAGAGAACAGGGAAGGGAGAGAGGGAGACGAAGAGATAGAGGGGAGACAAAAAGAGAGACACAGAGATAGAGACAGAGACGGAGGGGTAAGGAGGAGGGAGAGTGAGGGAGAGACATACGGAGAGGGAGAAAGAAACAGAGACAGACAAAGGGGGAGGGAGACAGAGACAGAAATGGGGGGAAGGGATGGTAGGAAGGGAGGGAGGGGAGAGATAAAGAGATAGACACAGAGAGAAAGACACAGAGAAGGAGAGGGGCAGAGAGAGACAGAGAGAGAGAGAAGGGAAGGAAGGGAGAGAGAGACAGAGGGCGGAAGGGAGAGAGGGAGACAGAGACAGAGATGGGGGGAGACAAAGAGAGACACATAGCGATAGAGACCGAGAGGGAGGGGGTGAGGGAGAAGGGAGAGACACATGAAGAGAGAGAAGGAGACAGACAGACAGACAAAGGGAGGGAGGGAGACAGATGGAAATGGGGGGAAGGGAGGAAAGGGGAGACAGAGATAGACACACAGAGAGAGACACAGAGCTAGAGACAGAGGGAGAAAGGGAGGGAGGGGAGGGAGAGAGAAAGGAAAGAGGAGACAGATAGATAGACACATACAGTGAGACATAGAGACAGAAAGAGAAGCAAGAGACACACAGAGAGGGAGAGAGATGGAGAGAGAGGCATCAGAGAGAAGGAGACACATATAGAGAATTTTCCCACTGGTCTCTCCTTGCTGAATGGCCACAGATACTTCACTTTCTAATCTCCCAGGGATCCCTCACAGTAAATAAGCTCTAACTCTCCCGGCACCAGAAGCACCAAGGCTCATCCATCTTCCCCTTCCTTTGCCCCACTTGTCTCACCCTTCAGTCAGAACCTTCCATTCCAGTTTTCCGTGACTGTGACAAATGTTTTGTTCTATCACTAACTGATGTCAGTCTCCTGGTACTTCATGTAATTTTGGAGCAAAATCAGACATTCGTGGTCATTCTACATTTAATAGAAGATTTATTTAGCCATGGCCCGGGAAAGTTATTTGACCAGAATATGTGGTAAGGACTCTGCTCATTCATTCATAGAAGTGCAGTGCTCGTTTCTATGTTGCCCATCCAGTGGTCCAACAGTCAAGAATCAGCCAGAAGCCAGAGCTCCCCATGTCTGTTTATTTACATTTGATCAAGGCAGTTATATGAAGCCTTTGGTCTCCTGCATCAATTTAAGTCTCCAGGACAGTTTCAATGTCACTTAAAGAAAAACTTGCATAGGGTAAAGGATGTTAGGGTATTTTCCCTATCACAGGAAATGCACTGTCATGTGAGAGGAACAGCATAAAGGCCAGTGCTTCTGGTTGTAGAGTACGTGGAAGGGGATAAAGTATATGAAGACTGGAAAGGAAGGAAGGGCCCCGCTGTGAAAAGTTTTAAAAGCTTTTTTCATTGACATTTTGTTTATTTTTGATCCTAGAGTTACTAGAAAGCCACTGGAGTTTATTGAATAACTGAGGGTGGTTTTGTGATCTCCGCCAGAATAAAGGAGATAGTTATTAGTCCTCAGAGACCTTTTTCACTCACTTTGAGTCCTGAGCTATATTTTCTAGGACTTTTGTCTGACTATTGGATAATAGCTCAGGCTCAGGCTAATTAATTAATATATTTTAGTTAATATTATATAACTATATATAATTAATATGGTAACATAGTTTAATTAATATATTAATAATATAATTTCTATAGTTAGTGACAATTTATAATTTACTTTCCTCGCAGCAACAATGTCAGGGTAAGTACTGCCATTAGTATTATACCAATTTTATAGATGTTATGAAAGCAATGACCGGAGAGGTAACGGGATTAGGCTACATTCACATGACTGCTAAGTGCTGGAGTCAGGACTTGAACCCAAGCCTTAGGTCTCTTTCCATTATCCTGTTTCTTTTCCCCGTTTATCCTGCAAGAGCATTACCCTTTCAGTAAAGTGAATTGTACCAAGTAGAAGAAGAGGTGGTCACTTTTAAAAGCCCTGGAACTTTGTCTAGATGGTTATTTTACCAATATCTGGGCTACCCAAATGAGCCACCAATTTATTGCTTGGACCTTCAGCATGTCATCTGTTGAACGCCCTGAATTAAATTTGTTCCGCAGCTATTTACATGTAAATAAATGAAGTCCAACCCATTCAAAGTCAAAACAACTTTGGAGTTACCCTTCTAAGTTTCCCAGGATTCTTTGGCCATTCCTTCTCATTTCCTTTTCATTTTCTATGGTCATACTTAGCTGCTCATCTCTGAATCTGCTTTTTATTTTTTTCCCCACTTGGCATTACATTAAATGTCTTGTGGCAATTAATTTATTGTCTCAGGCTGCTTCCTACGATTTATTTACTAATTCAATTCAGTAAGCATTTATTAAGGGCTTATTATATGCCCAGCTATGCAGATACAAATAAAAATGAAATATTCATTTCTGCCTTCAAGAAGTTTACATTCTCCTGAGGGAACAACATGTCAGCAGATAAGCATAATCATGCCTTGGACTTGGACTCTCTGGCTCTGTGTTTGAGGTGGCCAGCTTCAATTTTTGGACTCCTCCAGAAGATGATTCTTTCTTCGGGTCCCCCCAAAGTCCCAAACTCTGGGTGAACCCCTCCCAGAATTCTTGATGAGAAATTTAAAGTTAGGCCTATGTATAACTCTTGTCTAGGTTTCTACAGATACAGATAATACAGTCTTCAGCTTCTTTATAAGCACTCAAGGTGACAAATGATATTAAATACAATACAAGCCTTTATTTTACCCCATAGAAAATGCAAAAGATGTAAAATGTTAGTCATTGATGAGTTCATAAAAGAAATTCCTGCTCTGGAAGTTGCCCAGGTTGACAGAATCAGATTAGATGCATTTTTTGTATATTATTTCACAAAAGTCCTTCTCCATTTTCTTGTGCCCCCCCCCCAGATCTTGTCAATGTCAATTGCATTTTAGAATCTATTTAGATGGGGGCAGCTAGGTGACTCAGTGGGTAGAATGCTCAGATTTGAGTCAGAAAGACCTGAGTTCAAATCCAGTCTCAGACACTTACTAGTTGTGTGACCTTCGGCAAGTCACTTAACCCCATTTATCTCAGTTTCCTCATTTGTAAGATGAACTGGAAATGGACATGGCAAACCATTCTAGTATTTTGGCCAAGAAAACTTCAAATAGGGTCATGAAGAATCAGACACAACTGAAACAATTAAACAAAAATCTCATTAGCTGAATGTGCCACAGTTTACTCAACCATTCTCCATTGTTAGAAAATTTAGGTTGCTTCCAGTTTGGAGAAATTTCAAACAATGCTGCTGCCTGTGGACCATACAAAGTAGGCAAAAAAACAGTAGAAGCACTCAACAGAAGGTTGACACATGACATGGCTTCCCATGCCTGGAATACACTCGCTCCTCATCTTTACCTGTTAGAATGTGCAGCTAGCTTTCTTCAGAGCCTAGCGCTGGTACCACCTCTGAGATGAAACCTCTCCTGATCCCTAAGTGGATACTGTGCTCCTCTTCCTGAAATGACTGCATTAATTTGTTGATCCTTTGTGTTTTCTTATCTATCTGCACGTTGCATTCTCCCAAGAGAATGTAAACTCATTGAGGGAAGGCATTGCTTGTCATTTGTTTTGTCATTGTATCCCCAGTGTATAGAACAACACCTTACTCATCATCAACACTTAAAAAATTTTTGTTGAATTGATTACTGAATATTTTGGACAGATTTTTATTTTTATTGATTTTAATACATTTTCTGGGCACATATTTCCTAAATCTGACTTTTATCACAGTTATAATTTAAAAAGACACCTTAGATAGTGATTGCCAGCCAGTTTTTATGGTACTCATATATCAAATTGTTTTCATCACTGGTAGATAATATGATTTGGCTACTGACATGTTGACATGTTGGAGTGTTTTTAAAGTGATCCCAGATTAAAAAGAACAAATAGTACAGAACATTAGTAACTTCAAGCCAAGTCAACATGAAACGATTCACTTCATGTCCCCAGAAGTCTTTCGTTTGGCTCTGCTGTGAATGAACATAGATGGGCTTTAGGGTATTTTCCTGGGAAGTATGTTTATAGGTCCCCTGTAGTAGAAGTGATGGCAGATACAGGCAGATCCATGCCTTGTCCTACCTGTTACCTCTCCTACCCACCCCCAACTCCAGCATCTACATCTGGACATTGAGAAACAGATAGAAACAACCATTCTGCTTGTTTAGGGCTCCATACTTTCAAAACTCCTCTCTGTGTGTCCTCAGTGCTAATGGGAAATAAGAGCTTGATTACCTGTGGGACTTTTTTGATGCTTAAGTACCAGGCACGTCAGCTGAGTCAACTGATGCAAGAAAAAATTCTGTATAATTTTATTATACATTAAAATAATTTCTCCTATATGTGCAAATGAACTTTAAAGGTAAATAATTGTAAGCAGATATTTTCCTTTGAAATAATTATTTTTATCCCCGTATCTCTGTTTTCTTTGCCTAAAAGATGAAAACAGTTGTTCAGTTGTTTCAGTCCTGCCCGACATTTCATGACCCCATTTGGGGTTTTCTTAGCAAAGCAACTGGAATGTTTGCCATTTCCTTCTCCAGCTCCTTGTATGGATGAGGAACTAAAGCAAACAAGGCGACATGAATTGCCCATGATCACACAGCCAGTAAGTGTCCGAGGCCAGCTTTGAACTCAGGAAGATGAGTCTTCCTGACTTCATGGTCGGTGCCCTATCCACTGTACCACCCAGCTTCTCAATAAAAACTTTGTACTGTCTCAATTGACACAAATTGGTCTTTCAAGATATTCTTAAATTCTGGTTTATCTAATAATTCCATGGTGATTTATGACTGTAAAGCCCATGGGCTTTTAAACATCTGCTTTCTGGCTGCAAATTTCGAATCACTACTGAGATCTTAAAATAAACAAACAGCCTGGCACGTGACCCAAAGGGGCAGTGGAAGTGGAGAATTTAAGTAGTGACTGCCACAGCGATGGCTTGTGTGTAAGAAGGAATACCAAAGACATCATCCAAGGCACACAAGAACCAGAAAGAGCTGGTTGATGATGGAGACCTCCATGGGCAATGAGAGATGGACAGTCCCAGAGTGGCCCCAAAGTCTACGAATATTCCAAGTACAAGAGGAAAGCTTTCAAAACATTGTATGGAACCTCTTTAGAGAATTTAGAGAAAGACCTAGATGAGAAGGAAGGCCCAGAGGGGACCCTACCCTGATAAGAGCATGGTTGCAATGAAGTTAAAAAATGCCTCTGTAGCACTGAGTCCCATTAAGTGAATTTCAGCTGTTTTAAGGGCATGAGGAGATTTTAACTCACTATCTTCTGAGGTTCAATTTTAATTCTCTATATAGAAAAAGCATAGTGAAGTGAAAAGAACACTTGATTTGGACTCCCAAGTTCTGGGTTTGAATCCTGACTCTACCATGAGCCCCCTGTATAACTTGGGGAACTCAGTCTTTCTGGGCCTCAGTTTCCTCATTTGTAAATTGAAAAGATTTAACTAGGTGACTTCTGGAGTCAGTCCCTTCCCGCTCTAACTCTATGACCCTAAATAGCAACAACAACCACACCTAGCAGTTATATAGTGAAACCTTGGAAGATAGGGGTAATCTGAGGCATACAGAGATTATATGACTTGCCTAGGGTCACACAGTTTATAGTGTCTAGGCCAGGATTTAACCTCAGGGATTACTGTCTCCATATTCAGTGATCTGCCCATTGGAACACAGAGGTGGGACCTTCCCCATTCACATTTTCCCTTTTCTTCTCTTTTCTGTCCTGCGCCTTCAGATATCAGTTGTCACCAACCACTTTCCTTCCAAACATGCAGTTTTAGGAATGAAACAGATCTATAGGAAATCCCAACTTGGTTTTCTGAGTTGAGAACAGGTTTTTTGTGTTTGGGGTTTTTTTTTGGCCAAGTCCTGATACATTCCACTTTTACAATATGATAAAGAGACCATTACCAATTCATTTGGATAGAATTTCCTCCTCATGGGAAGCCAGCCCACGAAGCCAATGTTGAGAGTTCAGGCACTGCTTTGGCTGCTTCAGATAGACTACAGTACCAGTGGAATCAAGAGTTCTGTCCCTCAGTGGCTTAACTGGTGTTTGCTAAGGACTAGGGCACAAGCTCCTTACAGCGAATGTTCCTCTGAATCTGGAACATGAATTTAATAGAGATGATCCTGGGAATTTTCATGAAAAGGGTTGTGCTCAATCAGTGCCTGCCAGAGTACTTTGCTTTAAAGTTTTTAACACTCTCTTATATCACTGCACTACAGAATGTCAGCATTGGAAGCAAATCAGAATTGATCTAATCCAACCCATAATGTTGTTGTTTGTCCTTTATTTTGGAAGAGAACCAATGACATTACAGGGTCCTGTCTTGACTTGCCTATGAATTGGATTTAAGTGAGACAGAGTTGCACAAAGTCATTAGCCTCATTCTCTCTTCCAGAATTATAGAAATGACAGGACAAGAGAAAGGATGAGAGACCATGACCCAGGATGCAGTGGATGACTTTGGCATCTTGGAACTCCAAGCACTTCACGAGGCCTGCTTCAGCCACTGAGGAAAGTCTTCACGTACTTGGAGTAGACATCCCCCTAAGTCACCAATGGGTATGAGAGCTGTCAGTTCCCCTCAACCTGGTTTAGCCCATCTGCCAAGACAGTTTTACCAGAGTCTGGCCGCTGTATATGCTACAGCTTCTTGAAGTCACAGGTGAGAGTTGGCTAACTGCTTAGACACTGAAGGTAGATTATCGCCTTGCTGATACAGATGAGCAGCCCTAGAAAGGGCTCAGCAGGCCTTCACACCAAAGGTGGTGCTAGTCTTCATTTCAAACCAGTGGCCATCCAATCTTCATGTACTTGAACACCTCCAGGTCTGGGGAACTCACTATCTACCAGTGTAAGCCAACTCTCTAATTTTTAAAAAGGTTTTCTTTTCTTGTTAGCAGAATCTTCTGCTCTTAAAATTTGTCCCATTTCTGCTAGTTCTTCTGTCCAGGGGTATAAGAAAATCTCATCCTTCTTATGGAGTTGCTAGGTGGTACAGTGGATAGAGAGCCAGGCCTGGAGTCAGGAAGACCTGAATACAAATCCAGGCTCAAACACTTACTAGCAGTGTGACCCTGAACAAGTCACTTAGCCCTATTTGCCTCAATTTCCTCATTTGCGAAATGAGCTAGAGAAGGGAATGGCAAACCACTCCAGTGTCTTTGCCAAGAAAACCTCAAATGGGGTCACAATCCTCCTTATACTTTCATCTTTTCAAATAATGATCAAGGAGCATAGATTCAGAAATAGAAGGGAACTTAGAGGTCATCTATCCAGTCCAGGTTAATCATTTTCCTGATATCAAACCTAAATTTGCCTTTATTGTAACTTCTAGTCCATTGTTTCTGGTTCCACACTCTGGGCCCAGCAGAGCAGATCAAACCTTTCCTCCCCAGGAAAGCCCCTCAAAAACTCGAAGACAACTATAATGCCCTATCCCATGCACTCTTCTGTAGGCTATAGGTAACTCATTTCTTCAAATGATCCTCTTGTGTCATGGGACTCATGACTTTTCACCATTTTGGTTAGATTTCCTGTGGATGCTGTCCAGATTCTAAACTATGGTGCCCAGAACTTTATACAATACTCCAGTTGTCATCTGACAGATGGACAATCTCCTTACGCCTTGAATTTATGCCTCCCTTAATGCAATCCCAAATGAAGCGAATTCATCTGGACTAGGAGACTTGAATTCAATGAGGGCTCTCTTACTTATCTTGTACATCAACTCCCTGCTGTCCATGTTTTTCTGTGGTCTTTTCCAAGGCAAGGGGCATTCTCCTCGCCAGGAAAAATAAAGAAGCAAAAATAAGGGGGAAAACCCTTATCGTGTTTTGCTGTCTTCATTCTCTTTGTTTCATTGCGTTCACTCAGTTCGGGTTAAATACTCCTAACTATAGTTTTTAGGGCACTATACCTCACTCCTAAGCTCATAGAATTAGATTGGAAGACCTCAAAGGTCATTTGGTTTAAACCCCTTCTTTTACTAATGAAGAAACTGAGTCCTAGAAAGTCGAAAGACAGAGGTCTTATTAGTGATAGAGCCAGGGTTTGACCAGAGTTCTGCTGACTCATAATCCAGTGTTCTATACTGATCTGATATCCATCCTCTGTTCCCATACTTTGCATCTGTCTTTTATTTATGTCTTTAAACATCTCTGTTGGCTGGTGGTTCCTTGCACACCTATATTCATTTCCTTACATGCCTTTTTTTCCTTCTCATCAGAATGTTTGGCACTCTTTCTTCCCCTCCCCCTGCCATTCAGAGTTGTAGCAGACCAGACAATGGAGAGGTTCTAGAAAGGGAAGCAAAGATGGAGGATGTTGGCATCAACCCATCCACCTCTTACATGCTCTACCACCTGAGCAAGCCCTACCATACAGAGTCAGTGTATCACAGTGGATCGAAAGCTAGACTTAGAACCAGGAAGACCTAGGTTCAACTCTGGCTTCTACCTATGCTGGCTTTTCAATCCAGGCTTAATTTCTTGGTGACTCAGGTAACTTTCTAAGGCTAAATGGTTCAGAAAAGATACTAATTGGCCATGTTAGAGGGAGTCTGCTCATCATGGAGTCTATGCCAGTGAAATCACAGGTCTAATCTCTTTCCAGAATATTTTCCCTTAAGTCTTGAGAATTTAATGCTTAAGAGCTCCCCATCCTTTCTGAGCTGACTTTCCTGTTAGATTTCTATCCATGCGATCCTATCTATTTTTCCCTCTGAACCCTTTGATATCTCTACCTAGATCAGACTATACTCAACTATGTCCAATTTTCTACTGCTCTCTTACAAACCCAAGGAAGAAATGCTCACTTTACCCTAAAATCCTCCCCTCTCCCATACCTTGAATGCTTTCCCTTTTACCTCTGCCTGTTCTATTTCTTGTTTCCTTCAAAACTTTGCTGAAGTACCTTCTATACCTTACTAATCCCCAGCTGCTAGTACCCTCACCCCCAAAAGACAATCACTCAGAACTTATTTCATGTGTATTTATTTTAATACATATTGTCTCCATGAATAGAATGTAAACTCTTGAGGGCAGGGATGATTTTTGCTATTATCTTCATATCCCCAGTGCCTAACACGGTGCTGGCACTTAATAGATGCTTAAAATTGCTTGTTGATTGTGGGGAAGGACAGCAACTCACTTTGATCCTGTTTACAGCGAGTGTGATGAGCACACAGACCATGTTTTAGAATGTTCCATCTCTAGATCTCAGTTTTCACCTTGACGGACACAAGGAGGCATTATGTCGTCTCCCTTGGATTACTGAGGCCATGGTAACTACAGAGTTCAAACTCACATCTGTCCAGAATAAAGACCAGCTTTTGAAGACTCAAATATATTTTCTTCAGGATGGCTTTCTGATTCATTAAATTTCTATTTCTGTATCCTTTTTGGTGAATAGCAATATACTTTTCCAGGTTCTTCTTTCCCTAAAAAAGAGGCAAGGAGGGGGTAAAGTACATCTCATGTGCCTACAAAGTAATGTAATTATCTCCCTCTGTGAGAGTTCCAGTCACACTTATTTTACAGAAGGCACAAAACAGGGGCAGAGAATTTTGACATCTGGATCACATCAGATCATATGGATTGCAGCTTTTAGACTGTGACCTTCATGCCAACTGCTTGTTACTAATCCCCTGGTAACATAAAAAGAAAAAAATATGGTTCTAAAGTGTTCATAAACTAGAGTTGGGCAATAGTATGTTGAGTGAGGCATTTATTGGGCTTGGTAGAAAGTTGAAGAATTTTCCTCTAGCTCTCTCCCAGAGTCTCTGTATCTATCCATTCTTCTCTTTCTCTCTGTCTCTCACCCAGATGCACACACATACATTCCCTCTTCCTACCCGCCACCAATATACAAACAAGCACACCTCCAGCCTTCCCCCAAAAGAGAATAAAATGGGGATCTAAACAGCTGGAAACAGTTGAACTGCCCTTGCTGGCAGTGAACACAACGAATGAAAGCAAAATGTGTAAGCTCTCTAGGGTCATTAGGAAATGACATATCAATAGCCCATTCATGAAAGACATTACAGTTTCTAAAGGACTTTCTGTGCAACAATATTATGAGGCAAGTCATGCCAATAGAATTCCCATTTTACAGGTGAAGTGATTTGTAGATAGTCACATGGTTAGTAGAGGGCAGAACTGGATCTTGAGCCCAAGTCAGGGCTTTTATATCACAGAAATCATGTGATGTTAACACAGAAAGTGACCATTAAGATGATCCAGGCTAATCCACCCATTTTATAGATGAGGCATCTGAGTCCTACAGGGGGGGAGGTGACTTGTCCTAGGTCCTCTAGCTTGTGAGTAGTAGTGTCAGTACTTGGACCCAGCTCTTCAGACATCCAGTCAAGGGTGTTTCTTGATGCCTTATAGTGGATTCTTCAAAAAGGTAGGAGAGGATTTGGGGGTCAAGGGTATTTGGGGGTACATCTGTAGTGCGTGTGTGTGTGTGTGTGTGTGTGTGTAAATGGTTTCTATATACTCTGGTGGCTTACATTCTAATTTCCAAAGCTCTTTTCAATTCTCATTAAAATTTTGTCATCTCACATCATGAGATCAGTTGAAGCCTCAACAATCTGCTTGCCATTATCTCTTAAAACTAGACCCTAAATAATCATTTTTCTCAGGAGCTTCATTTTAAAATTGTTTCAACAATCTGGCTAGCAGCTGTTGTGGGTGTGAAAAACCAACACAAGCCCAATAACAAGCACACTACCAGCACTCTGCAAAAGCTCAGGATCTTTTGATCTGCTTTAGTAAGGAAAGCAATGTTAAAGGGTTAACAAGTTTACTTTAATTCAGCATACAAATGCCATTCATTTAGTTCAGGGGAAAAAGCCAGCACCCTGAACTTTGGAACAAATACAAACAAATTACAAACATCGACAGACAGACCTTGTCTCCTTCAAATACCAATACATAGTTACCAGAGTTTAACAAAGTCCCAACATCTGGATTTACAAGCTGGAGGGCTCTTAGCTACAGCTTCCCGGGGTCTCCACACCACTGAGCGAGAGCCCTGAGCAAATGGCTCTGTCTTCTCTTCTTATACCATTTCAGACGTCATCAAATATCATCTGAATGACCAGAACTTAGGCTCTTATGATTGGCTCTTGAATTAGCACTTCCCCTTAGTACCCTGGGAGCTTCACATCCACATAGGCTTAGCACCTAATAGGGGTTTGGGCCTGGGGCTTAGCATCTAGTAAGACTCAATGAAATACACTGAATTAATCAAAGAGAACAAAAGCCAAACTCTTCAAGGGCACTTGGTTGAACTGAGTGCTAAGAGCCCATTTTGCTTACCAACACAAAAATATACCATGCCAGACATTTTTAAACCAAAGACAACAAATGTCAATAAAAATGGTTAGGTATTGAATGTTTCAATGCGAATGCTCTTATTTAAGCCAGTCCTTAACCTTGTCTTGTCCCACGGAAAGTAGACATAGCTCGCATGTGTACTGAGCTTTGTGGCTTACCTGTGAAGGAGGGGGCACAATTATTATTCTATTTTTACAAGGATGTAACTGAAGTTCAAAGAGTTCAAGAGATTTGACCATTACTGGACAACCAATACACAGAGTTAAATTGGAACCCAGGCATGAGAACCACAGAGAGTCCTAACCCAAGGCTGGCATCCTAGCCGCCCCCACCCCATACCATTGTTAGAGAGTTTTTGCTCTCTAACTGGAAGCCATTCAGATGTTTCATAAGTAGAGTTATAAGGTCAGAATAATTATGACTTTAGTCTTTCAGTTAATCAATAAGGCATGGGCCTGATCTGCTGTGATTCCTGGGGGCGTGGCAGGAGAGTGTTCACACAAAGATGTGTAGGTAGAAGATGGAATGTCCTGTGTGAGGAACAATCCGTCAGTCAACTAGCATTTAGTGAACACCTACTGTTGGACACTAAAGGAAATTCTCATAAACACCTACTATGTGCTAAGCATTAGATTAGCAAGTAGACCAGTGTACACTGATCCCAATGTGTGTGAAGAGGAAGAAAGTGTAAGAAGACTGGAAAGATTGGAAAAGGCCAGGCTGTGAAGGTTTTAAAGGTCAGACTTAGAGTTTTTTTTTTTTTTTGATCCTACAGATAACTAGAGTTTATTTAGTAAGGAGGCATCATGCTGGGGTGTATGAAGTGGGTTTATCAAAGGAGATTTAAGAATGACAATGGAGAGTTTTGAGTTAGAAGTACACTGTTTTAGTATGGTCCGACTTTTCATGACTCCATCTGAGGGTTTCTTGCCTACATAGTGGAGTGGTTTGCCATTTCCTTCTCCAACTCACTTATAGATGAGGAAACTAAGGCAAACATGGTAAAGCGACTTACCCAGGGTCACACAGCTAGTAAGTATCTGGGGTCAAATTTGAACTCAGGTCTTCCTGTCTCCAGGCCCGGTGCTGTATCTACTGCGCCACCTAGTGGCCCTTGTTTGGTTGTTTCCCATGTGGGCCAGTTGTTATAGTACAGGCTTCCTGCGAAAGGATATGCTGAGAGCTAAGAAGGGCTATAAGATAGGCATCAATGGTGGACTGCAATGGAGAGCAAAGATGAGAAGTGACCAATGACACTTCCTGAAAATGATGGTGATGAGAGCTATTGCGGAGAGAGAGGGCCTGTAAAGGAAGCAATAATCTTCAGTTCTGGAGCCCTTTCCGGGACAATACTGTAAGTCATGAGGACCATGAGAGTCTCTGGGGGAAAAGCTCCTCATGCAGGGTAGCACATCTTTCTTTTGGTTTGGGTCTGAAGATTTTTGGTTTCATTGACTCGTGAATACAATTATAGACATTTGGAGACACGAGCTCATGTGATATTGAGGTAAGGTAGTGACTGTTCTTTGGAAGAGGAAATGTCATACTGAAGTTCTAGAATTGTCTGGGGAGGAGCAATGAGTCAGAAGTGAAAAGTCCTGCCAGGATAAAAAATAAAAACATATATTAATATTTCAGAGAAAAACTGTGACTTGCATGAAACCCTTCTCATGTTTCCCCCATCCCATCAGTTATGATACAAGGTTTCTATCAAAGGCAAAAAATAGATTTTCAGTGCCCTGGGCCCTGAACTGAAAACTTTGCAGAGCTTTAGACTTAATTTCTGAAGTCTTGGTGCTCCAGTCCTCTCCTCTGAGCTTAATACTAGTCAACTTACAATCAGTCTTCTGGAGTTTGCTATTACTCTATGGTGCCCTGTAGGCCTAATATTCTAATTGTCCACTATTGGGTAGAAACTGGAAATGGACTTGGTTTTCATTAATTACCTCCTCTCCTCTCCTTTGTACCTTTCCATCGCCACCATTGTTTAACTTGGCATAGAAAGAAAATTCAGGCCAGGATGGATATATACATTCAGTGTGGCCACAGTCCAGAAACAAACCAGGTATACTAAACAATCAGTTAACTTGAACCAAGCTTGCTAAGTGAAAATGCAGACTGGAATTCAGCTCAGGCACCAATATATAGCTTTGGAGGAGGAACTGGCTTTTTCTTAGCTCTCGCTTTTCAACATTATCCCATGAAAACACTCTTCTTCATGTAAAAATGAAACATCTACGGGTAGGATTGTTGTGGAGTAGACTCACAAAAGCTCCCTTCCAAAGAAACTGGGACTGCATGTCCTTGAAATTCCCTTGGTCTTTTGAAGATTCTATCTTCCTTCCATTCTTTCTCTCTCTCTTTTTCTTTCTTTCTTCCTTCCTTCTTTCTCCCTTCCTTTCTTTCTTCCTTTCTTCCTTCCTCTCTCATTTTCTTTCTTTCTCTCTTTTCCTTCCTTCTTTCCTTCCCCTTTCCTTTCCTTTCCTTTCCTTTCCTTTCCTTTCCTTCCCTTCCCTTCCCTTCCCTTCCCTTCCCTTCCCTTCCCTTCCCTTCCCTTCCCTTCCCTTCC
>CM053623.1:429807542-429831781 GCA_028646595.1 Phalanger gymnotis | reverse complement strand
TGAATGATATTTGTGTGCTGAATTAAAGTAAGCTTGCCAACCCCTTCACCTTGCTCTCCTTATTAAGGCAGATCAAAAGAACCTGTGTTTTTGTGGCATGCTGGCAGCTTTCTGGGTGCTGGCTGTGGGTGGATCTTACACCACCCCCACAGAAGCTGCTAGCCAGATTGTGGAAACATCTCCTTTTCTTTCCCCATCCCTCTGAGTGAGGAAAGTCATAGTTTGAAGACAGTGCAATACAGTAGAAAGAACATTGGCTTTAAAGTCAGAGGACCTGGGTTCAAATTCCGCCTTGGAGATATATTATCTGTGTGATCTGTGCTTCCTCATATGCTACGAGAAGGGGGATGGATCAGATGACCTCTGAGGTGTCTTCTAAACTGAGATGTGGGATCTTATGATATCGAACCAGTGGCCACACACATGGACTTAAATATATTCATGCGTGTCTTCCATAGCTAAGCTTTTGCACTGCCCCCTTCCCCCCAACATATTGAATGATTTTATGTGGAATTAAATAAACATGCAATGACTTGCTTTTGCTCCATGCCAGGTCTATAAGCTTTAAAACAGACCATATGCAAATGATAGCAGTTCTGCATGAATAACTATATAATTGAATTTCCACTTAGGTTCAAAAGCCAGTGAAAAAGAGTAAAGTGTTTGTCCAGGTTTTAAACACTAAATTCCAATCCCATTTTACACTGAGCCTATCTCTGGTTTCCTGGACTCACCACTGGGATTACTCCAGCTCAAGATGGACACTGAATTCAGATTTTCTTCCACTAAATGTTGACTTTTCCCCCAGGAAGGATTTCTTCTGCATGAGAAGAGAAATTGAATTTGCTTTCTGCTATAAATTATCATGGAATCATAAAGTATTATATCTGGAATGGACCTTAGAGATCCTCTCATCCAACCACCTGATTTTGAAGAGGAGGAAGTTGAGACCCAGGGAGGAAAAGTAAAGATTTAATTGTTTATGCAGCTGATTAGAGCAGAGTGCAGGCTAGAGCCCAGATAGAATCTAAGACAAGGTTTATATCTTATTTAATGTAGTATCTTCCAAGCACCTCATCTGGTGTTCTCCATGTAGTGGGCACGATCACTTTGTCCATCATATCGCAGCTGTGAGACTAGGGATCAATCTTTTTATCGCTTTTAAGGTTTGGTTTTGGGCCCTTTGTGATTTGGCCTACAATTTGAAGGCCAGGGGATTCATTAGTTCTCCAAAATAGATTTTCCTCTTTTCAACTTAAAACAGTAGCAACAACAGGGCCAAAATAAAAACAGTTTGGAGGTCAGAGGCTTCCTCGATCCTCCTAAAGTGACTTTTCGGCTTGAAATAAGAGTGACAAAAAAACCTCACTTCAAACCTTTCTGTCTTGAGCCATAGTTACATAATTTTTATCCCCAAATGCCCCATGCTGAACCTAATTAACAAAAGATTGCAGATCAGGCATCCAACTTATTTTTTTTAAAAACCCTTGAGAATATCTCAGTCTTCACATATGGCAATCCTTTAGGTACTCTAGGATGGAGTTCATGGGCTTCTGGTGACCTGAATTAAGGTAACGAACAAGGCCCTCTAAAAATTTTCTTATTTCTATGCTAATTCTTTTGTTTTGTTCTTCTTGAGTCAAAGGTCCTTATCATTGGAAGGGTGAGCACCCAACATAAAAGCTCGGGCTTTTACTTTCTCATCATCATTGTTATCATCCCATTGACTCTTAGTAACAGTCTGGTCTGTTTGTTCCTGATTGTGCCTCCAACAAACCTTAGCTGCTTCTCTGTTTTCTTCCTCTTTAGAAATCATCATCAGTCTCCTTTCACTCTGGATCTTAGTGATTCTGACTGTATTTTGCTGGCCATGTAACTCTGTTGTATACATTGCTTCATGTATATGTGTGTATATTATATTATAATTATATAATTGTATTATATAATATTATCACGTAATTATATCATAACAATACACATATATAATATACACATATACTCCTATACATGAATGTATTCATGTATAGTCACATATGAATATATTCATGTACATGAGTATATATGCATATGTATACTCATATGTAGATGAATATACGTGAGTACATATACAGATCTCTTTTTAAAATGTGAATTTCTCAGTTGGTTCCCTGAGTATCCACATCTGTCTCCTTAGGCATCTTCAGTGAAATGGAAGTTTGTCTTAAGCAGTCTTCTCCTTTGAGGATTTCTTCCTTTGTGGAAATGATGCATATTTCCTGCTTTTCCTTGCTATGACTCACCCACATGGCCACAAACTGGAAGGCCAGCCTTGCTCCCTTCTGGCTCAAGCATTAAGATAATGATGTTAGAGCATCTCTCTTCCAAAAATGCCTCCCAGATCCTGGTAGCCTGTTTGATTTGTTGGTATTAGCTTCCACATTTTCTCTACTAGATTCTGGGGGTAGCACTTCTTGGGATCCCAGCATCTCTGGAAGAATGGGTTCTTGCCCATCCTTATTTACTAATGGTTCAAGACTGAGGTAAGCTCATTATAACAAAGACTGATGGACTGTCTAGTGGCTACGGATCAAGGAGACTAAAGTAAACTGTGGCAATTAAAATCATTTCAGGGACAAAGTTTTGGGGTATATTATAATCAATTTTATCAATCACAGCCAGCAGATGATCAACAAAAAAAGCTTTTTATCCTCTCATTCCATCCAAAAGAGCAAATGACTGCTTTTTTAGGTTTATGTGCCTTTGTACAAGAGGTATTCCATCAAACAGTAATCCACTCTCATTGATTAACAGTTTAATTAGAGGTGGACTTTACAAAGAGAAGTAGGTTTACTCCAGTGATGGGCTGAGACTGATATCATGTCACTTTTGGATAGAAGGACTATTCCTGTACTCAGATCACTCCCAGTCTTGGGCAATCTAGACAAAAGAAAACATCTAGACAAAAAAAAGTCTGTCTCTACCCAAGCTTGATTGAATAGAATTTACCCAAGACCTAGAGATTCCTCGTAAGGTTGAGTTGGGTCAGATAGAGGAGAAGTTTAGGTCGACATACAGAGACTGAGGTCTTGAAAATAGAAAAAAAAAGGGGGGAGACTCTGAATCTCCCCCAACCATTAGTTATTAATAATTATTTCTCCCATATTTAAGAGACCACAGTGTTTACCACCTGAATGATGAGGAAGGGAAGCTACTGTTCAATCTATATAACAACTTCTGGGAAGATTTCGTAGTGCAGCAGTTACAGGAAGATAGATAGACCTGGTCCTCCATGGCCAGTGCTACCTTGGCTCCTTCTGGTGCTAGTTACAAGTCAGATTGTATAACCTATAACTCCCCTAGATTATCGTTGACTATGTAAGCTATAAAACAGGGGGTGACTACAGGACAGCTTGAGGGTCGAATCTACAGTTCATACAAATGATGTGTGTTGGGTGGATGTGAGGATCATATTATTTTGATAAATTCCTCAGTCCACAGTCTAGAAGCAAATGTTTAAGCTCATGACCACGTAATCGGGTCAGAGTGCTAGTAATACTCTAGGCAGGAAGGAAGGTAATACTGTAGGCAGGATTGGAGTCAATCAGGTCCAAATTACAGCTGAGACCAGTAGAGAATGAGAAGAGGTAGAGATGGATTTCAAAGGTGATAGAGGTGAGTGGTTGGGGGAATAAAAAGAGGCTTGCCGTTTATGGGAAGTTTTCTGATACCGGCCACACTTCTTAATAATAATAATAGCTAGCATTTATATAGTGCCTACTTTATGCCATGTGCTATTTTAAGCTCTTTACAAATGTTATCTTATTTGATCCTGGTAATAAGCCTGGGAGGAAGGTGTTATTAGCCTAATTTTACAGTTGAGGAAACAGGCAAACAGAAATTAAAGTGACTTGCCTAAGGTCACAGAGATAGCAAGTATCTAAGACCAGATTTAAGCTCAGGTCTTTCTCATGCTGGGTTTAGCTCTCTATCCATTGTGCCACCTAGCTGCTTTAAGGGGGCCAAATGGTTAGAAGTCAGGATCAGGAGAACCCCTTTCTCCAATTCTATAGGCATTTTAGGTGTATCCCTATTTGGATCAGACACAAGCAATGTTAACATAAATACTATTGTTTGTTATGTGTCTCTTATGCTTCTGACCCTTACTCTCTGTTGATGAAATGAAGACCAGTACAAAATGGAGTTGATGTGATGTGGGAATTGAGAGAACCAATCAGATCCTATCTCATGAATACTGACTTTATCTTGTGCTGCCATGTGTATTATCCTGCATCTGGTTGTTCTGCAAATCTTCCATGGGAATCTAGGTGGTATAAGCCATTTGTTGCTTCATAATTGCAGATGGATGCAGTTCTGAGAAAAGAAAGACCCCCCAAACCTATTTGCCCCTCTTCCTACTCAACTGAAATTCATTCTTCCCCTTCCTGACTTGGAAAGCCCCCTTAATCTTTCCCCCAATTAGAAATCATATCACCTAATTTTGTATCTTGGCTTGTAGCCTGGTAATTGTTTTCTTTTAACTAATTGGTCTTATTTGATTAATTATTTTTAATATGTAAAAATCTGTTTCACTCTGTGTTCAGGGTGTTCGACTGACTGGGGATTCCATTGACCTACTTATTATGCCTGTTTTGCTAATAAATAGTATAGGTTGGAGGTTTCCTCAGTCATTATTAATTATCTACCACACTGTGTTGTTATTGAGTTATTTCAGTTGTGTCCAACTCTTCATGACTCCATTTAGGATTTTCTTGGCAAAGATACTGGACTGGTTGGCCATTTCCTTCTCCAGCTCACTGTGTAACCTTGAGCAGATCACTCAACCTCCTTCAGCCTTGTCTGTAAATCAAGGAGATTAGATTATGTGGTTGGCAAGCTCTCTCCCAGCTTTCTACTTAAAATCTTATGATCCTGTCAGCACTTCTGATGTCTTGGAATACATTTCATTGGCCTGGTTTGCAACTAGGGCCACAGGGAATGGACTTCAGATGAGAGGGACGTAGGAGAACTTTTGAAGGTTAAGTTGGAGGGAAGAGCATGATGATTGGGACAAAGCCAACCTATCTGTCACCTTCATTTGTTTCCCTTGCCCAAAACTCTAGGGGCCGAGGGGCACATTTTTAGGTTTGGGAAGAATGTAAATGATGGGTGCGATTGTTTCAATCTGCAATATTAGACTCTGAGCTCCTTGAGAGTAAGGACTGTCTTTTACCTTTCTTCATATCCCCAGTATTTAGCACAGTAACTGACACATAGTAGGTGCTTAGTAAATATTTATTGACCCTACAAAAAGTATAAAAAAAGTTCCAAATAGATTTTTCATGATTACACATATATAACCTTTATCAAATTGCTTACCATCTTAGGGAAGGAGGGAGAAAATTTAGAACTTGAAATTCTATAAAAAATGAATGTTAAAAATTATCTTTTCACATTGGAAAAAATAAAATACTATTTAAAAAAAGACAGTCCCTGCCCTCAAGGAGCAATCTAATGCAAAGCTGAGTCACTTCTGGATTCACTGGGGCATAGTGTGTGTGAGCCAGAACTGAAGTTGTATTGGCCGAGTTCCTGTGACAGGGTGGAGTGATTAACATACTGTGCAGATAATAGGGTGATGGGATCATGGATTTAGAACTCTTGGGCAGATTGGTGGTACAGTGGACAGATTGCCCAGCCTGAAGTCAGGAGAATTCATCTCCCTGAGTTCAAATCTGGACTCAGACACTTACTTGCTGTGTGACCCTGGGAAAGTCACTTAACTCTGTTTTACTCGGTTTCCTCATGGGTAAAATGAACTGGAGAAGGAAAGAGCAAACCACTTCAGGATGTCTGCCAAGAAAAACCCAAATGAGGTCACAAAGAGTTGGACATGGCTGAAAAATGACTCAATAACAATGAAATTTAGAGCTTGAGGGAAACTTTAGAAGTTATCTGGTCTAACTCTTTTTTAATCATGGGGAAAACAAGGCTCAGGAATATTAAATGATTTGCCTTAGGTCACATAGATAGTAAGTCTTAAGAGAGATGATCAGAATCCATGTACTCTCAGTCCAAATCTAGCTATTTCCATGGGGTCATGTTATTTGTCCGTGTTTACTTCTGTGACTGGTCAAGTGGGTCTGCCACCATTCCAGCAAAACCCACACCATCCCATCTCTGCTTGGGGAGGTAGCTTGGGTTGGGAGATCAAAGTCTGAGATCATAGCTAATGGGTAAATGAAAGTATATGCTAATACATCCTAATCCTTTTGTTTTACTAGGCTGTTATTAATCTGATGTTTATTCCACCTATAAAGGTGTAAACCACTTTAGGGTTACTATTCTAGAATATTCACATTTAGGTAATGGCTTTAGGTAGATTAGGTAATGGGTCCTATCAGAAGCAAAGAACTGGAATATTCAGAGCCAGAGAAAATACAGTTTAATGTAAGGAAATCTGAAAGATGCAGGGATAAAAAAGACCATAGAAGGAGAAACTAACTGATAGAACTCAGCACCAGCCAGAGGAGAGAGAAGCACTAAGACAGGGGTGGGGAACCTGAGGTCTTAAGGCCTACTATTGTCAAAGGGCCTCACTTAAGGCCACTTGTTTATGTTTATGTTATGTTTATGTTATGAAGGCTTTGAGTTTTTTTTTTCCCTAGACAACTGCCTGACAATTTCAGAAAGCTTCAGACCTCACTCACTGGCTAAGGTCAATCGTGTATATCCCATGTCTGTAGCTTCCAATGTTCTCACTTAGAAAGCCACATGTGGCCTTAAGGCTGCAGGTTCCCCACCCCTGATTTAGGAGATGCTATACACATTGTTATTGTGTCTGTTCTTCCTTTTTAAAGGCATCAGGGAAATGATGACATGACTTGCAGTTGACTTTGATCTGAATGAGGGAGGGCTGTGCAAGGTCACCAGCCTCACTTTCTCCTCTAGAGCCATCTGGGTCCAGTGACCAGATATTCATCAGGATGACTCGAGAAGGCCCAGGATGCAATAGGAGACCCTGGCCCTTTTAGGCTGAGGCCTTTTCAGGTACTCACTTAGAGTGAGATAAAGCCCATTCAGTGAACAGAACTCTTTAAGAAGTGAATCAGGGGATGACCCCTTTAATTAGCAAAAAAGAAAAAAATCAAACTGGGAGAAGACTCTCAGGATCTGTCTTCCTTCCTTCCTTCCTTCCTTCCTTCCTTCCTTCCTTCCTTCCTTCCTTCCTTCCTTCCTTCCTTCCTTCCTTCCTTCCTTCCTTCCTTCCTTCCTTCCTACCTTCCTTCCTTCCTTCCTTTCCTTCCTTCTTCCACAGTCTGCAAGGGAAGGAAGAATGAGTACAGATTTTAGACAGCTATGGAGAGAGAAATTGTGATGTGAATTTGGACTTGCAACCAGAACTCACCTAGAATGGATTTTGTTTTCCTCAAAGGCTAGAAGTTAAGGGAAATAGTCTACTCAGGGTAAAGCAGGTTGGAACAGAAAAACCATATTTACTTATTAAGAAGGGCCAAGCTACTGGAACATTGTGGTTTATCTGTCTACCTGATTTACCTTTTACCTCCCTTTGTGTCAATAGATTTCTGCTCCAAATGAATGGATAAAAAGTCATGAAATTGATGTCACTCTTGGAATAACAACAGTGATAACTGGCATTCATACAGCATTTTATGTCAATGGAGCATCCCAAAAGTCTTAGGGTACTTTTAAGTTATTGCACTAAGACTTTTGGGACACCCTGTATTATTTCGCTCACACCACAACAAACTGTTGGGGTCAGTACACAGGTATCCATCTTCCCAATTTTAGAGATGAGAAACTGAGGCTTAGCAGCACTACAGGGTACAATTATTAAGTGTCAGAGATGGGATTTGAATCTAGGATTTCTTTTTTTAAATTTTATTTATTTTATTCTGAACTTAAGAAATAAAACAAGCATGTCCATAACCTAGTAGAACAGAAAAAAAAATGATTGTATGTGAAGCTGCAAATCTATTATGTACAATGAAAAAAAAGATGATTGTATGTGAAGCTTCAAATCTATTATGTAGAACTTGGTATTCTTTTTAAATAGATAATAAAGGGCTTCTCAGTTCTATGTCAAAAGCTCCCTCTGCTATGCCAGGCTGTCTCTTGGAGACAAGAATCTGTGGTTAGACTGGCAGTCTCAAGGGAATTATTCCTTAATTCCTTGGGTGGTAGACCAGTTCCAAATGAAGCTTGGTATTCTATTGAGTTATGAAATTAGAGTTGAAAGAGACTTTAGAAGTTGTCTACCCTCTTATTGAATTCTGTGCCTTGGTCCAGTGACTTGCCTAGGGGTCACACAGCTAGTAAGTGTTAGAGGTCTGATTTGAACCCTGGTCCTCCTGACTCCAAGTCATGACAGGCTTATCCCATGGAGGGTCCTAGAAAAACAGGAGACTTTCTTGGGAAATCAGTCATCTAAAATGAAAGGAAAGAGGAGAAGGAAGACTCCAATAACAAAGAGAAACATTGAAAGATAATTAGAGAAATCCCCACTTTGCTCTCTTCACGAATCTGCCCAGGGACAGCTGTGGAGAAGGAATTAGCTCTCTTTGTCTGAAGTTTCCTCCAGGAAATGACATAGACTCTCTGTGAATTATTCCAAGCTATCATTTTATTTTAAAACATCAGTTCATGTCAAACATCGTTAGCCTCATGAAAAGTGGCACACTTCAGAGAGGTGCCCACTTTTTCAAAGAGAAAATTGGCATGTTGGGATAGACATAAACATTGATTGTAATGTTTCATAATTTATCTACTGGAATTCTTCTCAAGCCTCACCCAGCACAGGGAGGGATAGCACCCCAGCTCCCAGAATAACATCCTTGTTTATGGATGGGAATCAGAGAATGTACCAAGTATGTGCTTGTTAAAAAAAAATAAATAGAAAATAGCCAAGATCATTCCACATAGCACCATGTGAAAAGCATTGTGAAATGGAGGAAGACTTGGAGCTAATTGCATAATCCAATCTAAGAGTGACATGGAGCATGGGCAATAAAACTACCCCTCTGACACGTTCTCTTTTCCAACTCTTTGCAGTAATCAAAGGGTGACCCATAAAAGTCCCATTACTCACACAGCCTGTGGGGCAGCCAGGGGAAGCCTCATGAAGATTAAGAAATAACCTTCTCTTGGGAGTTAGCAGAATCATCTCCTCAATTTGGTTAAGTGAGCTCTAAAAGTATCTGTTCTCAGACATTACAGCTCCCAGCACCTGCAGCAACTCATGAGACTTGGGATCTGCCCATGCAAACATTTTGGGTTCCTATCCCACTGACCCTCCCTTTTCTCAATCTTTCAAACAGGCCCTAGTTTCATTGGAAGCTGGACAGACTCCTTTTGAAGGCTTTGAGTTTTTTTTTCCTAGACAACTGCCTGACAATTTCAGAAAGCTTCAGACCTCACTCACTGGCTAAGGTCAATCGTGTATATCCCATGTCTGTAGCTTCCAACCCCTTCTATCAACCCCCCACTCCCATTTGTCTTTCTTTTCCCTTACAAGCAGCTGGCATAGTGGAAGGAATACCAACCTTGAAACCAGGACGACCTGGGCCCAAGTCTCACCTCTGACACATCCTGGTTGTTTGACCCTGTCATCTAGGCCAGGGGCATCAGACTCGGAAATGGTCCGGGCTCCATATTGCCTTAGCAAACTACAAATGAACATAATCTGTGTTGTGTTGTATTTTTATCTTGTTAAGCATTTTCCAATGATGCTTTTGATCTGGTTCTGCTGAACTCGGGGACGTTGGGGTTCACGCAGCTTGCTCAGGCTTTGCTACCTCTGCTCTAGGGAACTTTCTAAGACTCTAGGTTTCCGTGCACTTTGCACTATCTTTGTCCTCAAAGAGCTTCAGTCTACTGATCTTCCAACTTTGAGATTCACAGTCTTTCTCCATCATGGATTTTCTTTTGGCAATCTCATAAACCCCTATGGACGTCTTCTCAGAAGAATGTTTTCTAGATGTATAAAATAAAACACACAGGAGCCAATTGTATTGAAATAGTTTCGGTATTTTAAAAATATTTTTAAAAAATCAAATTCATCTGTACTAAGGGAAGTCCCTTGGAAACTTCAGGAAATACACCCTTTGGTGAAGATTCAAATTAATCTCCGCTCTTATGCTTATATTTTTCATATACGTGAGGTGGATGGGTGGTGGATGGGTGCTTGGGGAATAGCAGAATTTTCCTTTAACTCTGGCCTGTGCAGGGGCCAGTGCTGAGGAATTTGGAAAAAAAATGGTTTTCACCTCAGCAGTATTTCACAGCACAAAAGCCTTGTTGCTATTGTTACTTATTAGACATATACCGATTATGGGGTAGAAAAAATTGCACTGGATTTGATTCCAGATTCATGGCTTCACCTCTGCTATTTTGTTAGCTGTGTGACCCTAGGTAAGGCACTCATTATCCCTGAGCCAGAGTTTGCTCATCTGTAAAATGGGGACATCTGTACTACTTGCTTCATTGGGCTGGCAGGGTAAGGTGCTGGACACTGAGGTGCTTTTTGGAACAAAATGTGCCAAGCATTCTAAGTCCACTGCAGAGAGTGCAACTCTGATGAGTTAGCCTCGTTGTCTGAATGCCAAATGTAAGTTTGCCTAAACGAGTAATTAATGGAGAACTCACCAAGGAAGGCAGTCACCTGGTGGTCAGAAGAATCGATTCAGGGGCATTCTCAAGGTCTCTCTGAAGAACTTTGGGATTGATTGCATGGCATGGGAAACACTGGCAAAGGACTGCCCAGCATGTATCACAGAAGTTGTTGTGCTCTATGAGTGAAGCAGAATTGCAGTAGCTCAGAAGAAACTTGAGATGTGCAAATTCAGAGACATCTTCACCCCAAATGTTCAAAGAGACCATTTGTGCCCGACCTGCGGTAGAGCATTCTGAACTTGTATTGGTCTGCTCAGCCACGGTTGGGCACACAGTTACTTGACTCCAACATGGCGTTGCCATTTTGGTCCTCTTTGAGAACGAGGAACAACAACGAACTAACCACCTAAGAAGAAGGGAAAGCAACAAGCATTTATTAAGTAGTTATTAAGTGTGAGGCACTATAAGATGATATGTACAAATATTATCTCACTTTATTCTCATAACAACTCTATGACGTGGGTGCCTTTTGCAGTTGAAGAAACTGAGGCAGAGAGAGACTTCTCCAAGGTTCCATAGCTAGTAAGTGCTTTAAGAGGTTTGAAGAACTAGACACTAATCAGTATGAATAATGAAGCTCCACGAATTGGTCACAGATACTTGAATTTGCATTACATAGTTATAATTATATAAAATGTGATCGTTGGTTCCAGTCCAGTGGAAAAGCGTGGTATGAATTCAGAGAATCAGGATTCAATATTTACACTAATCAGGACCTAGATTTAATATACTTATATGAAGCCATTTGCCTCTAAAATGTTCTGTAAATGTCAATGATTCTTCTTCCTATGAAGTCATTAGAAAAGGAGCCAGGCAGTGCCCGGTCTTTTCCATGATACAGCAATAATATGGGCATTGAGTGACATTAAGTCCCTGCATCTAGACTGTCTGGCTGACGGGGAAGAAGTTGTATATAGTGTTGTGACATGAAAACACACTTTCATGTTGATTTTTCTCTCATTGCAAATATTTCTAAAGAGCAGAAATTGACCTGTCCTTGTGTCTGTTTTAAAGCAGAGTACACTGGAAATGGGGCTCCCCAATTGGGCCATGTGGCCCCTGAGGTCCCTTCCAGCTCAGGAATGCTGATCCTTTGATAAACCCTGACTACACTATATACTTCTTGGGTCATTTAAACTCTGACCTTTAGTTGACTCATGTGTGATTCAGGGATTTGGACTGGACCAATTTTTTGCTGGCATAGAGAATTAAAATCAAGGCAAATTTGGTATAAGAAGAGCCATGGGGGCAGAGAGATGGAGAGAGATCAAAAGAAAAGAGGGAGAAGGAGGGGAGGCTCACTGGCACAGGTGGCAAAATCAGTCTTGCCAAGGCAGAAGGCCACCTCATCTTCTGAACCAGTAAAGAGAGGATAGGTTGAAATAGAAAAGAAACCTCACAGTTGATTCAATTCATTCCTGCCCTTCCAACCTGCTGAGTGTTTACAATATTGTGCCCAGTAAATTAAAGCATTTTCTGGACTATGTCAGTGTTTCCATTACAGTTTGGTTTGAGTTTGCCCTGAAGTGGCATAAGTTTATTAGAGTGTCCATAAAAATTTATATTCTGCTGAAACTTGGCCCCTAGCCAGAAAGTAAATGTTTATATATGCTTTCAGATATTAACTTTCTTATATTATTTCTGCTTTATAGGCCTACAACAAAAATCCCCAAGCACACAGCTCCCTGTGTTGGTGAACTCAGTAAGGCTTTTCTTTAAATGATTAAGTTGGAAAAGATTAGTCTGTCAATGGTTTGCATTTTTTAAATTATGAAGTGGTACCTGAAGTAGACAAGGAAAGAAACAGAAGTGACATAGCAATATTTTCTTGGACCTGAGACCTCAATGATGTGGGTGTAAGGGTGCACATCGTGACTCCAGGCTACGTGCATGATTCTTGTCCACGTCTCCTGTGAAAGCTCCATTGGCTTGGAGGCGGATCCAACATGCTAGGAACCATCCCAGATTTTTCTTGGTATCAGATATAGACCAATGTAGAGCACAGTCTATTTTTGGGTTCTCCTGTAACTACAAGTCAGTGTGTTGGGTTATTAACTTATTTATTTATTCAGTTGATGAGTATATCCACATAGATGATGGTAAAAATTGGAAATTTTCAGACAAGGTGAGTGTAGGTAAGCAGGCTGAGTTCATGGCACCCTGTCACATCCCTCCTGACCAGGATACATTTATTACCCACAATAACTGCTAGAAAGCAGTGAGGGAACCTATACACAATCTCCCACCTCCCCTTTCAGTCTAGTCAGGGTTTCTCCTTAGTGAAATTCTTCAAGCAGAGACCAGATGACCTCTCGTGGGGGATAGAATAGATGGAATTCTCGATCAGGTGCCAAACTGTTTGGATGAAATGTCTTCTGAGTCCTGTTCTACCTTTGAGACTGTAGGATTCTACAAGCTTTCTTGTGTTCTACTAAGGTCATGGTATTCTTGCTCAAAATCCTTCTGTAGCTGCCATTGGCTACGAGCTAAACACTGAAGTCTTTTGTGAGGCAGTCCACTCTAGTCTTTGTCCAGCTGGCAGTTCTTTTAAAGTATTTCTTTCCATTTGTAGTGCAGAGGCTCACCCACTCACGCTTGGATGAATAGCTTGAGTTCTCAGAGCTCAGCTCCTGCTTCTCCCCTCACTCAGTATTTTAGGAGTAACTACGAGGGGCAGTTCTAGTATGACTGCTCATGCTCCTTTGGCCAGTATGTTTCCCCAGTAATAATTACCAATTAATATCTCCTGAATATTTGACTAATTAACATTAATTTTTACAAAGGAATATTTACCGAGAAAATAGCTATAGCAGATGTATATATACATATCATATATATATATAACATACACATACACATACACTAGTCCAAATGGGCAATAAACTCTCCTCTATCCCTTGGTATCTGGGAAGAGTGGATTCACTTTTAAATTAGTTGTTCTAAATGTTTCCTCACCAAGTTCATTTCCAGATTTGCTTTAGCCAATTTAGTTATTCCATTACTTGCAGGATACAGTGTCTTGGCTGCCAGGTCAATTCATAGCTGGGATGGGTCAAGTAGGTTTCTCCAGGGGAGGAAAAAAAGGGAAAAAAAAGAAAGAAACTGAAAGATAAGGTGAGAAAATACAGGTGTGGAGCAGTACTTATACTTTCAGACTTAGTCGATATATTGGCTAGTTTTGTAGAACTTTTTTTTTAAACTTTTTCTTCCTTTTTTGTTCTTTGATACAAAGGATGTCTCTTCAGAGGGGAGAAGAAAAGGCAGGATATATTTGGAAATAAAGATAAATTTAAAATGAAATAATACACACAGGTACACAAATGTACACACGCAGACACACATATAGTTGTTGTTGTATCATACTCTTTGTGACCCCATTTTGGGATATCTTGGCAAAGATACTGGAATAGTTTACCATTTCCTTCTCTAGCTCATTTTACAGATAAGGACACTGAGGTAAACATGGTTAAGTAAGTGAATTGCCCAGGGTCACACATCTAGTGAGTATCTGAGGCTGGATTTGAACTCAGGAAAATGAGTCTTCTTGACTTCAGGCCCAGTGTTCTATGCACTATGGCTCCACTATAGCTACTGTGTGTGTGTATGTGTATGAGTAACTTCTTCAGGGTTCTTAAACCTCCCCCTTCTGTCTCTTTCAGATAACAATCACACTTTAATGAAAAAAAAATTGAGGCCTTCCTGTGTGAGCTCCCTTGTTTGCCGTTACCCTCACCTCTAAACCCTTTGGTGTATTCTTCAACTTTTTCTCTTTCCCCCAGTTTCTGATAAAGAGGAGACCCTTCTCCTTTTCCAAGGCCAATCCCTTCTACTTGTGCCTTAATTCTATCTTTTTCTGTCTTCCCAAAGAGATGACAAGCTCAATCATCCACACTTGCTAATTGGGCTGTGAGCTCCCCATTAGACTCTGAGCTCTTCGTGAATGAGGATTGTCTTTTGCCTTTTTTCCCCTATATCTCCAAAATTTAGAACAGTGCCTGACAGATTTTAGTTGCTTAACAAATGTTTATCAGCTGACTAGAATATTCAGCCTCTTCCTATCTATATTAGTTCTCTTTCTACTGTTTTTCAACACATTCAGTATTCTCCATTCTTAAAAACAAGTACCTTTCACTAAATTCTAATGCCCCCAAATGCTGCCCTCTTATATCTCTCCTCCCTTGCTCAGCCCAACTCCTAGATATGAAGTATTCACATATTTTCCCTCCACTCAATCTTCAGTCCTTTGCAATCTGCATTCCTACCTCATCATTCAACTAAAAGTACTGTCTCAAAAGCCCCCAATAATTTCATAATTGCCTAATTTGATCATCCTTCCTTCACCTTAAACCTTCTTGTCCCATCTGCTGTCTTTGACAGAGATCACCATTCTTTCCCCTTGGATACCTTCTCTTCTCTGGATTTCATGACATGACTCTTTTCTGATTCTCCTCCTCCTCCTCCCTCTCTTATCACTCCTCAGTAGCTTTTGAAGGTTCATCATCTCTATAATGTCACCTAACTGTATGTGTTCCCTAAGTATCAGTCCTACCCTCCTTAGTTTTCTCTCCTCTACACTTTATCTCTTGGTGACTTCAGATCCCATGGGCTCAATTACCAACCCTATGTTAATAATTCCCAGATGTGTGTGTGTGTTTATGTATCCAGCTACAGTCTCTCCTGAGCTGTTTTTGCATTTTATAAGATGCAGCTCAAGCATCACCTTCTACATGAAGCCTTTTCTGATCCTTGCAACTGTTACTGACTTTTCTCCTTTTCCCCGACACTACCTTTTTAGTAGAGTAGCCCTTTAGTAGTTTCAGAGGGAAGGCATTAACAATTGCAAAGATCAGAAACTATGAAACTATTTTATATTTATTCTGTTTACATTCATTCTGAATATCCTTTATGTGCTTCTTTTGTCTCTCCTTAGAATGTAAACTCCTTGAGAGTATTTTTAATTCACTGTGTTTAATATAGTAACTAGTATAGTGACTGACAAATAAGAGATACTTAATAAGTGACTGATTCATCAATATCAAAGTCACCTACTGATATTTTGAAGCGTCTACCCTCTTCCTTTTTTTAAATGTATATTTTTTCTTCTAATCCCATGGGTATGATTTTTCTATGATTTTTCTCAATTTTTCAAAGCTTACAAATGACAGCTCACAGATACCAGTGTTTTTTAAGTACTTTTGGTATGTTAGAAAGTAGTGTCAGGACAGAGAGATACTCCCTTGCCATCGTCTTACTTATGTTAAGTTCTACCTGTTATTTCTGATCTATCCTTCCTTTTAAAAAACTATTAATGTGTTTTGTTATTATGTGACAAACATTTACAGATTACTCCTTGTTCATGAGAGATCTCTTGTAACTAAGCAGAAAAGTTAAATACAATTACTAAGAAAGTGATCTCTTCAGAAAGTATACATATTTTACATTTAATGGCACCATCACCATTATCTCCATTTGAAAAAGGAAAAGAAAAAATAATTTCTTGTAACAAATATGCAGAGTCAAGTAAAAGAAATTCCCTCAATGGCTGGATATACTAAATTCTGCACCCTAAATATGTCACTTCTCTGTATTGGATAGCATGTTTCGTCATTGGTCTTCTGGAACTGTGAACAGATATTGTGTTGATCATAGTTCTTAGTTCTCAAAGTTGTTTGTTTTACAGTGTTGTTATCATATAATTTTTTTTGATTCTGCTAATTTCATTCTTAATGAATTTATAAAAGTCCTCAATAGTTGTCACTTAAAAATATTGATGTCATGGTATAAATTGCTCTTCTAGTTCTGTTTACTTCATTCTGCATCAGTTCATAGAACTCTTTCTATGTCTTTCTGAACTCATCTATTTCCTCATTTTTTCAGTATAATAGTACTCCATCACATCCATATACCACAATTTATTCATCCATTCTTATTGGATATCCTTTTAGTTACCAAGATTTTGTTGCCTCCCCCCCCAAAAAAGAGCTGTTACAATTTTTTTGTCCATAAAAGATCTTTTCCTTTTTCTTTTAAAGTATTATCTTAGCTGGGGTTGTTGTGCTTGTCCTTTGCTTTCGAAGAGGACCATGACATTAGGAAAATGATTACATGACTTGCAGCTGACTTTGATTTGAATGAGGGAGAGCTGTGCAAGGTCACCAGTCTCACTTTCTCCTCCAGAGCCATGTGGATCCAGTGACCTGATATTCATCAGGATGACTGGAGATGGCTCAGGAGATCCTGGCCCTTTTAGGCTAAGACCTTTTCAGGTTCTCACTATGAGTGAGGAAAAGTCCATTCAGTGAATAGGCCTCTTTAAGAAGTGAGTCAAGAGATAGCCCCTTTAATTAGGAAAAGAAAAAATATCAAACTGGGAGGGTAAGACCCTCAGGGTTTCGAGTCAAAAGAGAAACAGTTACCACTGACATTCAATCTGAGCCAGGAGGGCCCAAAATTTTGGACCACAATAGGTCCGTGCCCAAGCTCCACTAAATGGCTATATTTTGGGCCCTCCTGGCTCAGAGTGAATGTCAGTGGTAACTGTTTCTCTTTTGACTAGCAGCCTTGAGGGTCTTCCTCTCCCAGTTTGATTTTTTTTTTGTAATTAAAGGGGCCATCCCTTGACTCACTTCTTAAGAGGCCTATGGGTGTTACCTCACTAAGTGAGTACGTGAAAAGGCCTTAGCCTAAAAGGGCCAGGGTCTCCCATTGCATCCTGGGCCAACTCCAGTCATCCTGATGAATATCAGGTCACTGGATCCACATGGCTAGGGAGGAGAAAGTGAGGCTGATGACCTTGCACAGCCCTCCCTCACTCAAATCAAAATCCACTGCAAGTCATATCATCATTTTCCTGATGTTACGATCCTTTTCAAAAATAAAGGAGAAACACAACAACCGCAGCAAAGACAATACTTTAAACGAACATGTAAGTTTCCATTTTTTTCTCTTTGTACTCCCCTGCCCCTTCTTTCATCTACACAACCCAAAGTCTAGAATAGCCTGAATGCCACAATATAATCTCTAAAATATAAGCTAGTCTTTACCCCCAAGAAACAGGACACACACACACACACACACACACACACACACACACACACGACACAATGGCTAGGGCTTGAAGTTAGGGAGACTTGAATTCTAATTCAGCCAAAGATACTTGCTAGCTATGGGATCCTGGGTAAGTTTCTTAATTTTCCTCAGTCTCAGTTTTCCTCATCTGTACTGTATCTAGACTTGGTAGCCTCTAAGGTCCCTCCAGTTTTCAATCTGTCTATGGTGCTTTAAGCTCTTTATTTACCCACTCAGTTTCCTGGTGGATCATTCCATCTGGTCCTTTTCCAGATTTGGATAAATCTTTCTGGTTTCTTAACTGAACTCACTGTCAGAATTCAAGGTACGTCAGACGCAAAATGGCTGTTTCTTGAAAAGGTAAAATAAAGGTTAACTAAGGCTCAAAAGGCACGGTAACAGTACCAAGGTCCAAAAGGAGACCTGGATATTTGCAATCTTGAGCTTGACCTTCACATTATCTTTTTCTTCTCTAATAGATGTCTCTCCCTTCCCTCTCTTTCCCTCCCCTCCCCTCCTCTCTCTTTCCTTGCCCTCTTCTCTCTTCCCTTTCCTATTCTTCCTCCCCCCTTCCCCTCTCTTCTCCTTTCCCGGAAAGTCCTTAGATGAAATTCTGACTAGAAGAGTAATAACTAGACATCTTGGCAGCTGGGTTGGCATTTGAGGGATACAACATTAATTATGCCTTAAAACTGAGCGTGGTGAAGAGATGATCCTAGCATACCAGACATTCATGAGAAGAGAGACACTCATGATGAGAAAAACCTGGGGATTGAAAGATTACACTTTTAATATCATCCTTTTATTTTATTTTTTCATTGTCTAAATTTCCATGCCTGCAGGAAGAGCCTCAGTCACCTTGCCCAAGTTGAAGCTCTCTTAAATAGCCTTTAAAATCAGTTCTGGAAAAGAGAAGCACCTTCCTGTCTGCTATAGGCATACTCGTTACTTTTTATAGTCTCTCTTTGGCCCTGGCTGCTTTGACATCCGGAGGCAAAGCTATTTTAGACACAATAGTTAAAATCAACATGGTGTTGCATTGATTAAATGAGTTCTTCTGTGGCCTACACTCTGAAATGGTATCTTTTTGTTGTCGGAAACTCATCCTAACTTTCTAACTTTCTCTGAATACAATGGCCTTCAGCCCAGACTAATAAAATCTACTTTGACCCAAATCGACCATTCTCAGATACATTCTTTCAAGTGCATAAAGACCTGAAGGAGGGTGGAGACCAGACAGGCCTGCCTGTGATAACAGGCTGTTCCTGTGGGAGCTTCACAAAATGCATCTGAATCTGAGATTTCCAGCCCTTCTATCTCCTTAAATATAGGCAATATTTACCAGCCAAGTTCTTAGGATTGTTTTTACATTTCTTCTTTCTAGAAAAAAGTGGGGTGCAAGAATTGGGAGCTAAGATATTTATAGTAAAATAACTTATTAATTCTGCATTGTTTTTACTTGAATGACTTATTTCCTTTATTCTAGTGTTAATGAATTGATGAGGTCTGGAAAACCTTAGAACAGCCTAACTGTGCCAGCATAAACAGCTCTGAAAATAAATCCCTCACCTCCCTGCATCTCCAACAATGACTTAACAGTTTGAAAACAGTATATAAATCATGGTTCGATTGGGACGTTGTGTGTGCCTTAGCAATGGACAGAGAGATGGCTGCATCTCAGGTTTTCAGGTAAGTATTTCATGTCTAAAGATGGAGCCCAGCCTGTGATAGCTAGGGTTTTAAATTGAAAAACTGAGAAGGAATCCAGGTGCCACCAAATGTCATGAAGTGTTGCTATGACTAATAAAAGGATCCCAAGGGAACAGGGTCCTGATCACCAGGGAAATTTTTAAAAGTATTCAAGGAAAATGGAACAGGTAGATAGATTTCATCAGAGTCTATCCAATAGCAGGAAAGCAAAAAAACAAAACAAAACAAAACCCAAAAGATTTAAAACAAAAGACTCATAATAAATTTTGGTGATATACAAGACCAGTCCAAAAATATATGATTTCCATCTGTATAGAATCATGGGCTGCCAATAGTAATGTTTCCATATGTTGAACAAAACAGGAATGCAAAGCATAATGGAGTAGGACAATTGCTGTAATCAGTTAGAGAAGGAAACTGACAGGATTTCCCAAATGATACCCTATAGCAGTAGGCAGCTGGGTGGCTCAATGGATAGAGCACTGAGCCTTGTCTTCCTGAGTACAAATCTGGCCTCAGACATTTCCTAGTTGTGTGACCCTGGGCAAGTCAACCTTTTTTTGCCTCAGGAAGCTATATGAAAGATAACCAATGATTAGTTAAAATAGAAAAAGGTTCCCCTATAGATAGCGAAGTATATTATAACCAATGATGAATTCCCCACAAAAAGGATTATAGGAATATTATCAGGGACGTGTATTAACATAAAAGGAAGTCAGATGGTCATATAGCCAGAGTGCAGGAAAACCAATGTTCCACTGGTACCTACACAGAGGCAACATTTATTGGGGAAAGCCCCCAGCTATTTTAGGAAATCCCATTACACAGAATTTATGCGAGGACATGGATAAGAGATATATGGGACAGACAGGCGCATATGGGTTGTGAGCTGCATAAATGGAGGGATGACCATTTTTGGTAAGATGAATAAATTATTGAATGAATGAACGAAAAACTATTTATTAAGTCCTTCCTATATGCCTAACTATGAAAACTAACTCTGTAGAACTAGATTATAGCTGCCCAGGAACATAGATTGAGAGCTCCACCTTCTCATTTTATTGTATATTTGAGGAAACTAAGGCTCATGAGGAATAAAATAACTTCTTTAAATTCACCCACCTAGGCAATGTCAGTGGCAGGACTGGAGCCCAGATCCTTTGACTTCATGATCAGTGTCCTTTCAGCACTATTGCTATCTGATTCAGGGTGTATTATACTAGCCTGTGCTTAAGATCTGTGGCCTTCTCTCCAGAAAATTCCTAAAAGGCAATTTGGGATAGCTTTTCTAAATGCGCCATCTTTGAGCTATACAAGGCTGCATGAGGTCTTAGAAACAGGAAACCTGAGGATTTGAAATCTGGCTCTGACTACTCATATGACCTTGGGAAACTTCCCTGAATCACAATTTCCTCATCTGGAAAATGGGGGTATTAATGCTAGTATTACTACTATGACAGAGAAAACTGTTATAAGAGAATTCCTTATTCCTAATGCACTCTACAGGGCATGCCAAAAATCTGAGTATAGTTTTATTCTTTAATAGCTTAAAAGCCTTTATGATTTTTATGCTTTAATAGCTTAAAACTGCACTTATATTTTTGGGACAAGATGTGAGGTATTATCACTGCTTAGGTTCTGCTGAGCACAACTATGATGTCATTGTGAATTGCACAAACACTCTCATCTCACAACTGTCTGGTGACTTTACCCGTCACAAGGCATATATTCGGTACCAGGATTCTGAGTGGCTATAACAGGGTGGCCTGGAAGGCAAGAGAATCAGAGTGAAATAGATGTCATGAGTGATTAGCAAGAGAATCCAACAGCTTGGAAAGCAGGAAGCCTGACAAATGAATCCCCTCTTCTCTATTTCAACACAGGGAAGAGGTGTCAAATAGTCAATCCATGGGCAGCATGTGGAACACAGCACTCTTCAGCTCTCCCAAACCAGATTAAAATGTAATTGGAAATATTTAACAAAATAAATGAAAATACCATAAAAATAGGTAATATTACATTTTAAAAGTAATCAATATGTAGCCTCTGGTTCTATTTTAGTTTGATGCCACTTGTGTGGGGAAGAGGGTACTAGATCTGGATTTGAAAGACCTGAGGACTAGGGTTCGAATACTGACATATTAGCTCTATGACTGTGAAAATCCCTCATCTTTTGGGGGATTTGACTTCCTTATCTAGAAAATGAAGTTAGACTTGACCAGGGTTAGGGAACCGGTGGCCTTGAGGGCACATGTGGTCTTCTAGGTCCTCAAGTACAGTCCTGTCACTGAATCCAAAGGAGGCTGCAGCTTCTCCACCTCTGGACTTGACAGTATCTACAATTTCTTCCTATCTGTGTTCCTGAGATATAGTATGACTAGAGTAGAAGAATATGGGATCATGATGAAGAAGTCTATGTCAAATTAACTTTTTGCCTTCTGTTTATACAGCTGATTTATGCTGATCTTGTAGTCCCCTAAGATTACAGGTGTTTTTATTTCCCATGAGCAGCTGTCTAGCCATGTTTTCCACTCACACAACTGGGCAGTTGATTTTTTGAAATGAAATTTAAGACTTTATATGTATGCCTATGAAACCTTATCTTATTCAGCCTGGCCCCTTATTCAAGCCTGTCAAGATACTAACAACAACAATAGCTTGCATTTTAATGTTTTCAAAGCACTTTTTAAATATAACTTTGAGAGGTAGATTCTATTGTTATCATCCTCACTTTACAGATGAAGAAACTGAGGCAGACAGACCACAGCTGGTAAATTTATAAAGCTTGACTTAGGTCTCTGACAGCAGGTCCAACATTTTATCTACTATACCACCTAGCTACTTCTAAATATTTCTAGGCTGTCCAGGACATGGTTCAATTGCCTGGCCTTTAGAGATGTAGATTAAATTTATTGTGCTTGTCTCACTAAATCATATGATTCTTCACTAGCCAAAGCTTTCCACAGAAGAATTCTTCTGTCATATGACTTCACATAGAGATAAATTGATCAAAACTACGTATTAATACCGAATTTGTTTTGTGTTTGGTAGGGTGTGTGCCTGATAAACTGAATTTTAATGCAGTTCAAACTGAAAAAAGTCTTATTAATAACAAAAAAAGACCTCAGTTTTTTTCCCCTCCATCTATGACAGTTGTATGGTCCATTATAGAGCTGTAAGTAGAACAGAGACTTTGTGGAAATTCCCATTGGGTGAGATCTGAGTCTCTCTCTCTATCATCTGGCATGTATTCTCATATGGATGTTTTCTCTGATTTCTATTTTGCTATTGACTTGGGTGAATGAGTTATTCACTATTTGCTATGTGTGTTTGTCACAGAACTGGCATTTGGTGGTGGGAGAGTTGTTTTGAATAGAGCTTGGTATACTCTTTCTCCATTCAGAAATAATGATAGATAGCCTCACTTGAACTAAAACTTGCTTCCCCTAGACTAACAATATTTAAAGAAGTAAATAGATATCATTCTAGTATAGTACCTCATCGTCTCAGAGGAGAAGACAATAACTGGTCAAACAAAACAGTAATCTGACCTTATGATAGTTTTTTTTTTTTGTTATCATTGTTTTAACTTTAGGTTTTTCAACTATCAAATGAGGGTGTGGTATAGAATAAATTCCTTCCAACTCTAAAGCTGTGCTTGTATGACAGTTTATAAATTTCAGGATGAACATAAGAAATTGGGTGTTTTATAGAGAGCGGGAGAAGGAATCTCACTTTATTTTTAATTTTTCTTTTTGTTATTTGTTTGTTTTTGGAATCACGCTTCCAGTAAATTGCTTTTTCTATATAGAGTGGAAGAATAGGGTTAGAAACCACGAGCAGTCTGAGTAAGGCAAATTTCCAAGCCAGGAGAGTCTGAAAGGCCGAAAGAATGAATTTGTAGGAGTTCGGAAGTGCTCCAGACGGCACCAAAGCGGAAGCAGCCAGGGAAGCCAACGTGGGAAACAAGCTGGGAGAAAGCTGGACACCCGAAACTGGCAGAGATCCCCAGACCTCCCAACACAGGATGGCAGTCTGTGGAAGCGATGAGAGGCAGCGCAATTCCTGAGGCTTGCAGCCCAAAGATATGAAATGGGTCTTCTTGAACTTTCAGGAGACATAATGGCCCGGTAAACAGCTCTAATCCCTCCCCCCTGACCCAGAGAATTCTTCGGGAAAATACACTGGAATAGAGGAGATAGAAATGGGGCTTCAGTGGGCGAGCAGTGGGAGTTCCTGAGTCTAAGAGGGGCAGAGCCAGCAGGGGGTCAACACCAGGAGCCCAGACATACTCTTTCTCCCCACCCGGGGAAGTGCCAGACACCAGCTCAAACAATGAAGAGCTGAGACCATTGCTGAAGAGTAACAGTGCTGGAGAGCAACCCTAGGGGTTCATAAAGCCAATAACTAGACTCAAAATCCCCAGAATAAGAAAACTGGAACAGAGAGCCCCGAGCCCCAAAAGCAGAAATTTATTGTAAAGCCAGGACAAGGCTAACCAACATGAAGAAGAACACAAAAAAACCGAGGACCATTGATTCTTTTTATGGAGACAGGCATGATCAAAATACCAATTTGGAAAAGGATAGCAATGACACTATACTCTCATCTGATACCTCAAAAGGTAATGTGAACTGGTGTAAAGCCCAAAAAGCATTGCTGGAAGAGGTAAAGGAGGATTTTAAAAACCAAATTAGGGAGGTAAAAAAAATGGAAAAAAATCCACTGACGAAATCAAGTCCCTAAAGAATAAGATTGGCAAAGTGGCTATGGAGATTCAGAATCTAAATAGA
>CM053623.1:429784789-429807042 GCA_028646595.1 Phalanger gymnotis | reverse complement strand
AGAAGGAGGAAATAGATTGGTTCAGCATTGTAAATACTTGATGCCTGACTGCTTCCTTGGTCCTCCTCCCACCTAGTGACAGAAGCAGAAGACAGGGTACTGCATCAGATAAAAAAAGAGAGAGAACTTTCCACTCACTCTTCTTCCTTTGACTCTTTTGGTGACACTATATAATGTATAGCAAAGAGGTGGAGTGCTTTTCTTTCATACCAAACAAATGGCAAAACTCTACCAAATGGCAGATGAACTCAGTTAGCTTGTGGAGACCTCTGGCTGCCATATCTGCTTTGTGACTTCTTTTCCTAAGAAGTGACCCAACTTTGATTTTGATGTGAAAGTGCCTCGATTTGGATATAACCATATGTAGGGTTCCCTATTGGGAAAAAGCCATAAAATCCAGTAATAAGTGAAAAGCCATAAAAATTTAAACTCTGTGAAAGGTAGAAGCCTGAACATGGTGGCCTGTTAACAATCATAATTTAGATATTGAATTATGTTGTAGATACTGAGTCATAACTTAAGATACTATGACCTCTGAACACCATAACAAGAATGTTGTGATATATACGTGACTGGGACACGATCGATACACAAACTTATGTTTGGGCATAACATTGGCTTAACTCCCAAGCTCATTGCTAAGCAGAAAACCAAAAATTTCCACCGATTAGCAGTAATGTACTCTCTAGCGCCTCCTCTCTTTGTTTTCTATAATTACCAAGGGGATTTTGGATGTTCTTAGCAATTGTCTGGCTGCTGCCCCAGACCCAAGATTGCTCCTGTTTGTAAATATTCATAATGATTGATTAAACTGCTACCTACAATCAGTCTGAAGATACTTGGCCTCTTCCTTTGGTATCAAAAGAACACCCTATGGTTATGTAGGAGGTACAGGGTTTCCCAGACATGGGAATTCTGGATCTTATACCGTATGAGTTCATGGGTCCATGTGGTGGAGCTGACTTCTGCCTCAGGAAGTTCTCATATTAGGGAGAATAAGGCCAGCATGAGGATGTCTGGGAATTGTTTGAGCAGTGCAGAAATGCAATAAAATGTGTACTATTTTGTGATCTTGCAAACTGTTTTATGTTTTAATACTTGTGACTCAGCCTGTGGAAGAGTACTTAAGTAGCTCTAATAGACTTCCTATGGGTCTTTGTGTCTTTTAACATTTCTTTTGTGTGTAGGAAATAAGTAGTTGTCCCATACCTAATTCATAATGTAACCTACTCGTTTAGGGAGAAACTCCAAATGGGCCATATTCTAACCTCTATGTAATTTGTCCCTGAAGGACCAGTGTGGGAGTTTAATGAGCCAAAAGGTATGAATAAAAAGGGCCTCAGCTCCCTCTCATTAAAGGTCAGCCTCACCAAGGATGGGACCCAAGGTTAGACCACATGCATAAGTCTAGAAGGAAATGCTGTGTCCTGTAGGGCCAACAGTTATCCTTTAATGTTATTTATGCATTTAAACGAACAAGCTTACTTCTGCAGTTTCCAAATCTTAAGTGGACAGATTGTTAACAGTGGCTGAATGACTTGAAAAAAGTCATTTTCAGAGAAAACACAGCATTCTCTTGCTTGTAATTAGTAACACACCTGCTCAGTGTTTCAGATGACTATCTAGGCTCCAAAATGATGTTTGTCATTTCTACCTTTACATCTGGCCCCCTCTCTCCATTCACTCTGCTACCACCCCAGTTCAAGCCCTATTCATCTCTTGCCTCTTAATTGGACTTCCTCATTCAAGTCTGCAAGTTGGTGTGAGGTACAGAGTTGGCAAGAGTTTGGTAGAGGAGAAATATTTGTCTTCTCTTCTTAATTTTCTAGTTTCTAAAGGAAAAAGGAATGATCACATTGCCATGATTATTCCCTGGAAAATTTCCTAGGGCAAGGGTTTGGGGCAGGGAGAAAGACCAGTTCTCTAACCTTATTTATAAAATTAATTTGCATTATTCTTAGACCTAAATGTTGAAAACAGTCATGATTTACAGTTTAGAATGACAAATCTCTTTCCCATGGCATGCCAGATTCGGTTTCCAGATGTGTAGTTTGTGAAACTGAATTATTCGTCACAGGTGTCTTGGGTTATTTTTTTTCCTCTCCCACTGGCATTCTGTAATTAACTAAAGAAGCAGGAGGAGACCTGCTGAATTCATTTTGGAAACTGGATACAGTTGGAGCTTCAGCTGCCTATTCCTGAAGTATGTATGATCTAAAATGCTAGTATTTGTAATGTAACCTTGGGTCTGTTCAGTCAGACCTGACAGGGTGGTGTGGAGTCTCATGATGGATGCATGTGTTGCTAATTTGAGAAGGAAATGGTATTCTCTGGAATTCCTTCATGGAATACATCGAGGCAATCAGGCTGTGCTAATTGAATGACCATATAAAGCTGCCCTAGGGATACATTCTTTAAGTCACCTTAAACAAAGAACTCAAGTTCTTCGCTCTGACACTTTTACTGAAATATAGAAGGCACTGATAATATTTGAATTGCTTCAGCAGGTAGAAACCACTGCATGTTGCATTTGGTTGTCAAGAATAATGAGCTAAAATAGAAACAACAAAATTATTTCTTCTTACCTCTAGTGGTCATATGAAAAAAGTTCTTCCCTGATCTAACCTCACATATTCACTAATGTCTGTGGTGTTTTCCCTTCCCCTCCCTCCCATCCCCATAGGATAGTGGCCCAAGCCAAGCCTTCTTCCAAATTTTTCTATTGCTTTTGAGGGTACCATCACCCTCCCAGTCACCCAGGTTCATAACCTTGGCTTTCCCTTTGATTCCTTATTCTTCCTTACTCCATATGGCCAATCAAAATCAATTCATTTCTGCCTTCACAATATTTCTCACACCTGCCCCCCTCTCTCCATTCATTCTGCTATCATCTAGTTCAAGGCCTAGTCATCTCTTGCAGTAGCCTTTTAATTGGACTTCTTCACTCAAGTCTATATGTTGGTGTGAGGGACAGAGCTGTCAACAGTTTGGGAGAGGTTCTACTTGTCTTCTGGCTTCCAACTTTGAGAGAAAGTGTAGGTCCTCTTCACAGAGAGGTCTCTAGAGGGACACAGAGACTCTGGGAAGAAGTCAACGTGGAAAGCAGGCAGTGCCTCGAGCATGTCCCTGTTCCCAGCTTGCCTCTAGAAAGACTTGAAGAAATTTCCCATTGGGTGACAGCGATTGAGGTCTCTCTCAGCTTAACTGAGTGCTAGTGGAAAAACTCATTCACTCTGTGTATTGTCTGGTATATTTTCATCTATTTAACTTTTCTGATTTCTATTTGCTATTGGCTTGGATAATGGGTTTGTTTGCCATTTACTATGTGTGATAGTTTGTGGTTTAACCGGTACTTGATAGTAATGTATTCAAACCTTTGGGATACAGCTCGGTGAACCCCTTCTCCATTAAGGGATAGCAATCAGGATAGTAGCTTTGTTATTTGCCTTAGACTAACAGTACTTAAGGTGGCAGGTAGATATAACTCTAGCCTAGTATGACCTCTCTGAGGAGAGCAGAATGGCCTACCTTGTGGCTCCAATCTCCTGCTCCCCAACTGGAAGTAATAAAAGTCTCTCCTGGAGAAAGATGGGAGGAAGACACTCTAGAGATATGTTTTCTTTTTTTAAAAGGTTTTCAGTAGTATTTTTTTCCAATTATGTGGAAAGATAGCTTTCAATATTCATTTTTGTAAAATTTTAGTTCTAAATTTTTTCTCCTTTCCTCTCTTCCCTGCCCCCTTCCCAAGATAGCAAGCAATCTGATATAGGTTACACTTGTACAATCATGTTAAACATATTTCCACATTAGTCATGTTGTGAAAGAAGAATCAGAAGAAAAGGAGAAAACCAAGAGAAAGAAAGAACGAAAATAAAAAAGTGAAAATAGTATGCTTCAATCTACATTCAGAATCTACAATGGATATGGATAGCATTTTCCATGACGAGTCTTTTGGAATTGTCTTAGATCATTGTGTTGCTAAGAAGAGCTGTCAGTTATAGCTGATCATTGCACAATGCTGCTGTTACTGTGTACAGTTGTCTCCTGGTTCTGCTCACTTGACTCCGTGTCAGTTCATGTAAGTCTTGCCAGGTTTTTCCGAAACTCTCCCGTTCATCATTTCTTATAGAACAATAGTATTCCATTATATTCCTATACCACAACTTGTTCATCCATCCCCCAGTTGATAAGCATCCCCTGCCCAGTTTCTCATTCTTTGCCACCACGAAAAAGGGCTGCTATACATATTTTTGTACATGTGGCTTTTTTCCCTTTTTTGTTACAGAGATATGGTTTCATGATTCTCTGTGAGTCACAATCTAGATAAACTCGTGCAGAACATAGCCTCCATGGACAACACATATGTATATGTTACACACACATACATATGTGATATACATAGATAGTATTTATCAGATGTATGAAGAAATCAGTATGTAACTGTGATTTCATCAGTATTGGGAACTCCCAGTGTGGAAATTTCCTCCACTAATTCAGAACGGTGATTCATCTATTGCTTAGGATCACAGGAGCATAAATCTAGATCTAGATAGATTAGATAATAATAGATAATAGATCTAATAGATCTAGGCCTGGAAGGGATCTCAGAGGCCATCTAGTCCAGTCCCCTCATTTTATAACTGAGGAATTTGGGTCCAGGGGAAGCAAAGGGACATAATCTTATAGATTTGCTCAAGGCACTGAGAAATTACATGACTCAAACCCAGCTCTTCCTGACTCCATGTCCAGTCCTCTGTGCATCGCACATTGATATTCCTTCTCTTTTTCTCCCATCCAATCTCTTTTTCTTTCTGTCTCTATTTCTCTGCCATGCTTTGTCTTTTGTTCTATCTCTGTTTCTATCTTTCTCACTTTCCTCCCCCTCCTTCTTCCTTGTTTAAAATGATAATATTTTGCATTAGAAAGATTGCCATAACACCTGGTGAACTTTTTTTTTAATGGGCAGCTTGAAGGACTGATCTTCAGTTATCTGGAAAATTCCTTTATGGGAAAGAAATAGCTCGATTCTTGACATGCCAGATAACAAGGTATTACTATTATCTGTCTGAAACCAAAGCTAACCCTTTTGCAAAAATGGAATGTAACTCCGGTGCAAGGTTGTGGGTATCATCTTGAAAAATCATTTTCTTTAGAGAGCACATTCAAAATCTGTATTGTTTTTCCCAAAGAATCTGCAGCTCAGAAATCTCTTATTGAATTAGCCAGAAGGTTCATAGGGGATGATTACATCTGTTTGCAGGGTTTTTTTTTTTTTGGAAACATTTCAGCATCCCAAGATTTGTCATACGAATATTGGCTAAGAAATAGCCACAATGTAGAAACTTTTTTAACTATATAGAAGCCTCTGTTTCAATATTTTAGTGACAGTTTTGGGAGTTCAAAGGGTGATATTTCCTCATTCTTCCCTTATGATTTTTATGATTATTTTGTGAGCTTCTCATCCACATCTGTCTGAAGAACCTCCATAGAGAAATAGCTCACCATTCTACATACTTTCCTCTAGTTTTTTTTTAATACTTCAGGGGTACCAAAGCAGCATGGGCTGTCCATCTATTAATCTCCAGAGATCCCTTCCATCTCAAATAATCTGTGAAGACCTTGTCACTTTGTACTCTAGTTATACATGGAGGAGGAGACAGCATGCTGACATGGATAAATCACAGGATTTAGAGAAAAAGACCTGGCTTCAAATACTTGTTGTTATTTACTACCTACATAATATCTGGCAAATAAACTTAAACTCTGTGGGCCTTCATTCCCTCATCTGTAACCTAAGGAAATTGGACTAAGGTCTCTTCCAGCTCTAAAGCCATCCTCATCCTTCATGTGTTGAATTATCATTGGTCCTATGCTACGGCCTCCATATATTTACCATGTATCTTTCCATCGCCCTATAAAGTAAGGATAGTAATATTTAGCTTTCCACATTGTGGTGAATAAGGGAAGTTTTTACACAAGATAGGTGAAGTTTTTGAAAGTGGTATGTACAGTAGAATGTAAGAGCCCTAAAAATAGGAACAATTTTTCATTTTATGTTTGTTTCACTGCTGCCTAGAAGAGTGCTTTGCCCATTTTGGAGATGTAGAGGAGTGTGCGTAGTGTTGTCAAGACTTGTGATTTCACTGGTGTGGACAATTTCTGGTATATATCTTCCACCAATGGTGATTAACTTGTTATCTATGGTTTATATGCTTATAGGAGAGATTCTTAAGGTCCACAGATTTTATACACACACACACACACACACACACACACACACATATACACATAATCATATTTTAATATAATTCCTTATAATAATTTGTATTTTCTTTTATAGGTTTTAAAACATTATTCTAAGAAAGGGGTACATAGGCTTCACCAGACTGCAAAAGAGATCCACGATATAAAAAGGTTAAGAGATTCTGTATACTTGCCTGGGACAATGAAAGCTCAAGGGACTTGAGCTTGGTTTCACAACTAGGGTGTGGCAACCTCATGGAATATAAACCGCTTGCCAAAAGAAATTGTTTTATTCTTTGTGCTCATATCCTCAGTGCTTTCACAAGGTATGTGCTTAATAAATGCTTATTGATTGATTGATTTGAACCCAACTGTTCCTGAGTCTAAGACCAGCCCTTGAAGCTCTAGTAGACCACACTGTCTTTCCCCTTGTATGTAGTAAGGCCTTAGCCTAAAAGGGCCAAGGTCTCCCATTGCATCCTGGGTCATCTCCAGTAGTCCCAGTGAATATCAGGCCACTGTACCCAGATGGCTCTGGAGGATAAAGCAAGGCTGGTGACCTTGCACAGCCCTCTCTCACTCAAATCAGAGTCAACTGCAAGTCATGTCATCATTTCTCTGATGTCATGATCCTCTTCAAAAAAGAAGGATAAACAAACACAAGGTATTTAATGAATGTTGGATTAGATTAGATTTTTCTCTGGCACTACCTTAACCATGTGAGCAAAGTTAGTAAGAATAACTTCTTATCAGCTCAATTTAAATTTAATTTGATAAACATTTATCAAGCACCTACTACATGCAAAATCCTGTGCTAGGGAATGGGCGATATAGAGTGATGACTAGGACACTGTCCTAGTGGAAAGGATGTTGGATTTGAGTCAGAGGACCTGGGTTCAAATGCTACCTCTGACATAAACTGACTGTCACAAGCAATTGTCTAAGACATTATTCTGAAAGAAGTGATTATTTCTCTTATATTAATAGCCAATTATTTATATTTATTTATTTATTTTAGTGAGGCAATCAGGGTTAAGTCACTTGCCCAAGGTCACATAGCTAGTAAGTGTCAAGTGTCTAAGGTCAGATTAGAGCTCAGGTCCTCCTGACTCCAGGATTGGTGCTCTCTCCACTGCACCACCTAGCTGTCCCCAATAGCCAATTATTGAATTAGGACTAAGGTTCCACCCACTCCTTTTCTTTATTTAGAAATCAGCTGCTACAGGTTTTTCAGGCAGCCTTTGAAATACAGGGCATATGATGAAATGAAATCTTGGGTGAAAATTCAGATCTAATCAAAATGTAAAGAAATTTTAGTTTAGGTGAATTGATAGACTCCAGTCCATTGTGTTTTAGTCAGACAGGTCTGAATGGAAGTAGATTCCCCCTTTTGTCTAGATTGTTCCTTACTGGGGTGGTCTGGGAAGAATTACGTCTCTTTGACCAAGACTGAGGGATCAGAGTCATGTCCTCCAGACTCTCATTAGAATAAGCCCACCTCTCATAATACTGATTCTCTCTACCTGTTGACCAATCAGGAGTTGATTGCCACCCTGAGGAATACCCTCTCTTCCAAGGGCATATAAGTGTTGAGTGGGTTCCATGTGGGGATCTTTGACATTTGAGAATGCCACTGACCCCTTTTATTAATTATCTACCAGCATAATTAATAAAATGATTCATCCCAGAAACTATGTCTTTTGAACTTTTTCACATCACAATACAGTGGAGAACAGTTGTTAATCTACACTAGTAGGAGTTCCTTCATAGGGAGTTCTGGAGTTTTCTAAGTGATGAAATCACAGGGTCCAAAACTAAATCAAATCAAACCAACCAAACCAAACCAACACCAAACAAAGGACAACAACAACAACAACAAACCCCTTCCAACCTTAGGTCAAGCAGAGCTTTGCCCCAAGGTTTCATCATCCAGGGTACTGTTGAACTTGGGGGTAGGGTTATGGGGGATGGCTGTCACTCAACCACTTAGTTCCCCAGCTAACTCTTTAAGACTGTGTCATCAATCAATCAATGATTATATATTAATCACCTACTTTGTGATAGATACTCTACTAGGTACTACACATACAAAGACCAAAGAAGAATGATCCCTTGCCCTTGGAAAGCTGACATTTTAAGGAAGAAATTACGTGTACCATGTAAGAGTCTTGAATGTAACTGACTTCCTGGCAAGGTTTGGACTGGCTTTCTTATGAGAAAGTGTAAGTTACTAACGACCTGCACTTTGTGTTTCTTCCTAGCTCAAGAACAGAGAATACTAGTAATAAGTAATAATATCTATTATAGTAACAACAACAACAACAACAGCAATTCCATTATAATATGAGCTCCTCAACGGAAGGGACTGTCTTTTGCCCTTTGTATCTCCAGTGCTTACCATAGTGCCTAGCATGTATGCCCTTAATAAATGTTTATTGACTGACGTCACTGAGGGAATCAAGATTGAAGGGCAGAGTTTTCTGGTACAGAAGCAGTTTTAAAACGCCTCTCTGGAAAGGACTCTGTAGGAGAATGGGATAGTATGTGGCAGTAGGAACAGAAGCAACAAAGCAACAGATGGAGGACCCATCTCTGGAGATTTACTCTCAGCCCTGTAAAGGCTGGATCCTCATCCTTTCCCAGCCATGAAGCTGAGATTATTAAGGGAATACAATGACTGGATTCTGGCTTCTTGCAGAAACCAGCTGGAACAATGGGGAATTCACTCAATTCTCCGCTTCTCTCCTTTGTTTTACAGCCAAGTACAACTAAGGGCAGGCTTTATTACTAACGGTTTCTTAACAGTTCTTTACAAGGTTGATGATGGTTTGCTAGATAAGCATAAATAAGATTTTAATTGCATCTTTAGTTTCTGTTTTTGCTATGGAGAGTATGAGAGAGAAGGAAAACCTGTGGAGAATTGATCATTTGAAATTCAACTGGCTCCTGGCTTGGCTATCAACAGATTGCCTTGGGCCTCAGAGTATTTTATGATTCTGATTTCTGATTTGTATTTCTTAGGATTTTTGGGAAACAAAATTTCTTTATAGAGAAAGAAACCATGAGGCAATGGGAGATTCACCCTGGGATAAAACCCTTAAGAGCTAGCCTCATTATTTCCAAAGAGGAGGTCTCTTTGAATCAGAAGCCTTTGGCTTGTCCTCCATTCTGTAAAGAGACAGATGAGGAAAGGGCGGGGACAGTACAGACCTCAAGAGCAGGTCACACTTTGAACCAGACACAGTGAAGAGCACAGGTATAGTCAACTTCATTCATTTTCCTGAGGTGGATGAAAAATGCTCTTCATCTATGTGGTCTTCTACAGTTACCTCAGTCACCAAAAAGTGTTTTGGAATCGGCTGGTTGGTTGGTTTGGTTTTAGTCTTAGACCCTGTGATTTCATCACTTAGGAAACTCTAGAACTGTATGTGAAAGAACTCCTACCACTGTACACACACACACACACACACACACACACACACACACACATATACGCACACATATATACACATACACGTACATACGCACATGCACACAGATACACACGTACACATAACAGGTAAAAGGGTACCACAATGATAAAGATACTCTCAGCTAGAAGGATCAAGAAAGGCCTTGTAGAAAGTGGTCCTTGGACAGTATTCCAAGATGTAGGGGCAATGGCACATGCTTCTGATGGTGTTGCTTCAAGCGGAGGAGACCGAGGAGTCTGGGTCTTGGAGAGCCATAGTGATATGTAATAGAAATCTCTTGGAGACATGTAGGGGCCTGCATAGACATTTCATAATTGATTCTAGTCTGAAAACTACTTGTAACTGGTGGACTCTTGATTGGCTCTGGGGCCAAAACTAGGGATGCCATCACAAAGCAGAGCATTCTTTTTTGCTGCTCTGTTGGTGGAGTGCTAGGCAGCTAGATGGTGCCATAGTGAACAGAGCACTGGTCCTAGAGTCAGGAAGACTCATTTTCCTGAGTTCAAATCTGGCCTCAGTTACTATCTGTGTCACCTTGGGCAAATCATTTAATCATATTTGCCTCAATTTCCTCACCTATAAAATAAGCTGGAGAAAGAAATCACTCTAGTATCTTTGCCAAGAAAACACCAAATGGCATCAGAAAGAGTTGAACACAACTGAAATGACTGGACAGAAACAAATGGTGGAACTCTATCATGGCCTGACTCTTTCACTGAAGGCATCTGCTAAGAGACACAGCTTTAAGAGGAGAGGCCTTGGGCCTCTTCCCTCTCAGCCTTCCTGTGTCCCTAAGAAAATGAGCCTCTATCTTTTACTTTGCCATTTGCTGTCTCGTTTTTAATGAATATCAGTTTGGGAGCTTGAAAGACTAGGAGAGCATGTCTGCAGGCATCTGGGCACCACAGATTCTGGGAGCCCACAAGTCAAAGTTCATGGCAGGTTTTGTGGCCATATCAGTGCCTTGAGGAGTGAGGCTCTCTAGGACCCAGTCCAGTGATAGTTGAGATGAGGACTCAGGCAAAGATGAAAGTGATAGATGTGAACTTGATAGGACTAAGACAATCTAGAAATTGTGCTAACAGTGGCCAAGTCTCCCCAGAGCCCATGCTGGTATAGAGGAGGGTGTGTCTCTGAGGTTTTTGGTGGGAAATTTTACAGTCCTGTTCTTACCGTGTCTTCTAAGTAAATTTCCTTTTGTAAAAACTCATTGACATTTCATGGTTAGATAGAACTCAGGCTCTACTCACTGGCAACTAACAGTGGGGGACCTCCGAGAGCTTGAGCCAATAGAATTAAGGAAGAAAAATCCCAAACCTCTCAGGATACTACTAGAACCCTGTGGAGGAGATGGAGCCAGGCTGGCTCCGGATTAATGCCTCACTACACAGAGATGAGGAGACACAGAGGCAAAGCCAGTGCAAAAGTCTAGAGATAGGGCTTGGCATGTCATGTGTGAAGAACAGCAAGAAAGCTAGCTTTCCTGAACTATAAATGTATCGTGGGGACAATTGTGTAATAAGGTTAGAAAAGGATAAGGTCATATTGTACAGTGCTGTACGTGTCAAAGAGAGGAAGAGGCATTTGATCCTTTTGTTAGGAGGGAGCCACAGGAGCTGTTTGAATAGTGAGGTGACATCATCAGACCTGGTAATGTGCACTGGTAGAAGAAATTTCTTCAACAGAAGTTCCCTACATCAACTAAATTCCACATCGACACCTCCCCCACTCCATGGAAATTATAAAGAACTCAATGTAATTTTCCTTACATTCTGAAGGAAACTGGGGATCTTTGAGAATCTTCAGGCCATTCATTATTCCAAACACCAACGTCCATTGTACAGGCCTGGGGTGGTGATTTCAGCTTTTGGGTTGGGTGAATTCTTGACAAAGAGTGTGTTTATTGTACCTCTCATATCACAAAATAAACCCAATGGCTGACACCCTCCTGAGGCTTATTAAAAATAGCCCTGTGGTTATCTCTCCTGTAAGCCACAGGGAAGCGGAGCCTGATTTTAAAAAGAAATAAAGAAACCTGTGTTTAACTGTAGCCACATGAGATCTGAAAAAAAAAATCTTTCTAAGCTAAGAATAAAGTTCTTTTTGGAGAGGGGAATATAGCACTATGGGGGAAACTATAGCATTTCTCCTTCATAAGTCTTCTGCTCTGACACATCAGACAGAGGCCTGGCAGGTCCAAGAGGCCTTACGTGTGTTACGTGAATGTGCTAATATGGTGGATGGATGTTCACCACTTGTAACCTGCTATTCTTCATTTCAAGAAAGGAAGGAAGGATTGCTGATTAGCTCAGTTGGGCTTGGTACATATAAGCAAATGAGTGTGAAAAGCTCTCGGGGGTTTGTGTGCAGCTAACTCATCTCTCCTTTTTTCCAATCTTCCTTCCCTGTTCTCACTTGAGAGGAATTTCAAATCAGGTTAGCTGAGCTTTTGCCCTGTTTCCTGATTTCTTCTTCCTAGCCTTGGCTTTTGAGGTATAAGAATAATTTATGAGGAGCCAAGGCCATAAGAAATTATGCCAGAATTCATCCCTGAGTACTTTAAAGGAAAAGTTTACCTCGGGAGCCTGGGGAATCAAGCTATGTTTGTTATTATTATTTTTTTTTTAAATAAGACCTTTGTAATCTCCTTGCTATTACTCATCTGACAAATATCTCAAGGCAAATCATTAATCAGTCTTACATTTAGTGCTGCTTCTCCTATGACTCAGGACTGAATGGAACTCATCCATTTATTCTTCTCCCACTCGCCACGTTTGAACTCCCTATCTTGTTGGCTTATGACCACTACAAAGACAATGGCCATTACTATGCTAAGGAATTAGGAGATACTCAAGCCAAGTTTATAGATGCCCATGTAAGCCAAATTTCTTTACTTGGTAGGAGAGCATGGAATATAAGCTTCTTGAGGCCAGGAAGTGCTTTGTTTTTGTATTTGTGTCCCTAGCCTTGTGTCTTGCACACAGTAGGCATTTAATTGTGACATTTAAAAAGTTTAAGATATGATTTCTAGGTAATTAATAATTTTATTAATAATGCTAATGCTAGCATATTACCAATAAAATAGGTTAGTGACACTCTCAAATGCCAAAGATGAATCATGGTAGTAGGCTCACAGTTTAAATGCCTTTGGGAGAGTGGGTGTTCCTGAGTGTGACAATCAACTCTGATTGGTTTACAATTAATGAGAAAATTCTGTGCTTCGGAGATTGTGCATTCCTCATTAGGCTGTGAGATCCTTGAGAGCAGGGACTTTCTTTTGCCTTTCTTAGTATCCCCAAAGCTTAGAACAGTGGCTGACACTTAGTTGGCACTTAAAATACTTATTTTCTGACAGATGTATTTTTCAAATGCAGCAGGACATCTAATTTTTAAAGCTAAAAATCAAGACATCTGTCAGACTATTTTTGTCCAATATAATTAAATTGCAGAATTGTATTTTTCTTTAATTCTCTGTGATCCGAATCTAAGGTTTGGTCCCTTAGATAATTTATGTCTTGTGCCAAGAAATGGATTTTTTCTTTCACTATAGATACAACCAGTGAGATAGTGTGATAGAAATAGATGTAAAAAGAGGTGGCATATTATAGGGGATAAATGATGAGATGTGCTGGAATTGGGAGCACTTTGTTTAATGACGCCTTATTTATCAACCTCAGTCACATCCAAAGTTCCTCAAGGACAGGACTTTCTTGCTTTTACACATACATACATACATATATATATATATACACATACATACATACATATATATATATAATGACAGCAGCTATCACAGTGCCTGGTACAGCTTAATAAGTAACTTATTGATTGATAAAACAGGAAGACACACACTAATTGAAGGCAGCTGTCAACATTACCAAGGAGGAGAGATCAAAGAACAAGGAAAGGCACGTATATGTACAAAAATATTTATAGCAGCTCTTTTTGTGGTGGCAAAGAATTGGAAATCAAGGAGATGCCCCTTGATGGGGGAATGGCTAGACAAATTGTGCTGTATGATTGTGATGGAATATTATTTTGCTATAAGAAATGATGAGCAGGACAGCTTCAGAAAAACCTGGGAAGACTTACATGAACTGATGCAAAGTGAAATGAGCAGAACCAAGAGAACACTGTACACAGTAACAGCAATATTGTATGATGATCAACTGTGAATGACTTATCTATCCTTAGCAATACAATGGTCCATGACAATGTTGAAGGACATGATGAAAAAATGCTATCCATGCAGATTGAATCATGCTTTTAAAATTATATTTATTCTTGTTTTTGAATCTCTCTCTTTTTTTTTTTTTGCTACATAGCTAAGGTGGAAATGTTTCACCTAACCACATAAATATAATCTATATAAAACTGCTTGGCTTCTCAAGGAGTGGGAAAGAGATGGAAGGAGGGAGAGAATTTGGAACTAAAATGTTTTTTTAAAAAAATAAATGTTAAAAATGTTTATGTACATGTAATTGAGAAAAAAAGCAAAAATAAACAACATATATACTAAAAATATAGATAAATTAGATATCAGGATTGCAGAGTCCAAATGGAGGAGGACATCATTGGTAATAGATTCAAAGCTGGAAAGGACCTCTGAGGCGATCAAGTCCTACCGTTTCATTTAATAGATGAGGAAACTGAGGTCCATGGAGGTCAAGTGACTTGTCCAAAATCACACAGATGGTAAGTGTCAGATCCAGGACCTCAGCCTCCAGATCCATTCTACCAGATGATAAGGTCCTCCAGATGCTCCTAATTCGTGGATGATTCAGTACTACTTTCATAAAGCTGAAGAAAACAACTGAATTTCCTCAGCGATATTTACGACCATTTAATGTGGCCTAAATCCACAGAGGAGAAAATAAATGGATGAAGAATAACTTGTCAAACTGTGACATTCATTTGTATGGGTAGGTAGGCACTGCAGTTGGGTGATAAAACTGACCCAGAATTAAACAGGAGAGGAACATGCTAGATTGTATTTGGAAAATTGTGCAGGATTTTTGACAACCCCAAAGCTTTTCTTGACCTCAACCCATAATCATTCTAACGTGAATAATCTAGTGATGCTAGTTGACCTCGAATCATGGAACACCATGCTTTCTGAAGAATAAAAATTGCAGGTGACCCAAAGAACAGAAAATCTCTCATGTGTATAGTATCAATAATAATAGGCTGCCATTCAGGGGCTTACATTCTAATGGAGAAGAGAACACACAAGAGATCTGAGAGAGAAAAAGGAGGGGAGGCAGAAATCTGGAAAGTCAGAAGCAGAGATAGGAGGGGAATGAATGTTGGCTAGCCTGGATCCCTTTTCAGAATAAAGTCCCTGGTCAGGACCTGACCGATGAGAGAAACTTACAGAAGTGAGAAATTCATCAATGGGAGCAGGGAACTGGCATGGGGGCGGGATGTTCCAGGTAAGACAGCAGCTGAGGCATGGAAGCAATGTCTACAAAGTCACAAGCAGAGCCAGGAGAGGAAATACTGAATTAATGGAAAGTATTTGGAATCGAAGACTGATTTAAGACATTGTGGTTTTTGCCCCATTGTTCTTCAAGCTGTGGCCTTGGGCAAGTCACTTCTCTGACTCTCAATTTCTTCTTGTGTAAAAAGAGGGATGAAAATACTTTCATTGTCTTGGGGTGGGTGTAGGGGCAGGGGTGGGGTTATAAACTATGACATCATATATAAACACAAGCCATTATTATCCTTCTCTATCTCTACCAACATCTGAACAGAAACAGTCTCAGCTGACATTCACTTGGTTATCTTTCTGGCTGAATTGGATTGTCAACTATATTGATAAGAAGTTCTACACTCAGCCATTATTGGCCTTGCAAAATCAACAGGTTAAATGAGGATATATTTAATAATAACAATAATAATAAGTAGCATTAAGATAGCACTTTAAGATTTGCAAAGTACTTTACGTATGTTATCTCATTTGATCCTCGTTTTCCTCCTCACCAACATCATAGTAAACATTTATGTAGCACCTACTATGTGCAGGCACTGTACCAAGTACTTTCCAGTTAGAGCACCTACTATGTGCAGGCACTGTACAAGTACTTTCCAGTTAGAACACCTACTGTGGTGCAGGCACTGTGCTAAGTACTTTTAGTTATTATCTCATTTGGTATGCCTCACAACAGCCTTGTAAGATAGAAGCTATTGTTATCCCTTTTTATGAATGAAGAAACTGAGGCTGAGAGGGTTAAAAAATTCAGGGTCACAAAGGTAGTGTCTAAGGCAAGATTCAAATTCAAGTCTTCCTGACTTCAAATCTAGCATTGTTCCCACTGTCATGTCGCTGCCTCAATCCCAAGGTTTCCATGCAAAGGCTATGCTAATTATCCGAATCTTCCAAGAAGAAATAAGAAGACTTACAGGGAGAAAATATAGTACATTGGAAAGGGTACAGTGTTAGAACCAGAGAACTTGGATTCAAATCCTGCCTTTGACACTACCTTATGACCTTGGGCAAGTTTCTCTATGCTTCCATTTCCTTACCTGCAAAATAAAGGTGTTAGACTAGGTAACCTCTGAGGTCCTTTACAGTACTGAAGCCATAATCCTCTACTCTTTGACAATGTGAACAAAGCACTTGGAGGCAGTGGGGAAGCTTAATTTTGGGGGGATCTTAGAGTACTAGTGACAGAAGACATTACAAGTCCATGTGGAGTAGTGGACTTGGAGTCAGAAGATCTCCATTTAAATCCCTTCTCAGACACTTAATAGATGTATTTTCCTGGATAAGCCACTTTCTGGGCTCCTGTTTCCTCATTTGTAAAATAAAAGGTTTGGACTAGTGTAATATCAATTAAGTTGGGACTTTTTTACTCTTTTAGAATGATTAATTAATTGTCTTTGAGCAATACTAGATGCAAAGCCCCAGGCCTAAACCCCTATCTACTAGGTGCTAAGCTGGTGTGGGTGTGAAGCCCTCAGGGTCCTAAGGGGAGTTGCTAAGACCAGAGCCAAGAGCAGGCACCTAAGTTCTGGTCACTCAGATGACATTTGATGAAGTCCAAAGACTGTATAAAAAGAGAGAACAGAGCTATCTGCTTGAGGCTCTCACTCCTGGAGGAGTCAGCCAACATGTGGGACTCCGGGCAGCTGCTGTAAGAGCCTCCCAGCTCATCCAGGTGTTGATGGTTTCTTGGTAACTATGAATTGTACTTGGTATGTATGTTTGTAATTTGTTTGTATTTGCTCTGAATTTCAGGATGTTGGCTTTTTCCCCTGAACTAAGCGAAGGATATTTGTATGTTGGATTGAAATAACATTGTTAACTCCCTAACGTTCCTTCCCTTAGTAAAGTAGGTCAAAAGAACCTGTGCTGGCAGCATCCTTGTTGTTGGGCTTGTATTGGTCTTTCACCCCCACAGTAGCTGCTCGCCAAATTGTTGCAACAACTAGGTGGCCTCCAAAGACCCTCCTAGTTTTCAACCTATGATTCTATGATGATGACCAGAAAGTAAGGCCCACGGTGGTGAAAAATGATCCAATTAAGCAGGTAGGGAAGGAGACCAGAGTATGAAGGGCCCTGATGGGGCTTAGCCTGGATGCAGTAGTCAAAAACAATCACAGGCTCTTGAACAGGGAGATTGTGTAACAAGCATGTGGAATGAAGATTGGTAAATAGACTATCTAGGGAGACCAGATGGTATTTGGGGGCAGAGTGGATCCAGCAGTGGGTGTCAGGCACTCACTGGCTGTGTAACCCTGGGCAAGTCACTTGAACCTCCATCTGCCTCAGTTTTCTCAATTGTAAATGGGGATAACAATAGGACCTACCTCTCAGGATTGTTGTGGAGATCAAATGAGATAATTGTAAAAAAGATGCTTAGCACAGTGCCCAGTGTATAGTAAGTGCCATGTAAATATGTATTCCCTTCACCTTCCCTCTCTTCCTTCTAATTCCATATCTATGATCCCATGACCTGCTCCAAGTCTGTGGTCCATGTGTGAAACGATATAGGTCATATTGATGGAATTTGGAATGCTATATTATAAGATGATGAATTTAGAACTGGAAGGGTCCTTAGAGATCATTCATCCAACCCATTCCTGTTGGCTAGCCTGGATCCCTTATGAGAATGGAGTCCCTGGTCAGGAACTCACCAATGAGAGAAACTTAGACAAGGGAGAAATTGCTCCCAAGGCTATTCTCTTATCATGACCACTACTTACCAGCCTGTGCTCAGGGGAAGAAATAGAAAATGGAAGAAGGTGGCTGAGGTCTCATCCTCACCTGGCCAAGCACCTGCTCCTGCTGTCCTGTGATGGCAGCCACCATTGCTGCTGGAGGAGGAGGAAGTGCTTGAAGGCCAAGGAAAGGCTCGAAGAGGTGCCAGGGATTAGCCCCAAAGAGAAGATGAAGCTCTTTACCAAGCTTCTCTTCTGGAAGATGCAACCCCTGGCTACTGGGGAACCATCGGAAATTACTGTGTCATTCCAGCTAGATTGAAATTGTTCATATCCAGTACATATCCAGCTCCATGGGAGTTGCCCCAGTCCAGAATGTCAAGGGTTCCTCTAGTCACCCCCTATTAAGAAGGCACAGCTGGTATTCAGAAATGCAGGTGCATTTCATTTCTCCAGGCCTCAGTGTCCTCATCTTTAAAATTGATAAGAGTGGAAAGAGTTCTGTACCTTGATTCAAGAATTTGAGTTCAAATCCCTCCTCGGATATTTAGTAACTATGTGACTCTGGGCCAGTCATTGGATTTCTTTGACCCTCAGATCCCACACGTATAAAATCGGGTTGATCTGTAGCATTTACCTTCTACAGTGGACATAAGGCTTAAATGAAGTATGGTAGATGGAGTGCTTTGCCAACCTTAAAGTGTGATGTCAACATCTTGGTATTGTTATCATTAATTACTGTGAACTGGGACTATTGTTTCATTGATATAGGGAGCTCCCAGTGGAGAAATTCCTCTATCACTGAAGATCAGAAGAGGCGAAGATTTATCACCTAGAAAGTGTAGGATGGGCAGAAGCAGTGAGCCAGTCTACATGGGAGCAGAGCAAAGACCTGCTGTACAATTGGTTTATTCAAAGATCTAGAAGAAGGCCTTTAGCATGTTGGGTAAATCCTTCAAGGAGGAGCATGGGAGGAGAAGCTACTCGGAAGCCTAGAGTCTTAGAGGATTGACCGGAACACTGAGAAGATTAAGTGAATTATCAAAGCTCACACAGCAAATCTGTATCATGGCTCCCTATTCTCTATACTTTGCAGCTAATTATGATGATGATGATGATGATGATGATGATGATTAATGCTTATTAATAATAATAATATCATTTACATAGTTCTTGAAGGTTTATAAAACTTTCTACAAATATGGTCTCATTTGATCCTTATGACCACAAGAGCTAGGTTGTTTATCCCCATTTTACAGGTTAGGACTCTAAGAGAGGTAAAGGTTAAGTGTCTTCCTCAAGATCGCACAACTACTAAGTGGCTCAGCTGGGACTTGAACTCAGATCTTCCTGTCTCCAGGCCCAGCTGTCTATCCCCTGTGCCATCTACTTACTTACTATTATGCCTTAGTATGCTGTTTAAAGCTTGATGAACTATACAATGCCACAAGAATTATTTTTTCTTGTCAAATTTCCTGAGAACACTTTTCTGGGACCTCTCTTTCACTCTCAACACTTCATTCCTTTTCTCTGTGCGCATCAGACCATCCTATGCCCTAGTAGAATGAAAACTTTATGAGGTCAGTGCTGGTTTCATTTTTGTAGTTTTAGTTCCTAGTGGGCTACCTTGAATACAATATGTATTTAATAAATGCATGCGAATTAGAGTTGAATAAATACATGTTAATGAAGGGTTGCTGTGACAATAGATTTCTGGCATGGGAGTCAGAGCTAGCTCGTTTCGATTTTGTCTCAATTGCTTAGTAGCTATGTGACTCTAGAGAAATTAAGTAAGCTCTTGGTTTCTTCATCTATAAAATGATAATAGCACTGACCTCACCGGGTAGATACAAGGTTCAAATGAGACACAGAATGTCAAGTGTTTGGTGTACTTTTAGCCTCTATGTGTATCTGCTTTCTAGTCCTTCCATTGCTATTTACTGCTTCCCATCAACATGGCAGCGAGATTGCTGGGGGAAGAGTGGGGAAAATCTGAGTTCAAACCCTGCCTCAGACAGTTATGAGGCATCTTCTGCCAGGCAAGGTACTGAACCACACTCAGCCTCAGTTTTCAGAACTGTAAAATGGAGATAATAAAGGTCCCTAACTTATAAGTTGGTCATGAAGATCAAGTGAGATAAAGCATATAATTTAAAGTATTAAAGAATCACTAGCCATCATTATTTCAAAGCTCCGATTATCCTTGCCACTTACCAATTTATATGCGTTGACTATTAATTATTATTTAAGCACCTATGACATGACCCTTTTTCAGGACACAAAATTCGTAGGGATGGTCCCATTCGTGGACATCTTTCCCTTTGCCATCTCACCTCTTTTAAAGCAGGGAAATGAGAAGTGAGAGCAAGCTTGTCTCAAAATACTAGCACTGGCTTCAGCAAGTAGCTACCTCCCTCTCCACCCCCTCCCCCCAAATGCTAGGTCAGCAAAAGACAGGCAGGCCCTTGAGAGACTACAGTGCACAATATGATATTCATAACCAGTGAAATTGGCCCAAATAATCAGCTCTTTAAAAACTCCAGACTGTAGCTGAGGTCTAGGGAAAGAGGCTCCATTCTTTATATGTCTCATTTAGTTCTTCTGTTTCTCCTCCTGGGACAGTTAAGCTCCAGCCTTGTCCTGCTCATTTTCTCAACAGCTCTTTCCTGGCATGTCCGGGAGTGATGCTCTTGAGACTTTGACTTCTCGGCCATCGAATGGTCAGTTTTGGAAGATGGGGATTAATGGAACAACTTCATTTTTCTTTGGAGAATGTAAAAACAGATTGAGATCTATTTTCCTTCTTTTCTTCCAAGGACTTCCAGAGGCCTCCTTTAGGGTGTATTTACTGTCATAATATAAATTAGAATTTTAAGAGCCCCCAAATCTTGGGATCTTTGACATAGGAATACCACTATCAGGTGGGCTGGGGGGTGGGGAAGGTGGCCTGGAGAATGGCTTATAGAGAAATACTCAGAGCAACATTAGTCACAATTAAAAAAAATAAATGAGTATAATGATAGAGGAATGGTCATGTGAATATACTGAAATATTACTACCCCCTCAATAAATGACAAAAAAATACTAGTAAAATGACATGGAGTAAAGCAAGCAGAATTTGAACCATAATATAAACAGTGACTAAAATAAATAACATAATGACACCAACAACAAAATTTTTTAAATCATAGAATTTTTTTACTGATTATAAAACTCACAGATTATAAAAGTTTCAAGGGTGAACAAGGAAGGCCCTTGTATATTTATTTCTAGCTTTGTGAAGCTAAAATACAGTACTTCACCTCTGTTCTGACCTAGTACTTAGCACAGTGTCTGACAATTAGTGAGTGTATAATAAATGCCTGTTAATTGACTTTCCTCATCTTCAACTCTTTAGTGTCTTGGCCTCAAAGGAACTGTCTTCCACCTTTAAATGTCTTGCCTCTTTGTCCTATCTTTGTTAAAGACCCATCAATCTTCTAAACAGTGGGTAACTCCCACCATCTCCCTTCTCTCTTCCTACTTCCCAGCTGGCAAATGTTTCTAGGAGAATTTAAGTTGCACTGACTGGAGCCATTACAAATCCATGGTGACCAACTTCAACCAGCCCCTACTGCTACATGGTGGTCCTTTAGTTCATGCATATTACACTCCATTCAAAAACTGTTCTAAACTACCTCTCTCAACTCCTAATTCCAATGGTCTTCCTCTCCACTCCTTTCAGCAGATGACCTCTCCTTTTTTTCTCCCTTTATTCAAAAGATTCAAGAGCTTGTCTTTCCTTATTTCTTGTTCTCTCTTACATTGGTATATTTGCTTGTAATCTCACCTTCCATCCTGTAAAAGTAACGATCTTCCTCAACATCGTGCTGAAATTCCCTTCGTTTGAGATCCAATCGAGATGCCATTTCCTCCATGGAACTTTAAACACTCCCACTTAGGATCGTAGGGTTTAGAGGTATAAAGAATTAAAGAAGTCACCCAGTCTAGCCAAATTGATTTTCGCAGATTCTTACAGATTAAACAACAATGATAACTGAGTCATGAGAGGTGACATGCTGTAGTAGGAAGGCCGAATTTATGATCTCAAATATGATCATGTATATGTTTGAATGGTCCGAAATCGCAAGGTATGAGAGATTCTCTAAGGAGAAAACAATAAGAAATTTATTTAGGCCCCACGGCAGCAGAACCTTGAACCAGCCTCCCCATTCCAACATCTTGACAAAAAGACTCCAGGCCCAGAAAGCCCATCTCACAAGAGCAACCAGGAGGCCACAGAAAAACAAGATAGCATTTAGCCAAATCATTTTTACTGGCCTCATGTTCTTGCTCGCACTCGGGTAAGCCCTGCTTCCGCAGCTTCCTGCCTCC
>CM053623.1:429748709-429784289 GCA_028646595.1 Phalanger gymnotis | reverse complement strand
CTGGCATTCTCAAGCCCCGCCTCAATGACCAGAGACCATTGGTTCCCGAGCTGGCCCCTCCTAAGTCACCAATCCACACCCACACAGGTTTCACACCTGACAGGGCCCTGGGCCTGGGGCTTAGCACTTAACAGCTGAAAGTACTTCCACTCAAAAGAAACAAAAGCCATGCTAATGAGACAATTTTGCTTAACAACACGCATATGCCTTCTCCAAAGACTCACATTTTCCTTAGTCTTCACTCCCCTAGAGCTTTTGGAAGCTTTTGACTGTGTTAACATTACCTACTCCTGGGAAGTCTATCTTCCTTTAACTTCTGGGTCACTTTCCCCCCCCCCCTTTCTTACCTCCTCTTGGTCTTCTTTAGGAGTTAATTTGCCTCCTTGCTATCTCAACGGAAGTATGTGTCCCTCAAAGATGTAGTCTAAACCCTCTTCTCTTATTCTTTATTCTCTCCCTTGTGGGTTGGTTTTGCTCATATGAGTTTAAACACCATCTCTATGTAGATGAATCCTAAAGACCTGGGATTCACACCCAGATCTTCTGATGCCTTTTCTCCTTCCATAGTAGATTACTTTTATTGCAGATATTTTATGCATATGTCTTATGCCCTAGTAGATGGTAAGCTCCCTAAAGATGAGGGCTATTTAACAGTACGATGGAGAATGAGCAGGATGGTGAAGAGACTGGAGACCATGCCTTCTTGAGATCCATTGAAGGAATATTCAACTTGGATATGCAAGGACTTAGAAATACTATGGCTACCTTCAAGCATTTGAAGGGCTGTCATGGGGAAATGAAATATTATAGCCTTTAATAGATATAATAGAGTTGTTGTTGGAAATCTTCCATCAGGAAGTTCCATAATTTGCCTCATGTAACTGATTGCTCCTTTATGTTGCCAGTCTCCTGGTGTTAATATACTTTATTTGTACTCGTTGATTGCTTCTTCCATAAAAGTGCTAATCTGCTGCCTTCATTGTAGTGTGGAAGTCACTTGGGTTATTGAAGGAGATACAAGTGAAATGAAAACTTTGGTAAGGCCTACCAAATTGTAAAGGCTTCAAGTATGGGCCCTGAATAGTTGTAACCATGTAGATAAATTGGGCTTTGCCCCACAATGTTGACCGCACTCACAGTCCTTGAGTGTGCAATAAGGTGAATGCCTTCTTCTTTTCTCTCTCTTTTTCCATCTCTGGATTTATTGCCCCCACCCTTTGAAGCAGTAGCTTCATATGAGTGTCTTAGATTAGAGATGTCAAATATAGGTTGCTGGATTCCATCTGACTGCAACCTGAACCAGATTAAAATGTAATTGTGGAATATTTAGCAAAATAAATAAAAATACAACAAAGCCTAGATGATGTTCATCTATGGTTTTCTAAGTCAATATGCAGCCCACAGGATCCTGTTTAGTGGCCCTGTTCCTATTTGAATTTGACACGACTGTCTCAGGGCCTCCCATGGTATGGAGCAGTGTCCTTTCTCCTCAATTACTCATGGCTCCTTTCATACTGCTTGTCTTTGGTCTCAGAAATTTCTTCTTGTATCTCTAGCAACTCACATGGAGCCAATTGACAGGATCTAATCTCTTTTACTTTGAGTTACCTTTTGAGACAGCCTGGTCTTCCCTTGGTATTTTTTCTCCACATGTGCACATCTGTTTACCAGATTCAGAGATTCCAGACCCCTCGTTGGTAGCAGAGGTCAGAGAGTTGGGTGGGTGGGTGAACGAAAGGCTCATTATTTGTTGCAAGTACTCTAGAAGGTCTTCACTTTCAGAGTAAAAATGGGCATGTTTGTAGAGACTTTTCTGCTGTTTTGCACACACCTCATTCTCATCTCATAAAATGTTGACAGCCTTGTCATTGACACTGATTTATGTTTTAAGTATTCACAATCTTCACATGGACATAGTTGCCAAGCATTGCCCCAATTGGTTTACCAGCATCCATCTATAATATCTCTGGCTACCGATTAAATCTATGGGTGGAGAATTGAAGGATCTGGTTTCACTATCTTGTGTCACTTATGTGCCACATGAATATAATGGAATTTTACATTGCCACAATTAACTATATAGATAGAGCTAGAAATAGAAGAAGTAGTTGTAGATAAAAGGAGAAGCCTAACCTATGTCCAAAAGATCAGGAAACCCTCCTTGTCTCCAAAAGGAGAAAAATAGCACCTCCATTTGTCTTTCTTTCCATCACTTCTTTACAATTTTCTTTTTATTAATGTAACATTGGTGGGTGTTGCTGTGGAGGGTAGAATTGACTGGGTGATTCTCCATCCTTTCTGCTCCTCCAGTCTGGAAAAAGGGTAGCACTGAATCCTTCCCAGATGTGGTTGATCTTCCTGATGTTGGTGTGGGGTGTAATCTTATTGTCAGTACTGCCCTCTACTCCCTGTCCCCATCTTCTTCAGAGATTTAATCAGCGATACACTTCTACAACAATTAGCTGGCTTTTAGACTAGTGAAAATATAATAGTCCTCATCTGCAGGGGTTCCCCCTCTGCTATTTTATAGAATGTATGTAGATGAAATATTTTTAGTACAATCATAATAGATTAGAACCCCCAGTTAGGAAAATTCCTTCCATTTTACAGAAGGTTTGTCTCTCTTCCTTAATTTAAAATTTAAGTATTTCTCATTAACCTCTGGTTTCTACCATTCTCCTTTGCTCATTCTGGACTGAGAATGCAATACAAGCTCAAGAGAAGTCTTTGTGACCAGCCCTATATGTGAAGCAAAATCATGATACAGGAAATGCTCAGATAAAAGAACCAAGATAAAGTATATGGTAGTGCCTATAACTGGAGGGTTGGGAATAGTAGAAATTGGGGAAATAGCAAACATTTAGGAAATCCCCTCATTCCTTGAAGAGGCAACTGTAACCAGCATCTTCCAATGGAGTTCTTTGTTCTAAGATGGCAGCAAGGGCCCAGCAGCCCATCTCATGCTCTCCTTTCTCTGTTATAGCTCGGTTTTCTTTTCTTCTTCTGTCTTCACCCATTGCCCCTGTGCTGCCACTTTTCTCCATTAATTGTTGATACTTGGCTGGATTCCCTGGTAATTTTATTTTTACAAGCCAACCATTTCTTGTGGATGTATCATCATTTTCTGTTTTGTGTTTCTTTGAGTTTTGATTTAAGTAACCTTAGAGTCAAACAACCTGTGCTTGGATTCCAGCTCCCTAGTTGACATAACTGCAGATTTGGAATTATGCTCAAAATAAGTCACTAACTTATCTCCTGACCCAGAGATTCTACCTCTAGGTATATGCCCCAGGGAGGTCAAAGACAGAACAAAGGGTCTCATATACATTGAAATATCACAACTTTACTTTTTTTGTGTTAGCAAATAACTGGAAACACAATAGGTACCCATGAATTAAGTAGATTAACTGTGGTACATGAATATAATGGAATGTTACATTGCTACAATTAACTATAAATATGCTGAATTTAAAGAATTATGATGTATGAATCTATATGACAAAAAGTAAGTAAGCAAAACAAGAAAACCACTATGCACCGGGACTGCCATGATATAAACGGAAAGATCAGAAAACTGAAAGTAAACTCTGGCTAATTATTATGAGCAAGCTTGGCCCCAGAGAAGAGTCAATAAACTATTCCTTCATAGGACAAAGTTAGAAGGGTTAGAAGGGCCCTTAGATGCTGTAGGGTCCAAGCCCCTCATTTTATGGATTTCCTTCCCATCTTTGCAAGAGTCTATGACTGTAGAGAATTGCATATATCCTCACATACTGTTGATGTATGGGTTCTTTTATTCCTCTTTTTTATTGTTTATTACAGGGGACCTAACTTGTCTTGCCTTAGATATCACCCTACTCCAATCATTCCTCCACAAAGCCGCCAAAACGATTATCTTGAAGCATGAGTCTGACTATGCTACTCCCCTGTTCAATAAACGTCAATGGGAGCTCCCTGCTGTCTGTAGGAGCAAATATAAACTCTTTTCTTTGGCACTTATAGCTATTTATAATCTGGTTCCAACTTCTCTTTCCAGCCTTAACACTCGTTACTTCCCTTCTTGTGCAGTATGTTTCAGTCAAACTGGCCTTCTCACTGTTATTTAAAAATGATGCTCCATTTCCCTTCTCTTTGCCTTGGTATGGGCTGTTCCTCATGCCTGGAATGCACTTCTTCTTCACTTTCATGTCTTAGAATCTCTAATTTTTTTTAAGACTCATCCTAAGCCTGACTTTTTTGATCTTCCTACCTAATAGGGCTCTGCCCTCCAAAATCAATTTGTATCAATTTTCCATAGACCTTTATATACGTACATATTGTCTTTACATTCCTGGTTCCTAGTAGAGTATGTTGCATGTTGTTGTCCAGTCATTCAGTAGTTTCTAACACTTTATGATCCGATGGACCATAGCACACCAACCCTACCCCTGGGGTTTTCTTGGTAAAGATACTAGAGAGGTTTGCCATTTCTTTCTCTAGTGGTTTAAGGTAAACAGAGGTTAAGTGAGAGCTAGTGAGTAACTGAGGCCAGATTTGAACTCAGTTCTTCCTGACTCCAGGCCTGTATTAAACCACCTCAATCAGGTACATAATAGGCACTTAATAAAAACTTGTTAATCAATTGAAGGGATTTCTCTCTTGGCAGGGGAGTAGGGAAATGGTATACTCAGAAATGAAGATGATAAAAAATAAAAGTTTTAACAAATTTAAAAATAATTTAAAGTTAAAATAATTATCAGCTTTATAACCTCAAGCAAATTATTGAATTTTTTGAGCCTTCAAGTTCACAACTGTGCCAAGGTGTGGGGCATTGACTGGCTAAATCTACATAAGGTGTCAAGAATGAATGAATGATAAATATCTATTATGTACAAAGTGCCAGATCAATGGCTTGGGTATACAAATATACAAAGAATATGTCCCTGTTCTCATGCTTTCATTCTGGTGGGAGAGAAAATATATTTCTTATGAATCATTAAATAAATCAATAAATATTTACCAAGTACTTATTGCCAGGCACTGCGCTGAGCACTATTATATGACTATGCATAGCAAATTCTAGAATTTATTTCCATATATGTTGAATAGAGGCTATAGGAAGAGCCAAGGGGTATGTAGATTGAAAAGATAGGATCCCTTGGAATGTAGGAAGGATCTGAGATTTCCTCAGCTAGGAGAACTTCTTGTATAGGAATTCCTTCCACTAATGCAGAGTTAGGAAGACCTACATTCAAATTGAACTACAGACACTTACAACCTGTGTGACCCTGGCCAAGTCACAACCCTGTTTGTCTCAGTTTCCTCATCTATAAAATGATCTGGAGAAGGAAATGACAAACCACTCCAGTATCTTTGTCAAGAAAACGCCAAAAGGGGACACAAAGAGTCAGATACGACTGAAAACAATAATGCCAATGCAATCTTGGTAGCCCTCATTTCCACAGGACCGTAACTTTTCCAACTTCCAGCTACTGGAAAGTTTTGGGTATAGATTAGAGCTCTTACACTGGAATGGAAAATAAAAATGTTTATTTTCCTGAGGTATGTAGGAGTAAAATGATTTGTCTACAATCACACATCTAACAATTATATTTGGGACCTGGTTTGAACTCAGCTTTTCTTGACTCCAGGTCCAATGTTATGATTGGATAGAGTGCTGGATATAGAGTCAGAATGAACTGAGTTCAAATCCTGGTCCTTGTGTGACCTCGGGGAATACTCCAAACCTCTCTGGGCCTCCTTTTTCTCATTGGTAAAATGAAGGTGTTGGACTAGAGGTCTTCAAAGGTCCTTTCACTTCTGAAGCTGTAGTTCTTTGAGCCTGATTGTGCCAGGCTGATTCTCTTTGTCCACAGTAGTTATTGAGTCATGTCCTCCTGAGTGGGAGAACTACATTATGTAATTCTTACTTTCAGGTTCACCTTTATTTTAATGACTTGAATTCTTGATGAATCCCAGCACTGCCATCTGCAAGTATTTGTCCACACATAAGCCTTACCAAGAACCTTCTGCAAGGGTCGTCCAAAATACCCAGGAGCCTTTTAGGGAGGGTCATTCTACACGCATGGTCTTGGAATAGTATTTTTTTTTTTTAAATTTCTTTCCCCTTGCTATTGGAAATAGGAATAGGGGGCCTCTCTCAGACTTCATTTCCTTATCTGTAAGATGAAGAGGTTAGACTCACTGGCCTCTGAATCCCTTTAAGCCCTAAATCCCATAATGTGTGAGTAAAAGTATGTTCTCCCTGCTATGGGGGATTTCCAGGTAAGTAAATGCCTTCTCGTGATGGAGGCCAGCACCTTTCCTGTAATTTCTTACCTCAGAGACCTGCCTAGAGCATGAAGAGGCCCAGTTATTTGCTCAGGGTCACCCAGCCAGGATGGATCAGAGGGCTTCCTGGCTCTGAGGACAGCACATTACCCATTCCACCAAGTCACCTGCTTCTGGAGCTACTGGAGAGAGATCCCTAAATGGAGTTTATTCAAGAGTTGGCTTCGAGTCTTATCCTTCTAGCAGATTTTCTCCAGCTTTCTCATTGATCATAGAGGAAAAGATCTTTGGACAGCTTGCAAAAATTCTGAATTCTCTTCCTAGTGAGCTTAACTCTGGAGATGAAGTCGGCCGTTTCTCCCCACTTCTTACACAATGGCTGGGTGTGGTCCCTCCAACTTGAATTCAGTCCATGGGCTTACTCACTCCAGTCCTGAGAACCGATCTGTACTGCCCTTCTTGCTTACAGCTCAATCTCTGGGCTCATTTAGTGAAGCCTCAGAAGGGTTAAGCCTCTTTATAAAATCTAGGAACAATTCATAGGATCAGAGGTTCAGAGGGGGAAGGGACCTTAGAGGCCATGTAGTCTAACTTTTTTTTTAAACAAATGAGGAAAGTGAGGCCAAGAGAAATTAAGTGACTTGCCTAAGGTCACACATCTAGTTGAGTGTCCGAGGTATGATTTGAAACCGGATATCTGCCACAATCTCAGTCTTTCACAGGACTGTGGTCAAGCCCCTATAATGCCTTTAAAGGGGCAGTAATAAGAGATCCAAAGTTCAGGTGAAGAACAGAAAGCTTTTGCTTTCTTCATACTTCAGAATGTACCAGATGATCATCCCTCCCTTCTTATATCTTTGTCTTTCTCTTTATCTCTCTCTTGCCACCATTCTCTTCTGCCTGCTATTCTGTCCTCCCTCTGCCTGCCCCATCTTACTCTCTCTTTGTTCTCTCTGTCTCTTCTTCCCTTCTCCATCCACTTTTCTTCTTTCCCATCTGAACTTCCTCCCTTTAATGTGAACAAAGATTCCCCTCTCCACCAATGTCTGCAAATTGGAGTCCTTGGCATATTAGAGTGCTGCATTTGAAATCAGTGGAACCTGAGTTCAAATCTCTATTTAGACACTCATTAGTAGTTGAGTGAATTTTGGCAAGTCATTACACTACCATTCTAGGTCTCAGTTTCCTTGTTTATAAAATGGGGTCCGGGAACAGACTAGATGACTGCAAAGGCTCTTTCTAGCTCTAAACCTGGTCTTTATTTGGAAGCAAGTGAAATCGAGTGAAATAGAGTACATGTTCAAATCCCACTTCTGACAGTTAGTACCCTTGTGACCTTGAGTAAGTCATTCTCCTTGATTCCAAATTTCCTCTTCTATAAAATGAAGGCGTCAGACTAAATGGCTTCTCAGGTCCCCTTCAGCTTTAAACCTACCACCCTACGATCCAGCCATGCCTTCTCATCCTGCTCAAGTCTTACTGAAGCACAAAGCCCCGTCCCCTTAAACATGGGGAGGCTGCCACCTTGTGGTTCTTCGGAGGTCTCTGAAGCTCTAGTTCAGTATTGACTGGGGAGTCCTGGAGCACACAGCTGGTCCCCATTAGATGCCGTGTCAGGCTCCAGACTCCGGTCAAATCCTATCACAGTGTTAAAGGAGGATTGGGATCTTATAAAGGCATTCTTTATGGATACATAAAGAAAGGGTCATTTGAATTGCGGAGTACGGCTCATTTCCGGCAGCTTTCTTATTTTACTCCATATCTGAATGGTGTTAGTGTCTTACCTTGAAGCAGCTTCAACTTAATGGCCGTGGAAAGCACCCATGTTGCCTCAGTTGGCCATGTGTTTTATGGACCTTCATCCTCTGGTGGCAGCTGGGGATTGAGCAGTCACACAGAAGGGGCTCTATATCTTAGGCAAATGGGGAGAGTCATTAGGAAAGTTTATACCTTGCCAAACCTCCCCCCGCCAAATCCATCTCTGGAGACTCCATTCAAACAGTGACCACAAATGAAATCAAAACCTGTCTGTTTTTCATAGCTTGTTGGGCACAGGAACTCTTTACCATTATTGTTCCTCTCTTGGTGGGACTCAACTGTGGCTTCTCAGTACTTTGATTAAACCTCATGTTAGTGAAAAGGTCTCATGGTCCCAGAACTGGAGAAGACGTTAGAGCGTCATCTAGTAGGCAAGCTCCTCTATTTTTTAAATGAAGAAGCTTAATACCCTGAGAGTTTAAGTGATTTGCTCAAAGTTACATAGATAGTAACATGTATCTAGAGTTGGAAGAAACCTTAGAGAACTAGAGGTTCTTAATCTTTTTGTTGAGGGATCCTGGATTGCTTTAGCAATCTGGGGAAGCCTATGGACCCCCTCTCAGAAAAATGTTTTTAAATGCATAAAATAACACATACAGGATTACAAGGAAGCTAACTATATCGAAATACAGTTATTGGAATATTTACAAGAAATAAATTCATGAGCCCTTCATTTTACAGATGAGGAAATAATTGTAAAGTAAGAGAAACTGACTTGTTGAAGGAGGCTGAGCTGGAATTTGAATTCAGAACCTGGGACTCCAAGTATAGTACTCTTTCCACGGTACCACATTGACTCTTGGAAAGTCTGGGATTCGAACTCAGGTCCTCTTTTTCAAGATCCATCATTCTCAAGTCCAAGATTGGGCAAAGAAAAAAAAAAAGCCAGGACTTGTAGGAGACAACCTTCAGGGTAGTGAATTGGCTTTCATGGAGCTCACCAACCTGCCATTAGAAGTTTGCAATCAGTCTTGACAGCCTCATAATCCCAGTTTCCAATGTGACTCCCTGGTTTTGCCTTCTTCCCACCCTATTTGCTGTTCCAGAGCAATCTTTCTTCTCTCAAAATAAACACTCTAACAGAAAGAGACATGTATATTGGTGGGGAGGGCTCATTACTAGTCACAAGATGTCTGTTACTCATTAAATGGAGATTTTCTTGTATCTTAATTGTCATGTTGTATAAAACTATTTGAAAAGTACAATAGAAAGGGCATATCAGCAGACCTGCATGTTAAACTCTTGGCTGTCACAAACTTATTCTTTGACCCTAGGTAAGAAATTTAAGTTACATCTAACTTTCTTCATCTTTAAAATGGGTGATAATGCTGTCTGACTCATTGGAAAGTAAAGAGGGAATGGGAAATGAAGGGTGCTTTGGAAAAAGACAGAGCACTACACAGATAAGTGGGTCATCATAGGTCATGCATGTAGGAGCCATTACTCTATTTGGGATAAGGTCAAAGAGAGGATTTAATAATACAGCAATCCCTTCCACATTGCAATTTCCCCATTCACAGTTTTGACACAGTGTGAGTCAGGAGAAGGAATTAAATGGGAATTTTGGGGGGAGTTTTGTGGAAACCACAGACAACACACGAAGGCCAGCTGATGACACAGAAAAAAGTTTAGAAACTCAGAAATGCATAAAATATATCCATAATATTGTATAATATCAATATATTTTATCTTTTAATACCATAATAATTCAGACTTCTTCTCTGGTACAAAAGGAGGGCCAAAAAATTTTATCCAGATTGCTGGAGTGCTGCACCCCTAAACCCCACCATGTGGAAGGGTAGCTAATAGCCAGCATTTATATGGTTCTTTAAGGTTTGTAAAACACTTTACGTAAGTTAACTCAATTGATACTTTCAACAACCCTGAGAGGTAGGTGATACTATTATCCCCATTTTACAGATGAGGAAACTGAGACACAAAGAAATAAGTTGACTTGCCCAGGGTCACCCAGCCAGTTAGTGTCTGAGGCAGGATTTGAACTTAGTCTTCTGAACTCTAACAAGTGCTCAACCTAGCTGAGTGACTTCTGGGCATGTGAAGTAAACTTTTGACTACAATGCACTTCTGAGGCTCCCCGGGGACAAGGTAGGGTTTCAGCATAGGACAGATATTCTTGTGCTGCTCAACCACACAATGACTACTTTAGGGTCATGGATTTTGAGATGGTAGAACCTTATAAGTGATCTCATCCAAACTCTTCATTTTGTAGATCAGGAGACTGAGGTCCAGAGGCTTCACTCAAGAAGAATTACCCAAGGTAACATAGATAGGAAGTGGAAGATGCAGAATTTGAACTCAGGTCCTCTGACTTTAAATTTAGCACTCTTTTCATTGAACCATGCTGGCTTCCAGAGGTGACAGGGCCATAATTCAAGTTGAAACTCTAGACTCTTGATCAACCAGGGTTTGGACACCTGGGGCTTTGCTCCAGGACACTAAAATTCAGAGGATGTAAATATTTAGCTTCTTCACTCTTTCAGCAGAATAGAAGGAGGTAAAAGAATCAAGAGTATTGGGTGGGAATATTGATCTCTTTGGGTTTCCTCCTTTGGGGATTCAAGAACCAATTTTCATGGATGCTTGCTTCTCATGGATGGAGAAGCAAGCAAGACAAGTTTGGCACAGCTGTGGGGACATTGGAAAGCAGTTTGTTCCATCCATCCTTCTTTCCCTCTGCCTCCTAAAGACATTCCCAACTTGCCATTGCACCCCCAAATTCTCCCTCCCACTAACTTTTTTTTTCCAGCATTTTATGTATCAAGAGCAAAATGACAAAATCATTTCATATTTCCTTTGTCATAAATGGAGTGTGAAACTTCTCTGATTCTTTGGTTGAGAAATTCTGGAAAATCATAGTTAAGAAAACATGATTTCTGGAATAGGGCCATGGGCAGGAGAGCAGAAAGCAGTTTAAGGAACAAAATGGAAAATTTTACCAATAAAGGACTTGATAATTTCAGAAGACCTGTTTACATGATGTTGAAGCGTCATCCACAATACCAGAATTGTGTCAAGGTTGGCTCTCGAGTCAACTGGGATGTTATATTCTAGTCAAACTTATCATGAAGCTTTTTGTTAGTACTAGGGGAAGACAGCTTTTCTGCTCAGGCAGCATGAGCCACAGTTAAACTCACTAAATACCAATATTGGTTTCCTAAGTAACTTTTTAACTCAGCAAGAATGGAGTTCTGATTCTAGCTATACATCAATTTATATTTTTGCCCCAAGTTCGATATAAATCATTCCCTCTAACTTGACCAGCCTCTCTTCCACCTTTCCTCCATGAACATCAAAATTACCTACTGAGATTTCTAGGTATTAAGTGTCCTTCTAGCACCAATTTGTGACATCAATACTTGGAGGAATGAAAACATGGGTCTCGTAAGTTTCGCGTTCAAGGAGAGGGGGAGAATGCGAATGTAGGAGATATGGGAAAGTAAATGGGATTGGAAAACACTGTGGCATCAAAAGTGAAGAGAACTATGATCAAACTTGAGGTGTACTGGAGTTAGGTCCTAAGGCTCTGGAGAGCCTAGAGAGCCTACTGGGAAATTTCCAGTGTGAGCATTTATATCTCAGAAACTGGCAGCAGCTACAAATCAGGGTTTGATTTATTATTTTCTTGATTGTCTGGACACAAGAAAGTAATAGAGAAAATATTGACAATACGGATACAGTTTTAAAGTGTGCCATGGAACTTTTTGGAGAGCTGGACATATGCCAACACATACCTGCTCATAGGGTTGTTGAGATCAAATGAAATAATAGGTTGGAGTTTGGACACCTTAAAATGCTAAATAAAAGTTACTACTGGGCCGCTGAAAAGACCAAAGTCATTCTTTTATGAATATTATATTGTTATTAATGGTGGTAAGGATAAATATTAAATCATAGATTTAGAGCTAGAAAAAGATTTTGAGGTCATAAAAGCAAACCTGTTTTATTTTACAGATGAAGAACCTGAGACTCAGAGAGGCTGAATGAGTGGCCCAGCTCCTCTGATTCCGTGGTTCCATGCTGTCACCAGGAAGGTGATTATAAGAACTTTGATTCATGATAACTACGATGGAAAAAACACTAAACTTGTGTTAGGAGAGCCTAGATTCAACCTGCCTCCCTTTGATACATTCTAGCTATATTACCATAGACAAGTTACTCAAATTCTCAATGAATACCTTAAACAAATCTCTGAGACTATAAGTTAGAAATAAGTTGCTCATCTGTATCAGTAGAGAAAATTTTCACAAAATAACTACAACAATGTAAATGGAAAGAACAGTAGCAAAGTGATTAAAATGCAAAAATGCAACATTATAACGACTAAGGTTGACTGCAGTGAAGAAATATGAGAAGGTGCTCTTGCAAAGGAGTAGGGGCCCATGAGTGTGTAACACTACATGCACTATTACTTTATATATACATATACATTACATAGATATGGGGAGAGAGACAGAAATTTTACTGAACTTTTGGTTTAAAAATTTCTTTATTGTAAGAGATAGAATTAGAATTATGGTGAGATAGGCATTCACTTGGTATTCTGCTATGTAAAATTTTTTAAATTTTAAATTTTTAAATTTTCAGTGTGAGCACTGACACTTTGGAAAACCACAAAAGCTACATTTCAGGGCTTGAATCATTGTTTTGTCGATTATCTGGGCTTGAAAAAATGATGACGAAAATGTTAATGAAGATTGAAGTTAAAAGTGTTATCTTGCATAAGTTTCTTCAGAATCATCTGTTTAACATTTACCAGCACGCCACTGAATATGGGTGATATAAAAATAAAAAGTATCAATAAAAATCTTTTAAAATGGAAACTGAATGCTGCAGAAACAAATGATCATGCTTGGCCCCAAAGAAGAGTTTTCAGGAAACATGTCCCCCACTTTTTAGAATAGATGGAAGGATTATGGGTATGGAAAACTGTGTATCCTCTTCTGATGTATTGGTTGATTTTACTGAACTGTTATGAGAGATGACGTAAAAACAAAGAATCCGAAAAATTGTGTTTAAGAAACAGGATTGAGCTGCGACGCATACCACCATTTTGTACATATTTTCTTCCGCATTTATCAAATGAAAAGAATGGACTAGATAATTTTGAAAATCCTTCCCAGCAGCTCATCTAAATTTGGCCCCAAATATTAGCAAAGACTGGGAAACTCATTGAAGGAGGCCATGGGAGCCATCGAGTACCACCTTATTAAAGTGAGGGGAATAAATATGGGATGTCATTCGTAACCAAGTGTAATGAGTAGTTTAATTGGACATTGGCCCTAGCTTTAGATAAGTCCCATGTTTATAAGCATGGCCACATCAAAGGGAAATGCCAAAATTAGAAATAACTTATAAAAGAAACCTTCCTGGGCTCCATGGTTCATTCTGTAATAAGTACCATTGAGATCCTTCTGGAGAGGTCGCTGTTATATTACTGCTTTGGCTGGCATCCCCACTATAAAGCTGCTGAACGATTGGTTCTATTTTTGTTTTAACTCACCCTCCCCCAACCCCGGTCATCAGTAATGAAAGCCTGTATGTCCTTAATAACAGTTGTGGAACCTACCATGTATATGACAAAACGATGGGATATCTTGCTTAGGCAAAGGGGAAATTTGCAGTGGTTATGTAAATATCTCATATGAATGAATTTGAGCGATAATTCAACAGTTTCTGGGAATGTATTATATACCAACTACTGTGGTGGGGGCTGAAGATAGAGAAATAAATCAGTCTTTGACCTCAATAAACTCATGTTCTGCTGGGGGAATGCTATATATATGGACACAAACAAGGTTATACAAAGTATTCCAAGAGCAAATCCACAAAGGATGAAAGATCAGAGGAAGTAAATAAAAACACCGCAGAAAACTGTGACTGAATACATTAAGAAAATTGCTGGCATTCTAGAATCAAAACTGAATGAGAAGAACATTTTTAAAGCAATACCTATGCAATGACAGTCTAAATGTATACTTTTAGAATTAGAAAATTAAACATAATAGATTTGGAAAGTAATAATAATATTAATGACATGATGATGATAATTTCTAGCAAAAACCTACACGACATCAAAAAACACAAGACCAGACACCAGAAGATAATATTTGTATGATGCTTAGCATATTGCCTGTCACATGTTTAATAAATGGTCATCTTTTCCCTCCGTCCCTGGAGTCATTTCTTCTGATTGCTAAGTCCTTAGCCATGGCCACCATTTCATGAGAACTCCCAGCTCCTCTTAACGCCACCCTCTCCCTCCATATATTTCTCTCCTCTATGTATTTTCTTTTATTTGGATGAAAACTCCTTGAGGGTAGGATTTATGCTGAAGGGAAGAGAATGAGCTTACTTGTATTTATAACTCTTGTGTTTGGTACAGTATCTGGCATACAGTAAACTTAACAATGCTTTATTTGTCTGTCTCTCTGTCTGTCTACCTATCCATCCAACCATCCACTGTGGGGCAGGAATCTATCCTCAGCACTGGGTATGCAAGTAGAAAGAATGACACCGCAAGTGACATCACAACAGACTCACATTTTATTGGGGGAAACATTTATGCATGCATGTATGTATGTACGTATACACACAAATACACATATACATAAAGACGTGTGGCATAAATCTAAATTTAACAATGATGAATATAAACCAAATAGTTAAATACAAGATAGTTTGACAGGGATGGCTATAGGAACTGATGTGATCTGGAATGACTTTATGCAAAAGTTTGTGATTCACTTTAAAAGAAGAGGACTCTGTAAGGCAGAGTTTGGAAGGAGTGTATTTCAAGCATATGGTACGGCCAGGTCATGGTCGCAGAGATGGTGCTGGAGTGTCATGTATGAAGAACTGAAAGAAAGACAGTTTGGGTATACTGTGTAAGTGGGAGTCACGCCCAATGAGGCTAGAATGCTAGGTTGGATTCAGATTTTAGAAGGCTTTAAAAACTAAGTAGATAAGTTTCTGTTTGTTTCTAGGAAGCCTCTGAGTTACATGGTCAGATACTCGGTGATAGGGTTGGAGATCAAACTCTAATCTCCACATTCTAAGTCTGGTGCCCTGTCCACATCACCACATAGCCTCTGTCCAAAAATATGTAAACACAGTTGTACAGAAGGTAGTATTTTGTTGACTGTGAGTTGGTGTAAATGTGGGTATGTGCATATCCATGGCAAATATTTGCTCTGAGTCTGGAGGAAAGACTGGTTCCTTGTGTTCTCTGGAATTTTTCAGAAAAAAAAAAGAGGGGGAAAGTCTACAAAACTTGCTAAAATGCCTAGTTGAACTCTCTGTGAACAACTGGATAACTCTGATACGAAAAGTCTTCATTTGAATTCTGTAGTTCACTGAAAGAAGTAATTTCAGGCTGGAACAACCTAGAGAAATGCCTCAATTTTTCACTCAGCATACATGTAGCAATATCCCTTTGGAAAGAATTTATTTTATTTTTTTAAAAGAAATATGGGGGCGGGGGAAGGCAAAAGGAAAGGAGAGAATTTGGAACTTGGACTTTTAAAAAATGATTGTTAAAAATTTTTAACATATAATTGGAAAATTTTTAAACAAAATAAAAAATATATTAAAAATAGAAAATGGATGGACAGAAAATTGACTAATAAATTAACATTAATCTTTAAAAGTCATTTTAAAAAATCCTTTGGAGGAAAAAAAAACAAACTTTGGTTCTTCCCAAATATTCAAATTTCCAGAGAAACCATGGATAAGCATCCCAAAACATTTTTACAGTTGACTCATTCAAGCTGTCTGTGATAGCATTTACAACATGATGCAGGGGATTCAACATTAGTGGACCTAAGTTCAAATCCTTCTTCTGCCACTTACTGGATTTGTGAACATGGTAATTCACTTAAACTCCTGGGCATTTGTTTCCTTCTTTATAAAATGGCAAAGTGGGAATAATTGCTCTGTAAGGTCTCCTCCTTGGGGGATAATCTAAAGATCCTTTATCCCAAGAAAGAAGAAGTCAGCATTATGCTTTCAATATAGCAGCATGGAGTAATGGAATAAGCAGGGGTTGCTATTTTAGCCCTTTCTTCTACTTCTCAATGATGTTGGATAGGTCATTTTACCTCATGGTCTGTCTCAATTTCTTTAAGCTAAAAATAGGAAGAGGACCACCTCTTTACATGAAGACACTGAGGCCCAGAAAGGGAAAATAATTTGTCCTTGGTCACACAGAATGTCCAATCAGTCAACAAGCATTTATTAAGCACCCATGTGCCAATGTTAGTAGCAGAACTGAATCTAAAGCCCAGATGTTGTCCAATGGTCTCTCTATTCTTATATTGCCTTTGTAAAAAAAAAAACCCAAAAAACTTTCTTCAGCTATCTATTTTTAGATATTGTAATTATATTATGATGTTGTAATTAGGTACCAATTCAGTTTTTAAAGTGGTGCAAGTTAAGTCTTAATGAGGCAACATAGTATCGGTCAGGGCACAGGGCTTAAATCAGAAGACCCGGATTTGATGCCCTGCTCCATTTACTAGTTATGTGGTCATGAACAAGTCAATTGATTCATCATGAAATCTCTGTGAACACGAGTCAATCAACAAGCCCTTCTTAAGTACTTTCAATAGGTTGGGCACTGTGTGAAGTACTAGAGATACAAATGCAATGGTAGTCTGCCCCATGTGCAGATCCTATTGGCTTGCTAAGATGGCATCCATATATGGAGGGCACTAGGAATGTTGAAGATAAGTTTCTTCCAAACAGAATTATTCCCAAAGTCGTATCAGTTTCAGTTATGGTCTCTTTGCTTCAGCGCTCTAGCAGGATCCTGGTAATTTGTAAAAAGGTGGAGTGGACAATGTGGTGAGTTTGAAAGGTTCGGAGCAGGGGTGGGGAACCTGCAGCCTTGAGGCCACATGTGGCCCTCTAGGTCCTCGAGTACCACCCTTTGATTGAATCCAAACTTCACAGAACAAATCCCCTTAATAAAAGGATTTGTTCTGTAAAACTTGGACTCTGTCAAAAGGCCGCACCCAAGGACCTAGAAGGCCACATGCAGCCTTGAGGCCATTGATTCTCCTGGTCTAGAAGACTTCTCAGGATCCTGTCAATTCAAAGTTTCGGTTTATAACCAACACAGCATTGATGCACTGAGAAGCAAGGAGGAATCTCGAGGAGCTTCAAGAACCTAAGCCATTGTAAGCTGAGACATGGACTCATCTGGAAGTCATGCCCTGTGTGGACATGAACACTAATGATATGTAGGAGCTGAGCCAAATTCTGAGCCTAATTTCCCTCTCCCACCTTCAGACCAAAGTAGTATATGGGAGTTATATCCCCTGGGCAAGATGTTGGGGAAACTGTTTGCACGTTTGTTCTTGGTTTATCTTTGAAGTAAATATTCCTTTGTAAAAGCCAAGTGATATTAAAGGAACTTAGGTTGCCAGTTATTACCCCCTAAAAATTTGGGGGATGTAGCCATGGTATCTCAAGCTAGTGATAGTAGAGAAGATGTCCCTCTCCCGAAACCCCTCAGTACCCTGGAACGCTGAGGGATGATATAACAGGCCTGCCCCTGAGAGAATAGAGTCAGAGCAGACAGGTGCACAAAGAATAAACAAACAAGCGATCTCTGACCTTAAGGGCAACCTTAAGGAGGAAAGCATTAGCAGCTGAAGGGTCAGGAAAGGCTTCCTGCAGAAGGTGGCTGAGTCTTGAAGAAAGCCAAGGCTTCTAAGAGGTGAAGTTGAAGAGGGGAATGTTCCAGTCATGGGGGTCAACAAATGCAAAGGCTCAGAAAAGGGAGTAGAGGCATAAGTGAAGAAAAGCAAGTAAGCCAAAATGGCTGAATGATCGAATGTGGAAGGGAAAAGAATCTTGAAAAGAGAGTACATCTTCGAGGAGGTAAACAGCAGTGTCAAATGTGGCAAAGAGATAAGAAAGGAGGGCAGAGAAAAAGTTGTTTAGAGTTATCACTTAATGGATCATTGGTAATTTTGGAGAAAATAGATTCAGTTTAATGATGAGGTCAGAAGCCAAACAGAGAGGTTAGAAGATAGTAGGAGGAGAAGGAATGCAAGTAATGTGTGTAGATATATTTTTTGAGTTTAGAAGGGGAGGAGAAATACAGCATGATAGCTAGTGGGAATGGTAAGACATAGTGAGGGTTTTTTAAGGATGGGAAAGATGTTGGCATATTTGTAGACAGCAAGGAAAGAATGGGCAAATAGAGACTGAAGATTAGAGAGAAGGGATGACAAGGGATAATCTATTGGAGATGGAAAGAGTTGGGATCCTTCCTATCACTCAATGGTACATTCCTCACTTTCCTCACCTGTAAAATGGGAATAGCATTTCTAGTTATCACAGTGTTGTTATAAAAAAAAGGGTGAGCTATAAGTGCTACATAAATATAAGCTATCAAGAAATGTGGTTACTGAGGTAGTTGTTTTATTCCATTGGCCACTGAAGAAAGACTTCAGGGCTATATTTATATAGGGACGGAAAGTATTATGTACAATGTATTAATTTTGTCCTCATAACAACTTGGTGGGCATCTGCGCTCCATCTTCTCTGCTCACTTGATTTTCCATGGGATAGACTAGGCAAGACAGGAGTTCTCACATCTTTTCCTATCCCTGGTGATGATGATGATGATGATGATGAGTAAATAAAGCTCAGAAAGGATGTCAAGGATGGAGAAAGAGGAAAAGGAAGGAATGGAAACAATGTCTTTTAACTGAGATAACCCATTCTTTCCCCCTTCTGGTCTCTCTCTTTTCCCAGAAAAGGAAGCAAAAAAACATTTAACATGATCCCCAGAGTCAGGGCCCAGGTAGCCAAGGCAGAAGCAGCAGTATGAAGGTAGAAGGAGTAAAGACTGGCCATCTCAGGCCCCGCCCCGCTTAGGGTACTGCTACAGTAATTTTCCTATATTTCACTATGACGTGACATCTTTGAAGTCAATATAGGCAGAAATATATGAAAAGTCTTACCATAGTAGGGAAGCTCCGAGTACAGGACTGGTGAAAAGCTTGGTGTCTGATTGGATGATCAGTTTAAGTACAGAGCAACTTAATAACAGTTTTTCAACCAGCTGATGACTGACTGCTAAGACAGCAGAGGACTTGAGCTCTACTTCAGTGACGGGAGTGTCAACTGTCATGAAATCATATCTGTTTTGCATATTAAAGTAAATTATTTTAATCATTTTAAAATTAAGTAGATATCTATTTACCATGATTTGATAGTTTTAGCTATGTTGTAATATACTTTACAGTACCTAATAGCTTTGATTTAGAGAAAATTGTCCTTGTAACTATATAAAACCACATATACATACAAGACCAACATGCTCCATGATTGGTAACTTTAGTTTCAATACCAATTAAACTGCACACATCTGTCCTAAGGCTTCTCATTTTTATGTTTGATTTCTCTGAGGGAGAAAAGTGATGTTGGTGCCTATATAAAGGTAGGGCAAAGACTGTAGCTCTTTCCTCTACTTATAATCTTATTTGTAAAAGCTCTGGGCTGATTTGCATACTACAGGCTAGTGACCAGGGGTAGATATGATAGGAGATGAAATGGATATATTTGTCCCAGTTCAAATAGCAGACTGAGTTCAAGGAGTATGAACTGAAATAGAAACAAAAAATAGAATAATCTCAAGCTTGGGATTTGTGCTGGCTGGTTGGTTGCAAATATGATTCTGACTCACAACGGAGATAAAATAACCCCTGGGACAGTAGCATAAAGATGCTGAGATTTTTTTCTTATGGAAAAGAGGATGGAGTAGTCTCATTTCAGCAATGGATGAACTAGCAAATGGTAGCAGGGCACAGCTGAGTTGAAAACCTACAGATATAGCAGAACAGCAGTATAGTACAAGACCAGAAGATGGCAGTATAGTAGAGAAAACAGCACAGAACAAGTCAAGATAAGAGGGTTGTTTCCTTTTTGTTTTTGTATTGCACAATACCTAGCTAGAACACAGTAGGCACTTACAAATACTTGTTGAATGGCTGACTGAAAGTAACTTGCAATATTGTAGAGAAAATAATGAGTGGCAGTGTATCAGAGACAGAGGGATTCCACCTGGAATATATCTCCAGGAGTGAGTGAGTGTGTGTGTGTGTGTGTGTGTGTGTGTGTGTTTAACCTTGGCTACATGCACAAATTAGGCAGGTAGATAGAGCCTCAGAATTTTCAATGTAGAGTGTATAATTGGAGAAGCCTTTAAAGAACCCTGGAATTTCTGTTAAACTGAGGCCAAATAAATGCAGACCCTTTTCCCTAATGGAAATGAGGCAGAATTTCATTAGAAAAGGTGGAATTGAAGAAGAGATAGGAACATTAATAGTGTTTATTTTTTGGCACTTGGTGGTTTAAAATAAGATCATTTCTCCTGCTACCTAGTTCATATTTTATTGAAAAATAATCTCAGAGAGGAGTAGATAAACCAATGCTAATGGTAAATACTAGAAAAAGGAGTCAGTTGGGCCTGATGACATCAGGTTGTGTTTGCCGACCTATCCCCTTGAGACTCACCAAAGCTCTGGGGTGCTGGTTGGGTAGTCATGATTAAATCTATTTGAGACATGAGGAAACAGCCATGGAAAGACTAAATTGTATGTGATAATGATATTTTTTGACATTTCTAGATTTCTTTAGGTTTTACAACCAATTTTCATAAACTACCATCTTTGATGCTCATAACCCTGGGAGTTATAACTGATATTATCTCCTATTTTTGTTGAAACAGAGGTAGCAAGAATTTAAATGACTTGCCAATAGTTAACATAGCTAGTAAGTATCAGAGGTGGGATTTGAACCTGGATCTCTCCAGTTTAGTGCTCTTTTCGCCACACACTCTATGTCTAAATTCCTAGATGTGTACATGGGTAAGGTCCCTAACTCATACATTGAGTCAGCCAGACTTTTGGTGCTATACATTTTTTCGAGGCTCAACAATTTTCAATATAGTTCAGCGAACTATATGCAAAGTAGAAGCCAGCCTTGGAGTCTAGAAGACATTGGTTCAAGCACAGTCTCTAATATACACTGACTGTGTGTGACCCTGGGAAAGTCACTTAACTTCTGAGTACCCTGGGCAACTCTCTAAGCCTAGAAATTTCTAAATGATTGCTGATCTGCATTGTTGGAAAGTGTTTCCATACATGGAGTTCCCTATGTGGATGAGGACACAAATTTGGAGGAAAAAAAAATTGCTGAGCATTGTAGCAGGAGAGATCCAAAGAAAATAAAAGTCTACTTTCAGGAAGCTTACAACTTAGCTGGGGAGATTCAGCACTTGAGAGTGTGGATAAACATAATATGAAATAGAATAGACTATGGGCTGCTAGGTGTTATAGTGCATCAGGGGCTGGGCCTGGAATCAGGAGGACCTGAGTTCAAAGGTGACCTCAGACAATTACTAGCTGTGACTCTGAGCAAATCACTCAACTCTGTTTGCCTAAGTTTCCTCATTTGTAAAATGCACTGGAGAAGGAAATGGCAAACTACTTCAGTATTTTTTCAAGAAAATCCCAAATGCGGTCATAGAGAGTCAGCCATGACTGAAACAACTGCACAACAAGACAAATAGAATATGTGTGTAAGAGACTTGACTCCACTCTATGCCAATGAATGAGTAAAACTAGAACTTTCACCCAGGCCATCAACCATAAATAATCCAATTCATTTCCCATCTCACTCCAGAGGGTTTTAATCAGGGAAGTGTCTGTTACCTGATTGCACTCATTAATCTTGAAAGAGCAAAGTGCCTGGTGAGTGTTATCCAAATTCTGAAAATACAAATTAGGACTTGTGGATAAATCAATTAGTCTCTTTAGCCTCAATTTTTTCACCTGTAAGATAAAGTTAGACTAGGTAGCCTCAGAATCATTTTCCAACTAGAAGTCATCTATTATCCTATAATCCAGTGATCACCAATCAGCTCTTCCTCTGTGTGTGTGTGTGTGTGTGTGTGTGTGTGTGTGTGTGTAAGACCTTAGTTTGTAAAGGCCAAGGTCTCCCACTGCATCCTGGGCCATCTCTAGTTATCCTGATCCATATCTGGTCTCTGGACTCAGATGGCGCCAGAGGATAAAGTGAGGCTGGTGACTCTGCGCAGCCCTCCCTCACTTAAATTCAATCCACTAGCATGTCATGGCACTGCCTCCCAGATGTCATGGTCCTCTTCAAGAAGGAAAGACAAACACCAATGGGTATGTGTATGTGTGTGTCTGCATGTGTATAGACAGGACCCAGTTTGGGATAATTAATCTGAACCATGTCATTCTAGTGGATGCATATAATAGTGTTGATTTATCTGTGTCACCTATACCAGTTTGACCAAAGGTGACCATGCCTTTGTCCAGGGTCTCCCATTGCATCCTGGGCTATCTTCAGTCATCCTGATGAGTATCTGGCCACTGGACCCAGATGGGTCTGGAAGAGACAGTGAGGCTGGTGACCTTGCACAGCTCTCCTTCGCTCAAATCAAAGTCAACTGCAAGTCATGTCATCATTTCCCTGGTGCCATGGTCCTCTTCAAGAACAAAGGACAAACACAACAACGACAACAACAACTCTAGAGTAGAAAGCACCAGTACCTAGAATATACATGGCCACATGTAATAATGAAATATACCTAGGCTTTTTCAGGGGAACTTAATGAATTTTCGTGAAAAAAAAAAATGTCCTTCTCCCCTTTCAACCCCACACTGGAAGAACAAAATCAGGAAAGGTGTTTTCCTTGCACCAATACCCCTTCTCCCTTCCCTATTCCATTCTTCCCACCCTAACCCTGCCAGGTAAGGAAAAATTGTGGCATAGTGGAAAGAACACTGGATTTGGACCCGGATTCAGGTCCAGGAGGGGACAGCTAGGTGAAGAAGTACATAGAGAGCCAGGCCTGGAGTCAGCCTTAAAATCTGACCTCTGATGCTTGGTAGCTAGGTGACCCTGGGCAAGTCAGCCATTTGCCTCAGTTTCCTCATCAGTAAAATGGGGATAATTATAGCCCCTACCTTCCACAATTGTTATGAGGATCAAATGAAACAATAATTGTAAAGCGCTTAGCACAATGCCTGGCATTGGTAAGTGTTGTATAAATGTTAGTTATTATTATTATCATCATTAAAAGTAAAATTCTCAGCTCTGCTATTTACTTATATGACCTTAGGCAAGACGTTTAAGTTGTTTAGGCCTCAGCTTCTTATCTGTAAATGAAAGTATGGTACTAGATAACCCCCATATCTCTTCCAGTTCTGATCAGAAATCTCTCTCTAGCAAATTATATCCCCCTTTCCCTCCACCCCATTTGGAAACAACCTGGGAGCCAGTTGAAATTTCTCTCGAGAAGATAACACGGTGTTCTTGGCAGAACAAAGAAAGGGATTAAATCAAAGGGAGTTCTTGCCCCAGGGTGGGGTGGGCAGTGGGGGAAACTAGGTAGTCCCCATTCCTCTCATCATTACTGAGTCTTTAGTTTTTTTCCTTGGCCTGTGCTAAGAGGTTGGGGGCATTGGCTCTTCTGGGTGAAGGGCATGAATAATGACCTACAGGAAGGAAGGAAATAAGCATTTATTAAGCGCTTACTGTGCTAAGAATTATATCTCATTTGAGCCTCAACAACAACCCTGAGAGCTGGGTAGGTGAGCAGAGTTGCTTGGTCTGTTTTCAGCTGGACTCACTTCACAGGTTTGTCCATTGATGTCCATGCTGGTGTGCTGTGTAGTGACATATTTACCCCAGCAGCCACCTAGACGAATATAAACACTGAATAGCACCACCTGTCCTCCATCTCTAGCTTCCTGAGAATTAAAGTGGAATGGGAGCATTAACGAATTCTCCCAGAAGAAAAGTCTTTAAGCAAAGGCTGAATGGTCACTTGGAAGGTATGTTGTAAGGATAATCTTTTTTAAGGTATGGGTTGCAGAATATAATCTCCAAGGACCCTCTTAACTCTGAAAGACTGATTTGTATATTATTTCACTAATATAACTTTAGATTTTAAAAGCCAAATTCAAAATTTTATTTATTCCTAACTATTAATTGGCATTCATTCTTCACATATGATTCATCTGGAAAAAACACAACTAAATTACACATCCCTTGTCTTTCCCTATAGAAATCCAGGTCAAAGGTGTCCCAGACCTCAAGTGAATAGATGTTAGGGAGGCTGATTCCTACCAGGAACACCAGAAGAACGGAGATTCATGAAATCCTAACATTCCAAGAGAGTCCCAAGCATGCCTGGAGGCTATAATGCCTCTTTGGTAAGTAGGCAGCCCCTCTCATGAATTTATAGCTACAGTGGCCTTATCTGGTATTTGGCCCCAGGGTGTCAATTTAGAGGGTACCAAAACACTTGTCCTCCATCTGGTGGAGCCAACAGGTCATTACATCTAATTAGCAAGAAGTGTTAAAATGAGAAGCTATGATATTGTCTACATTCCAGATAAGTTCCTCTTTAGACATGCACCTAACACTGATGGTAGCCTCTCCAGTGGCAATTAATAAATCTTAAAAAAAAAAAACCAAACAGACAAACACCTACTATGTGCCAAGCATACTGTTAAGTACTAGAAATAAGGAGACACAAGGGAAAATAAAACAACCTCTGTCCAGGAATAGTTTTTTTTGCAGCTGGGGAAACAAGATAAGCACTTATGGTAACCAAGTGATTGTAGAGAAAAGGTTACTAATTGCTAATGTCAGGAAAAGCTTCAAAATTGAAGGTAGTCCTTGAATTGAATGTAAAAGAGATTCTAAGAGGTCTAGGTAATGAGGTCACCCTGCATTCCAGGCAAGGGGAACAGACAGTATGAAAGGATTTGGATAGGAGCGGGAAGATTGTTGGGATGAAGAGCAAGTAGGCCATCTTCAAAATGGCGAATGGGTTGAATTTGATGCCTGCCCTGAAGGAGCTTATATTCTACTAGGACTATACAATATACAGTCGCATATCTAAGCATAAGTTTATTTCAGGAAGGGGAAACATTAATAACTGAGGAGCTTGGGGAAGAGAAATATAGTGGAATAAATGCTAGAGTTGAACTCATAGGATCTGGGTTCAAATTCTGCTTGTACTTGTGACTTTGGATAAATCATGCCATGTCTCTGGACCTTAGTTTCCTTGACTGTAAAATTATAGAATTGGACAAAATGACCACTGTGGAAGCGAAAGACTCAGTGTAAGATTGAGATGATTTTTTTTTTTTGGATATAGCCAGTTTGGTAATTTATTTTGTTTGATTGTAAGCTTGTGGTTTTCTTTGTCTCCTAAGGAGGGGTGGAGAAGATGGAAGGGAGAAAAGATGGATCATTGGTGATGAAAATTTTAATTTAATTTAAAAAAAAGACAGTCTCTGTGGTCCTTTCTAGCTCTGTAATTCAGATCTAAGGCTTCATGGAAAAAGTAGCACCTGAGTGGTTTCATAAGATCATATTTCTAATAGATTTGCAGTTTAATGTGCAATCATCTTTATTATACTGTTATGGAAATGCTTGCTTTGTCCCATAAATTAAAAATAAAATAAATAAATATATATATATATATATATATATATATTAAAATCACATTTACAGAGATGGAAGTGATCTTAGATGTCATCTATTCCAATCTCTCATTTTACAGATGACAAACTGAGGCTTGGGGGTTAATTGATTTGTCCAGGGTCACACAGATAATTAAATGCAGAGACAGGAGTTGATTCTAGGTCTTCTCACTCTAGAATTGGTGGCCTTTCCATTGAATAACAGGGTTACTGATGAGATTAAGGAAAATGATGAGGTAGGGAACCATAGGTTTTTAAGGGTGCTCGAGACCCCAAAATATCAACACACGAGCTCTTGCTGAATGAATTCAACTCAAACCTTCTCAGACAAGGAAAACAAAGTTTATTAAAGATTTGCCATAATGGGTAGTCTTAAGAAATCTCACCATTTGTGACGCTTGTTTTCACAAGTGGGCCAGATTCAATCTACTGAGCTAGATTGAATCTGAGCACCTTCATGGAGGCAAGATGAGACTTATTTACAGAAAGACTGTGGGAGGGATTGAGGGGTGGTCAAGTAGTCTGGGGTGACTAGAGGAGGGGCTTGAGGAGGAGTCTAAGGAGGATTTTAATGGGACTGGGGTGATTAGAGGTCAAAATTCCCAGAAAGAAGAGAATGGGATTTTGATGGGATCCAGAATGGAGAGCTAGGCTAGATAGAGATTTGGGCCTAGATAATGAAAGGCTTATGGCTTCCGGCAAGGCCAGAATAGTGGGAAGATTCAAGGAGAGTTCAAGGGGGTTCCCAGAGACTGTACCTCCATCATTATGAAGACTCTAAGATCTGGAATTGACCAAGACAAGGCTGATCTTCAGGATACCCCAAGGTTAATTCACTGGCTTTCTCCCATTCCAGCAGGGAAATATGTTTTGCTGCCACCAGTAAGTAATACAAGAAAATTAAGTGGGCCATGCTTGGGCTAGTGACTTTAGTATGAGTTTTATTATTTGTAACTCTTAAGAGAATATACCTGAATTTCCACCTCAGTCTTATGAACTTTGTGTGAAAGACAGACATCAACATTGAGATTAAGGAATCATTAACCAAAGCCAAAGTCCACAAAGAAATCTTTAACCCCAGAAAAAAAAAATGCCTGCAACAGTGTACAAATTGTTCTCTAAGTACAAACACATCACTTGCCCCCCCACCAAAAAAATTTGCCACGATTTATACATATATTTAAATTAAATATGTTTTCCTACTGCATAGGGAACCTGTGATTTCATTAGTCCAGAGGATTCCTGGGAGAGAAAATTACCTCCACCAGTGCTGGTTGGCAGCTTCTCCTTCCTTTATTATCCTAGATTGTTGCTTGGAGCATTGAGAGTCAGTCGATAAACATTTGTTAAGTGCCCACTACGTGCCAGGCATTGTGCTAAATACTAGGGATACAAAGAAAGGCAAAAGACAGTCCCTGCCCTTGAAAAGTTTATAATTTAAAGGAGAGGTCAAGTGTATTGGCCATGGTCACAGAGCCAGGATGTGTCAGAGGTAGGGTGGAAGCACAGGTATTCCTGGCTTCAATGCAGATTTGCTCTATGTATATATGTCTATAACACATGCATGTTATAGACATATGTATATAGTATTTATGTATATATCTGTGCAACATACATAGTGTTTGCTTTGTATCTATATATACATGCCAGTATATAATTGAGAATATTCAAGTATTTAATAATTTGCATATATTAATGATGTATTTCTTATAATATACATATATTTATAGTAAGTTAAATATTTAGATGAATATAAGCACTTTGAGGGCAGGGATTTTTTTTTTTTCATTTTTGTCTTGATAGCCAACTCTAGATCTGTGATTGTATAATTCTATCTGAAGTATCTAGCATGATACTTGGCACCTTGATTATTTATTCAGTAGTTTCAGTTGTGCCCAATTCTTCAGGACCCCATTTGGGATTTTCTTGGCAGAGATCTTGGAGTGGTTTGCCATTTTCTTCTTCAGCTCGTTTTCCAGATGAGAAAACTGAGGCAAACAGGGTTAAGTGACTTGCCCAGGGCCACACAGCTATCTGAGTATCTGGGGTCATATTTGTAGATGAGTTTTCTTGACTCCAGGCCCACCACTCTATTCGCTGAGTCACCTAGTTGCCTTACTTGGGACATATAGTTGTTTCATGATTATTATATGTTTTTATGAGTTATAAAAACAAAGTAGGTTCATGTCAATTTGGGTATGAATGATTAACTTTTGGTAAGTTGTCTTTCTCTTGGATATCCTTCCAAAACTAATTGTTCATTTAAATAATAGGTTCTGTCAGGCTTTCATAGACAATTATGAATTTTCCATAGCTTTCACCTCATACTGGTATCTTCCTTAGGCTCTTTCTACATTTTCTGACACCTCTAAAGAAAGCAAGAAAGTCAGTCATTAGTCATGACAATAGAAATGTAAATCAAATCTTATTTTCCCCAAGGTTGGAGTAGAGACTTCATGGAAAGTCTTTTTCACTACTGCTAACTTTGTAACCATGGGCAAATCTTTTAACTTCTCTTAGACTCAGCTTCTTCATTTGCAAAATGAGAATAGTAATTAGAACTAGCTCACAGGTGGGTGTGAGTATCAAGTGAGATCATTAGTGTATCTAAAGTGCTATGCAAACCTCAAAGCACTTTACAAATATTAGCTACCATTATTAGTGATAATAACCTGAAAGTTAAAAAAAACCCATAGAAATTGAATTAAAATTAGCCTTCTCCCATTAATAATATTTTCAATCCCTCTTTCATTTTAACCTCCTTGTAAGGTGGAGTTCCATTGTGCAGTATCTGTACTATTAATGATGGAGAGGGCCTTGAGCATGGAAGGAAGTATGCCTAATCAGATAGAAACCTTAGCTTAAAATTTTGTGTGTTATGAACATGTCTTTGATCATTGCTAGCACAGCATAGATGTTTTTTCAACTTAGAATGCCTGTCCCTTGGCCTTTTCTCAGATAAGGACTTTTCCAGAGCTTGGCCAGAGTCAGAGAGGGCCGGAGTACTCTGGGACCTTTGGTAATCAGAAACTAGGATCTTGGTACCAGCTTTGGCCCGAGGCAAGATTATGAGGCTCCCAGAGTATGTCTTGGAGTCTCTTATCTAAGGGTCTAGTGTGCCTTCAGGCTGACCAGGACCCTATGCTAAAGTGTGGGAGGAGGAAGCCAACCAGGCCCTGCTTCCCCCTGCCTTTATCAAAATCTCGTTCAATCTGACTAACCTAGCCAAGGCTTCTGGACCACAACATCCACTCCTTTCAGTAGTACCACCTTCATTTGAAAAATGATTTCCTAGTACTTTTTGGATTGTAATATGCTATGAAGCTCTCCCAGTTGAATGATGGGGCGAAGTACTGAGATTTTTTTAAGGAGTAGCTCAGGCCATTACTTCTCTCACATTTTGAAAGGTAGCATCAGGAAATGACAAAACCTCTTTTACAGAATTAATCCCTAATGGTGGAAATTTTTAGTCAGGAAGAACTTCCAGCACTACTTAATTTCCTACTTAAATTCTAAACCTAGTTTGTCACTTTACTACTCCATGCCTCAATTGCCTTACTTATAAAATTAGAAATATTGTAGTCTTAGAGAAAATTAATTTGTAAACCTTAAAGCACTATAAAAATGTGGGTTATCATCAAGTAGAATCACCAACCATTTATTAATCACCTACCATGGGCTTTTAGGTGGTGCAGTAAATAGAGTGCCACCAGTCATGGAGGTAACATGAAGCAGATTAAGAGTAACTGACAGGCCTTGGACCCATTGGTGAGTTAGTGGGATGTCTACCTCAAGCATGTAAAGACTTCTCCAGGTGAAATGGGTGGATGAGACAGTTTGTTCCAATGGCCACGGAGGTGGCTGAAACAGGTACTGTGGAGCACTTAGAGTTTGGTTAGACGTGGAAGACACCAAGGTTGTCCACTACATCCTGGGCATTGCCATTTTACTGCCTTGTTCTACCACTGGACTTTGATGACTGGGAGAGAGTGGGGCTGATGACTCTGCATAGCTGTGCCTCACTTCATTCCAATTCATGCCAAGTCCAGACCTCACCTATGCCATTAGTCATCGAAAATGAAGGAAGAGCAAAGGCAGCAAAAGCTTGTTGATAGAATAATTATTTTGCCCTCGCTCTGTTTGCCTACATAAAGGTAGCTTGATTTAGTGGATAGAGGGCTGGTCTTGGAATCAGAAAGAGCAGAAAATCCCTACCTCTGGCATTAACTATGTGTGTGTCCCTAGGAAGGTCACTTGACTTGTGTGTGCCTTGGGCATCTCTCTAGCACTTCTCTATTAAGTTATAGAGGAATGAATGAAAAATTTAGTAACCACTTACTATGTGCCTAGCATTGTGCTAAGCACCAGAGATATTAATACAAAAGGTCACATAGTGCAGTTCCTGCCCTTGAGGAATTTACAGTCTTATGGGGATAGGACTGTCTTTTGCTTCTTTTTGTATCCCCAATGCTTAGCATAGTGCCTGGTACACAGTAGGTACTTAATAAGTGCTGATCGATTGATTGATTGTGGTGGAGCCAATACATATAGGGAAGTAGTGGCCATGGAAGGATGCTTTGGTTTGGAAGTCCTAAGGGATGCTGAATGGAGACTTAGGGGAATAGATTTATAACCCATTCTGGTAGAAATTGTAGTATGATTTTACATTATGAATTCTTAACTAGAATATGTGGAGGGAACAGGCTAAATGGAGTGGGGCTTGTGGTGCCTCATTACTCAGGAAAAAAGGGCTCCAGAGCCGAAATTGCCAGTCCCCCAGTGCATTGTCTGGAGCACAGACCCAGAGAGAAAGACAAGAAGATGGTGAGGATGTGGTAAGGGTGAGGGACAGGAGGGGTGGGATCTGCCATTAGGGGAGGGACTTCCCATGTCATGAAATTCCTACTGGAATGAAATCCGAAGCTTTTTTAATAGTTTCCTGTATATACCTACAATGCTCCAATCCATTAAGGTGATACTGAGCTATCTGAAAGTGGGAGTTGGCTATTTCAGCAGGCTGTGGGTACTCCTTTACTAGACTTTTTCAGGCAGAAGGTCCAAGTCCACTTGTCCAGAATGTTGTAGAAGGCTCTTCACTGTTGTAGGTGTCAGGCACATGATGGTAAAGGTAGGACCAAGCAAAGAAGGCTATCTCTGATGGTATCATTTCCAAGGAGACTTTTGGGCATAACTTCTAAGTGCACATACTTTATTGCCATAAAATTCCACTTTCAAGATGCTTTGATGTTGATTTTACGGTAAATCTAATTGCATATGTTTAGGCTCAAAATGTCTCATGGATTGTTATCCTTAATGGGTACAGTTTGCACATTGTGTATGATACCTTTTCCTGACTTTGAGGACAGGGAGGCAGGAGTTGGGGAGAGTACAAAATGAGACCAAGCTGCTGCTACCTGTGTGACCTTGGGCAACTCAATACCTTTAGGTCCTAGGTAAACAAATTGGATTAAACCCTTCCAGAAGGGACTTTACATATATCTATAATCCCATGTTCTGAAACTCTTTTGTATACCTTACCCATATGAGCCAATAACAAGGACTCATTTCATTAATGCAGACATTGCCTCCCATGATTCTGTAGCAATCTCAATCCATCTTGTGTGACTATACTCCACTTTCCTGCATGGATGAATCTTGGGGGGGGGGGGTCCAACCAACAAACCAGGAGCCATTCTCATTTTGTTCTGAAATTGAGATGATGCTGGTGGAATGCCCAGGTGGTCCTCTGCTTATCTCTCATTCTTGCCACCTACCAGTCTATCTTTTTCCATCACACATTTCTTTGACATTCTTCACTATGGTGCTTCTCCAAACTTTTGTTTGTTAAATGTTTCACCCTATTCCCATCATCCGAAGTTTCTCTATCGCTTCTGTGCAATCCTTATTTTAAATCTTTAGAGACCATAGTTTTCCTTTCCATATATAGTGAGGGTTATATACACATAGGTATTGACAAAATCCATGAAATTTTGCTTCCTCATGTTATAACACATAACATTTTTGGTATGTTAAGGCCTGACATGCAAATTACAGAAGCTTTAGAATTTCAGGGCATAATAGACAGAAAGATGACTTTCAGATGTTCATGCCCACTTGTTTTCCTTTAGATTTTAAGTGTCATATTTTCTAGACATTTAACAACAGTGTTGTAGACAGGTTGAAGCCACATTGGCTCTGAGGAAACTTGGCAGATTAGGAAAGTAGATGGCTCTTATCCATTGATGGTATATGGAAATGACAAAGACCAGCTCCAGAGATGTATGGCTAGCAGTGAGTGGAGTACAACTCCAGGGCCACCCTGATAGCATTCTGCTTGGCCAGCCTTTTGGCATGTGCACAGGGGCATATCTACCTAGATACAAATCCCTCAGGAAAAGCAACATGCGAAAGTATGACCACAAGTAGTAAGTCAGGTCCATGTGTTGGGGTGGATGGACTCATGACCTTGAGATTAGATTTACAACCTATTTAGAATAGAGCAAAGAGCAAGGATGTTCAAAGCCTTGATTACTCCTTTTTTTTTTTCCTCCTTCCTTATCCTACATAGGCTCAGAAGCAACACCTGTCATTTCATTAGGGTAGAGAACTTGTGGAGGAGGGAACAACCTCTGCCAATGCAGATAACACTTTTTTTTTTTTTTTTTGCAATTTCTAGTCCTAGAGAGTTGCCTAGAGAACTGAGAGGCTAAGTAGCTTTCTCAGGATCGCAAAGTCAGTATGTGTCAGACAGAAGGCTTGAACTCAGGTCATCTGGGGTTTGGGTTTAGGGCCAGACCTCTCTCCACCAAGCCACACATAGATAGGCAAATGGCACTATCACCTCTCTCCCTGTTTTCTTTTCTTTTTTTTTTTCACCATTTTAAAAAATACTTGTGTCTCCTTTGTGAATTTCCCACTCTCCATTTCCCAATGATGTTTATTTTTGTCCATGTTTAATCTCTCCTTCTAGGTTGGAAACTCTTTGAGGGTAGGACTATGTAACAGCAAGCACCCTAGCATACCCAAGATGGCCTGTTAGCCCAGGTTCTTTGATCTGCTTTATTAGGAAAGATAGCTTTTTAGGGATTACCAATCGTCTTTAATTACATTCATTAGTTCAGGAGAAAAGTCAGCCCCCTGAACATCAGAGAAAATACAAGTAAAGAAAATACAGAGAAAATACAAGCAGAGAAATTAGCATAAGGACCAACAGGCTTTAAACTGCCTGAATCAAAGCAATATTGCTATAAACTTTACATACACCACTGGATCGAGAGAGCCTTTGCATCTGAGCACTTGGGGGTCTGAACATATGGCTACTCAGTCTTGACTTGGGAATCAAAAGATCTTTCTCATAAGTGAACCCCCAAAGCAAAACCTCACCTTTTAGGCTCTGAGCCAGAAGGTATCAGAACCCTCCTGACTCAGTGCCTAATTAGCTTAGTACCAACAGGTGTGAAAGCCTTCCTACAAGCAAGCTTCCCCTAAGCAACGGGCTTAGGGCTCCTCAATGGGCTCCACTTGAAGTCTATTAATGGGCAGGGAAGATCTTCATATCCCATTAACATTACAGACTGTGACCTAATTGTTTCTCCTTCAGAATCTAACACAGGAGTTGGAAACTGTATTAAGTACATATCTGCAGAATATTGGGACCATTGGTCCCAAAACTCACAGGGTAATAAGCACCACCCACTGATTCTTAGCATTTAGTCTAGATAAACCCCTCTAAGCTTCTTTCTCTGAAGGGACTTCTGTGCAAAATTTTCCATATGTCCTGGACCGTAGTCACACTTCAATATGGAGTCTATGTCCACAGAGAGAAAAACAATGCCATGGTAGAAGGAACATTGGATTCAGAGTAAAATCCCACCACTGCCGATTATGAGTTGTAGAAAAATCCCTTCACCTTTCTAGGCCTCAGTTTTATTATCTGTAAAATGAGACGGTTGAACTAGTTGATCTCTAAAGCCTCTTTCAGCTCCAAATCTATAGTTAACCAATATTTGAGAATTAGGATATGGGCAGATGCATTGGAGACTCAAACTAGATGGAATGTAACTGAATCTTTCTTCAGTGAGGCAGGAGGTCCTTGGGGATTTCTTCACGGTCATTGTCTTAGACGTTGCACCACAGATGGGGAGACATTCTGATCAACCGGAATTAGGATGATAGAGTGCTGGGTAAACTGACTTTTATGCAGCGTTACTCTCGATGAGTTCCCCTGTAAGCTGAGAAAATGAATGAGTTTGACAGGATTTTGTGTCAAAGCACTCTTTCTACACTCATTATTCAGATAAACTATGTGCTTTGAAGATGATCAGATTAGGAAGTCATTTATACATATCCATAATAATGATAAAATAACTGATATTTATAATGGTATGTTTCAGATGCAAAGTGTTTGATGGCCGCTATCCCATTTGTAGGACAGCTAGGTGGCACAGTGGACAGAGTGCTGGGCTTGGAGTCAGGAAGACTCTTCTGAGTTCAAATGTGGCTTCAGACGCTTACTAGCTGTGTGACTCTGGGGAGTCACTTAGCCCTATTTGCCTCAGTTTCCTTATCTGTAAAGTGAGCTGGAGAAGGAAATGGCAAGGAATCCCCTAATGGGGTCACAGAAAGCTGGACATGACTAAAAGGACACAACAACAATCCCATTTGTTCCTTATATCAGCCTTGCAAGGTATGTGGTGTAAGAATTTTTGATCCATTTTACAAATGAGGAAACTGAGGTTTAGAAAGGCTAAGTGATCTGCGCCCCTTCTGGGGCAGTGGGAAGGAGCCTGAAATACTTGGCTTCAGAACCCACCTTTGCCACTTCCTAGTTGTGTCACCTGGTAGAGCAAGTCACTTCTGTTCTATTGGCCTCGGTTTCCTCATCTGTAAAATGGAGGAGCTGGACAAGATGGCTTCCAAGGTCCCTTCCAGTTCTAAATCTATGAAACATGGTTAGTGGCCTGGACAAGATTAGAAGCCAGGGCTGTTGATGCCAACCCAATGCTTTCCACATTCCTTGTCTCCATCTTAAAACCAAAACTCACAGTTGTAGATTTGTTCTTCTTTTGCCCTTTACTTTACCTGGAATGTGAGGCCCCTACGAGTAAGCCTGAGAGATGCTTAGTAAAGGACCCTGATCCCTATGCTTAACTACTCTCTTGACTTGAATCCCTGCCATGAAATGCTCCACTTGTCTGGTCACAGCCAACTTCTGCTTGGCTCAGTATTCTTTCTTTTTCAAAGGTTAAACAGCAATGGGCTCCAGGGTTGAAATCCTTCTGAGAAGGACTCTGAGACTGGCCACTTCAAAGTCTCTACATATTATCTCTTCTAATGTTCATGCGTTCCCTCTTTGCTTCCCAGTGACACAGTAGTGCAGTGACTCTTCTTCCTCCTTCTCTCCCTTCTCCTCCCCCCTTCCTTCCCTCCCCCTACTTCTCTCTCTCCTCCTCTCTCCCCCTCCCCCTTCCCCTTCTTCCTCCTCTCCCTCCCTCCCCCTCCTCCCCCAATCTATAATTAGTGCAGTGGAAAGAGAACTGGTTTCATATCCCAGTACTGCAACTTACTATGGCCCTGATCTTGGGAAATTTGCTTCACTCCTCAGGACCTTGCTTTCATTATCTATAAAATGAAGGAGTTGGGACTAGCATCAGGGATTGTCAGCTTGGGGCTTATCACCTTATTTTTTTTAAAAAAAAATTAATAATGTCAGTATGATTGGTTTCCTTTGTAATCTTATGCATTTTTTTGCACTTAAATTCATTATTCTGTAGGCTTCCCCAGACCACTGAAGGGGTCCATGACACAAAGAAGGTTAAGCCCCCTGGACTAGATGAACTCCAAGTAGCTTGAAGTGTGTGAACCTATGATCCCATGATATTCATTCTCTCTCTCCCCTCTCTCCCTCTGTCTCTCCTTCTCTCTCTCT
>CM053623.1:429706218-429748209 GCA_028646595.1 Phalanger gymnotis | reverse complement strand
TAACTCTGGGAAGTAGGTGATATCATATCTCTATTTTACAAATGAGGAAACTGAGGCTAACAGAAATTAAGTGACTTACCCCAGGCCATGCAGTTTATTGTTGTTCACTTGAGTCTTACCCTTCATGATCCCATGGACCATGCTGTTCATGGAGTTTTCTTGGCAAAGATACTGGAGTGTTAGCAGATAGATGTCACAGTGGATAGAATACTGCCCCTGGAATCAAGAGGACCTGAGTACAAATCTGGCTGTGTGATCCTGGATAAGTCACTTAACCCTAATTGCCACCAACAAAAAGAAAGAAAAGGAAAAAAAAAGATACTAGAGTGGTTTGTCATTCCCTTTTTCAAGTGGATTAAGGCAAATGAAGGTTAAGTAGCTTGCCCAGGGTCACACAGGCAATAAGTATCTAAGGCTACATTTGAATTCAGGTCTTCCTGATTCCAAGCTGTTTGCTCTTTCCAGTAGTAGCCTTGGAAGTAACTTCGAATAGACTTTGGAGGTTATCTAGTTCAGTCCCCTCATTTCAAGGATAAGAGACTAAAATCCAGGGAGGTCTAATGACTTGTCCAAAATCACACAGGTAGTAATAGATCTGGGATTTGAACTCATATGCCATGACCACAAGTCCAGTATTTTTTCACCACCACAGTTCTGCCTTCCAATCACAAGATAATTTGAAGAGAGTGAGAGCTTTCCAGAAGAGGCGTCACCTGAGATGAACCCTGAAGGCAGCTAGGGATTCTAAACAGGGGAAGTGAGGGTGGTTTGCATTCCAGTCATGGGGGTGGGTGGGGTTGGGCGGGGCAGATGATATAAAGTCAAGAGGCTGAATGCTGAGTTCAGTCTATAAAAAATAGGCAGGTATGGTTAGAGTATAAAGTGTATAAGGAAGAGCAATGTGAAAAAAAGTCGGGAAAATATTCCATCAGGCTGCAAATGCCTAGCTAAGGAGTCAATAATATTTTATCTAGCGATTCTCATAGAGGATAAAGAGTAATTCCATCGGTATAGGAAACTCCCAAATGAGGGAACTCTTTTTGCCAGCACAGGTTGGCAACTTCTGTATGACTTACAGCTTCAGAGAGTAATCTAGACTAGTGGTGTCAAACTCAAATAGAAACGGGGTCACTAAACCATACATGGGCTGCAGATTGAATTTTAAAATGTTATCTTTGTTTTGTCGTATTTATGGTTATTCTGTTAAATATCTCCTAATTACATTTTAATCTAGCTTGGGCTACTCAGGAGCACCATATGTTTGACACCTCTGCCCTAGAATATCGAGGTTGAATGACTTGTCCACTGACACACACACCTCCAATATGCATCAGGAGCAAAAATTGAACCTAGCTCTTCTTGGTTCCATGGCCAGCTCTCTATCCACTGGGGAAATGGGGAGCCACTAAGATCTAATAGATCTTATGATGATGGATGACCCATCAGTTCTCATATATTATTTTTAAAAAGGGCCTCGAGATCTCTAAGGCTTAGTGAATGATGGAATGTCTTCAAATAAACCACCAACATTTCACTGTGGTACTGACTTTGGAGTCAGAGGACCTGAATTCAAACCACCCCTCCCCTATCCCCATTCCCCTTAGGCAAGTCATTTAAGCTTCCTCCCTTCAGTTTTGGTATCTATAAAATCAATCGGCAAGTATTTATTAAGCACTTACTGTGTACCAGGCATTGTATGTTTGCAACTGGGGATGCAAAGACAAAGACTGACACAATCTTTAATCTCAAAGAGTTTGTGTTCCAAAAGGAGACAAGTACATTTGGAAGTGTGTAAAGAATAAATACAAATAAACTTAAAGTTGTTAAATATGAGATATTTAGAGAAAGAATGGATTAACAGTTGGAGGAGAAGAGAAAAAGATTCATGGAGGTACACTGAAGTCTCTTCCAGCTTTAGATTTCTGTGACCCTACAGTCTTGGTTTCTTTAAGACCCTTTTCCCTGGTTTCTCTAAGACCTTTTTCTCTGGTCTCTCCTTGGCTTCCTCACCTGCCCCTGGGACAGAATAGAAACCTGCTGCTAAGAAAGCAAAGAGTTGAGGTCTCGAAATGAAAATGAAAGAAAGGCCCTGCTGTTCCATTGGCAAACCCCAGTTATCCTACATAAAAGTCTGTCTGCTCTCCCCAGAGTGATTATGAAAGACCCAGGGATGGTGGGAGGGTGTGGAGTCAATGAGCTGTTATTTATCTCTCTCTAGCCACATTATCTTGATTCTTAGGACAATGTGTTCTGCCTTATACTCTGTCTTCTGATTAGAATGTACACTTTTTTTTTTTTATTCAAGATGGACAGGGGAGGTATTCTTTGGGGGAAGAGAAACCTTTCCAGAGTTTCTAAAATCACTTCTTATTCCAGAGGCAACTGTAGTGTAGTGGAAAGAGAATCCTGGGTTCAGGGTATGGTTTAGCCAGAACCAGCTTTGTGACCTTGGGTGAATCACTTGTCCTTTCAGAACCTCAAATCTGAAAAATAGGGGTAACATTTTACAGTACATACCTCTACTGTAGTTGTGAGTATAAAGTAATGAACAGAAAACTCTATACACTTGTACATTATTGCTACAGGGAGACGTTTGGGAACAGTGGAAAGGGTGCTCGCCTAGGAGTCAGAAGAAGTGTGTTTGAATCCTACTCCAGATGCTATTTAGTTGTACAACTCTAGGCAAATCACTTAATCTCTCTGTGTCTCAGTATCCTCATCTGTAAAGGGGGTTAGACTCAATGATCTTGAAAGTTCCTTTCATCACTAAATCTAATTTCTAAATTCTGAATCTAATTTCTAAATCCAATGAAGTCTGCTCTGCTACTTAATTTGCATGCCTCAGTATCCCTCATTTGTAAAATGAGGTGGTTATATTACATCATGTGGTAGATCCCTTTAAACTCTAAATATCATATCGTATTACCACCTATTACAGCAGCAAGGCTGACCCAATTCCAGGCATGACAGGCATTATATTGTCTATAGTTTGTAAAAAGAGGCTAATTAAAGTGAGCAGCCAAAGGCTTTGAGGCAGATTTCAACAACTCTTCTGCTATAAACTTCTCTACTTCATCCCAAGACCATGTTGAGGTAATTACATGCTGTTTTTACCAATATTCACATGACTTGCACATGTAAGTTGAAAATTAAAGCTTTGGTAGTATTAATATTAAATGGAAAAGAAGTTAAATCCAAGAAGACCAATGTAGCCAGGAAGTGATCATAACACTCAAGGACCTTGATGAAAAACTGTCTAAATTTAAGATAGATATTAGCCATTACCCAAAAGAAAAATATTAAACAGTCTAGTTTTTCATTAACCTCTATCAAGTCAACTGTAATAACGAGGGAGAGGAATCTCAATGGGTGTGTGTGCAGGAGCACCTGGCAGATAGTGGTATGTTTACTAATAACAGAAATTGTCTTTGCAGATATCTGATATCCTGCTTTCAACATGTGCTGGCTGTGTGGCCACAGGCAAGTCACTAACCTTCTCTCAACCTCAGTTATCCAAATGTAAAATGAAAATAATGGCGCCTGCTGTGTTTATCTCTGCTAGTGTGAGGCTCAAATGAGATATTGCATATAGGGTGCTTTGCAAACCCTAGGACACAATTTCAATTCTATTTATTTTTGTTGACATTTAGAAACATCTTTGGTTTTTTCCAGATGCATGAACAATTAATCCATACTTACTAAGCACTTACTAAACACCAGGAGGTAGCTAGATGGCTCAGTGGATAAAACGCTGGGCCCTGAGTCAGGAAGACCTGAGTACAAATCAGGCCTCAGACATTTACTAGCTGCGTGACCCTAGGCAAGCCATTTGACTTCTGTCTTAATCCACTGGGGAAGGAAATGTCAAACCACTCTGGATCTTTGCCAAGAAAACCCCATGGACAATATGGTCCATGTGGTCATGAAGAGTCACTCACAACCGAATGCCTGAACGACATATGCAAGGAACTGTGCTGGACGCCAGAGATAAAAAGACATCAATGAAACAACCTCTGTCCTCAAAGCATTCTTATTTCCTGGGGGAGACAACATGTACATGCATAAGTAGATGCAAAATGCATAAGGAATAAATACAAGATGATTGGGACTTTGGGGGAAGAAGGCATCAACAACTGAGGAATCAAGGAAAAAATAATAATAAAGCACTATTTTTCATATGTTATTGCTCCATTTTACAGATGAGGAAATTGAGGCTAAGAGAAGGTAAGTAACTTGCCCAGGGTCACTAAGGTAAATGTCTGAGGCAGGATTGAACTCATGTCTTCCTGACTCCAAAGTCCACTCTATCCACTGTGCCATGTTTTGGAAATGTTGCATGGAGGACTTGGTGTTTGAGCTGAGCTTTGAAAGAAAAGAATGCTTTTAAGAGGAAGAGGTGGGGAGGAAGGACATTCCAAATTTAAGGAACACCTCGTGCAAAGGGACAAAGTGTTTATTGGCCAGAAACATGCAGCATTTGAAGGGAACGATGTATAATTGTTAAACTTGGAAAGGTAGGCTGGAGCCAGTTCGCGAAAGCCATTATCTGCCAAACAGAGAATTTCTATTTTATCCTAGAGGCAACAGAAAGCCACTAGAATTTTTTGATGAGTGGAGCTGATGTGGTGTAAATGAATCCTTTATTCTTCAGTTGCTTGGATCGTGAAAGTGAAAATTTATTTCTTTATGGTATTTTAAAAATAGTAACTAAAGGTCACTAAGAAAGCAATGAATACAGTTCTGAAGTCCAGATTACTTCAGCTGATGAGGCTGAATTATGAATTTTCTTTAATTGTTGCTTTTCTATCTGAACCTTTAATACCTTGACATCTGTCATTGTAGAGTGTAAAGGAAAGGGGAAAGTGGGTAAAAGGTGAGATTGAAGAGAAGCAATAAAGGGGCCAAAAAGAAAAAAAGTGCACATGGGGGAAGCAGGATTATTGAAGCAATTAAAAAAAAATATACAGGAATGAATAGAAGGATGACTAGAAGGAGCCATAGACTAGTAAGATAGCTTAGAAAGTCACACATTGAATTTATTATATACTTCCAAGAAAAGCAAATTGTACATAACAGAGGTCTTCAGTTTTTGGTACAATCCTCTCTGCTTTCCCTTGCATATGAAAATATTCATTTTATTTAAGTTCAGAATAAAAAACATAGAGAAAAGACTAGGATCCTGGAGACCTGGGCTCAGAACCTGGTTCTGATTGTGGCACTAGGTTGGTTGTTTGTTCTTCATTTTCTAAAAGGATCAGTGACTTCAAGTGCAATGACTTGCACTCGATTAGATTTAAGTGAGGCAGAGTTGTGCAAAGTCATCAGCCTCACTCTCTCTTTCAGAATTATTGAAATCTGGTGTCAGGACAAAAGTCAAGAAGATTGGTGATGGCCCAAGATGGCATCTTTGATACCTGATCAAGCACTAAGCATTCCATGGCGCCTGCTTCAGCTGACTTCATGGCTTTTGGAACAAATTGTTCTCATTTGTACATTCTGCTGGGGGAAGTCTTCACACGCTTGGGGTAGGACATTCCCCTAATTCAAGGCCTGTCAGTTACCCTCAACCTAGTTTAGCCTATCTGCTGGGAAGGTTTTATCAGCGTGTGGTTGCTGAACATGGTATAGCTTCTCGGAGCCATAGGTCAGAGTTGGGTGAAGGTGGACACCAAAGTTGGATTTGCAGCCCTGAAAAGGGCTCAGCAAGCCCTCCCACTAGAGGTGCTAGTCCTCCTTGAACACTCCATACACCCCCACTAGGTTGGTGTTGACTTTGGTGATGCGCTTTGCATCTTGACTTGTGCTTGACGTTCTCAGCGTCTCTTCCAGCTTTCACTATCTGTGTTCTTCATTCTCAGACCCCTCCAGCCCCTACTATCTATCATTCTATCTTTTTGAACACTTGATAGTGACACAGTAAAATGTGATCAGTCCAGATCTCGAGGGATCAGGGAAGCATGGCAGGTATTATTTATTCAAGAAGGGGCTAGGTAAAAAGATGACTAGCTATCCTTTCCTGCCAATGTATTATTAGATTACCAAAGCAAGCATCTGAAAAGTCAAATAATTTGGTCCAGTTGCTTTTTGGAATGTGTAACAGAGACCAAAACTTAGCCTGGGTATTTGGAAAATATACCAACCCTCACTAGGCTAGACACTCCTTTTCCAGACTAACCCAAAAGCACATGAGCATATGAGACAAGGCTAAAGGGAATGCTAAGGTCTTGGGAGTACACAGACCATCCAGAAAAGAACGATTGCAATGGTGAAGGGCCTCGGGATCATACCTCCTGAGGGTTGGATAGCCCAGAGGAAAAAAAGACTCAGCATGGCCATGATGGCTGTCTTTCAGTATTTGAGAACTTGTCACATGGAAGAGGGATTGTGCTTGTTCTGTTCAGTCCCACAGAGCAGATCTGCTCTCTGAGCAGAGGCTGCAAGGAGATCTATTTAGTCTTGGCATAAGGAAAAACTTCCTAACACCTGGAACTATGCCAAAGTGCAACGCGCTGCCATAGAAGACAGTGTGGTCCGGTAGGAACACCCCTGATTCTAGAGGCAGAGGACCTAGATTCTTTTCCCACCTCTGATGTTTACCACATTTGTGACTTGGGGCAAGTCACTAAATCTCTCCAGGTCTCAGTTTCCTTATCATTAAAATGATGAGGTTGGACAAAAAGGCTGTGGAGGTGCCTTCTGACCCTTGATCTATGATCCTCTGTTTCCCCCTCACTAGAGAGGTCTTGGGAATGCTGTTCAGGGGATTCTTGATCAGGTACGGGCTAAACAAGATGACTTCTTAGATCTCTTCGAACTCTGAGATTCTGTTACTTAATTTCATTTTCCTATCTGTAAAATGGGTATATTTTCATTATATACTTCCAGGGGATGTTGGAAGAATCAAATAAGAAAAGCATAGGCAGTCCCTTGTAATTCTAAAGATCTATTTAGATGTAACTTGTTATTATTCACTCATGTATAAAACACCGTGGGTTTTTAAAAGTCATAGCAATGGAGCAAAATTCAGGTAAGTTTTACCATGCTGGAAAGGCTCTGAATACAGTCTCAGCAGCACTAGTCCAGTTAAGTATGTAAGGCTTATCATGAATAGGTTAGTCCCTTGATAGATGAATTCTTTGGCCATGGCTGCCTATGAGTTAAAGGAAAATACAAATGGGCTCTTAGTCTTGTTTGGTTTCTATCTCTGCTTCTATCATGGTGGTTACAGAATTGCAGGAAAGGTAGCAGAGGATGCTAAGCAAAATTTAATTTTTGACACTCTAAATGTGAGGTCTTAGTCCATTGAATCAGATCAATATCTTTTTATTAAACAAATCAGAACATAAAAAAAAATTATGTAGCTAAATGGAAGGATGGCTTCCAAGTTGTCCTTGGAAAAGCAAATAAAGGAGTGGACTTTATTGTGCATCTAAACATAATGGAAAACATCATGTCGTGGGGTCCCTGGTCATATAGCTTTGCAATTTGCTTAATAATTGCATTCAAAGAGAAATGGACATAACTATAAGTAATGTTCTTATACCGATTGCACAGAATGAGGGGACAAAGAAAGTGTGTAAAGGACAAGCTAAGAGTCAATATATATTTTAATACTTGGTGATTTCAATGCAAAAGTAGGCATAAAGAAGGACAGTGAAAAACTATGTTGAAATACAGTTCAGGAATAAGAAATGATAGAGGCCAGCACCTCATGGACTGTTCAGAAGCCTTATGAGTGTATATCACAAATATTTTCATTAAGAAGAGAATAAGAATGAAGGGGGTGGTTTCAGAAAAAAACTGGAGAGACTTAAAAGAACTGATACAAACTGAAGTGAGCAGAACCAGGAGAACATTGTACACAGTAACAGCAATATTGTAATGATGATTAACTGTGAAAGACTTAGTGACTGATCAAGACAATTATCTAAGACAATTCCAAAGGACCCATAATGAAAATTGCTATCCACCTCCAGAGAGTGCACTGATAAACCCTGACTGCAAACTGAGGCACATTTTTTTTTTACTTTATTATTCTTGTTTTTTTTTTGTAATATGATAAATATGGAAATGTGTTTTGCATGACTCCACATGTATAATTGGTATTGTATTGCTCGGCTTCTTAATGGGTAGGGCAAGGGATGGAGGGAGAAAGAAACTTTGGAACTCAAAATTTTAAAAACAAATAAATAATAGTTTTTTTTTAAAGAGATTCACAAGAGGCTGAGCCTCTCACTTTCCCCAAATCACACAAAAAAAGTAAAATTGATTATATTCTAATAGGAACTCAGCCTGAGGTAGGAGTCATTACTGAATTAGTTGTCTGAGTATAATCCAGCCATTGAGTTGAGGGAGCAAAAATTAAAATTTATGTCAAATTAGAACAAAGAATCAAAATGAGAACATATGGCATTTTATTGGGGCAATTTTAACTTGAGATATTTAATCAAAATGTTGAAGCTAAAAGAAAAAAGAGAAATGGATAAAAATAGACATTGACACAGACTATTAATGTTTCTTAGGGAAGTTTGCCCAGCTCTCACTTTCTATGACTTCCAGTTCTAAATCCGCATAAGAAATTGCTAACCGGAGAATCCCTATCTCTTAATGGACTAAAGAACTGAAATATGCGAAAGATGATATATAAGAAAGAGGCGATAAAGAAATATCTAAGCAGTTGAAAGATAGAATGAGTAGTCCTAGGTCTGGAATAATCAAACAATGATTTTCATTTGGAAGACAGTGTGAGCAGTGAATATTGGATTTAGAATTAGATAAGCTGAATGCAAATCTTAGCTCTATATTACCTTTGGCAGGTGACTGATTTTTCTCTGGAACTGTTTCCTCAGAAACTCTTAGCCCAAGGAATCTCTGACACAAAAAGTTTTTCTGGCAAAGCCTTTGGACCCCTTCACAGAAGAATGTTTTTAAATACTTACAATTCATAGGAATGTAAAGGACACCAATTATGTTGATGTAGTTGCCAAAAATTAAAAACAAAACCAACATTTATTGATTCCCCTGTTAAGAACTCCTGGATTATATGGTCTCTTAGATCTCTTTCTCTTACTCTGATCTATACTTTAAAAAATTTTGCTAGTCTCTTGGAGCAAATGTTCTGTTCAGTATCCTGAGGCTCTTGTTTTCAGGAATCTGCTGTAGTTTCTTCCTATGAGAAAAGATTCATCAAAATGATGTCTCTTTCTATTTATAGATATCACTACGTATATTTAGAATGCTGAACTGCTTAAAACAGTCTGATTTCCGTATTCCCAAGTAATTCCCAAGTAATGTTTAACCTCCAGTAAAAACCTGGGAGATAAAAGAGTGTGTTATCTGTAGAGCCTGATTCTACCCCTGTTGGTTATTAATTTCTGAATATCTCAATCCTTCTTGGTAGAAGAATGTACTACAGTGGCTGCACCAAAAGCCTCAGGCTGGGGTCAGGTTTCAAGTTCTTGTCCTGTCCTGAACTGTGATAATGATTGAAATCCTCTTTGGGTTCCATTTCTGAAATGCTTCCTGATCCAAAGAATCTCCCCTGGAGCTCCATTCAGTGCTTCTTGACCTTGGTGACTGTTAAAGTCTGAGTGTTCTTTCTCCTGGACAAAAGACTAACCATTTGTGGGCACCATCCCTGAAACCATATTCTTTGTGAGGACTGGAAACGAAGAAAGAACTACCTAGCACCATGGCAGCAGGGCGAGCAGGTCCCCAGAATAAGAACTTTGAAGCTTGGGATTATGTTGCTTTTGTTGCTCTTTTTGTAATTTCTTCAGGAATTGGAGTGTTCTTTGCCATAAAAGAAAGGAAGAAGGTGACTACCAGTGAGTTTTTAGTGGGGGGCAAGCAAATGAATGGTGGTCCAGTGGCTTTGTCCTTGACTGCTAGCTTCATGTCAGCAGTCACTGTCCTGGGGACTCCGGCAGAGATCTATCGTTTTGGGGCACCTTTCCTGCTTTTCTTCATACCATATACATTTGTCATCATCTTTACCTCTGAGCTCTTTCTGCCAGTTTTCTACAGGTCTGGGATTACCAGCACTTATGAGGTAAGGGAAGTAATCGCTGTTTGGAATGTCTAAATTAATTGCTAATATGCCAACCAGCCAAGTTCTCTACGTGGGTCTACATTCCCATAAGCCATGCCTGCCTATAGTAGGGTGATTCATAAATACCAAATGAGTGGATGGATGAGTAACATACACAGTCTTCATACTAAGAATTTGCACAGTGCTTAAACTTACTGCTATAAACTTCTCAAGGCATTCTCAGGTCCTCCTGACTCTAGGGCCAGTACTCTACTCACTTTACCACCTAGCTGCCCCCTCAAGGCATTCTCGCATCTCTCCTCTCATTTGGTCCCTGTGGATCAATAGTCTGGATTTGTTGGTAGGAGTGGGTCCTGGCCAGGAATATACTAGCAAATGTTTAACAACTGGTTCTTTGGAAAGTTTAACCTGCATTTTTAACTCTTCCCCCTCACTTTCTTAAATCTAATCCACAAAACAATAAATTAAGTCCTGATTTGTAGCATTTGCCAACTTCTAAGGTGTAATTATTCATAGTGAAAATTTAACAATCAGTTCTCCTAAGCCAGTTTGAGCTGGCTCCAGAACATCCTTGGTGCTGATCCAAATTTGCACCAAACACTGAATTTCCCATACTCACAAACAGCTACAGGAGGGGATGATATGTTTTGTCAAGACGGTTCAGTTTTTAGAAGATACTTTTTGGTACCAAAGAGATAGGCAAGATAAGAAGGATCTGTATCTCCATTTTACATGTAGGGAAACTGAGATACAACTAGGTCACTTGCCCAAGGTCACATAATTAGGGACTAAACCCATAGGATATCTAGCCTTCTTCTTCCCCAGCCCAGGATCCTTTTGAATCTATTATGATGAAGGTTTGAGCATTTCACATGGAATCATGGAAATGGAAGGAACCTTGGAAGCCACTGAGGCCACACAAGTGCTTGTCTAACCTGTGCTTGGGGATTTCCAATGAGAGTGAGCCTATCCATGAGCTAATGCAGCTCATTTCACTTTGGGAGAGTTCTGTTACTGAGTTTTTCTTTGTACAGACACAAATTTATTATTAGGCCTTCAATATTTCTTTTTCTCCCATCAAATATGTGCTCACACACACACACACACACACACACACACACAAAGGTTCAAATCCTAATTCTGCCATTTAATGCTTGTATAGCCTTAGATGAGTCCCTTTTAACTTCTCTGGGCCTCAGTTTCCTTACAGGTAAAATAAAAAGGTTGGACTAGATGTCCTTTAAGGGTCCCTCCTAGCTCTAAATCTGGGGTACTAATCCTATGCATGAATTGACAAATCAGATCATTCAATTCAGCAAAAAATACTTGACTATTTTTTTTTAACAGAATGGACTACATCTAATTGAATTTAACAAAACTGTTCATTATGCATGTAGATTAGTGTTTTGACAGAGTACATACATACTACATCTGTTGTGAGGATCAAATGAAATTACACCTGTAGAATGCATTCCAAACTTTGTTCAGACCTTCCCCCAGGTGTACAACGTCCTCTCCAATGTGCCTCCAAAGCAGAGCACAGGTGTATACCAGTACAGAAAACTTTTCCCAATCTCTTCCCCACACCCACACCCAGTTACTAATACTCTCTTCCTCTTAAAATCATTGTGTCTTTTCTTATTTTGTTTATATGTTGTGTTCCTTCCTCTAACCTCTCCCCACCTTCCCTCACATATACAGAACGTGAATTCCATGAAGGGTAGAGACAATAGAGTTTTGTCCCTCGGGCTGAACACAGCACCTTGTTCATGTCAGGGGCTTAATATGTTATTTGTTGAATTAGATTGAATAGACATTGTGGTAAAATGGAAAAAGCATAGATTTGGGAGTCAGAGGACCAGGGTTCAAATCCTGTCTCTGGTAACTACCTATGTGACTTTAGGCAAGTTATTTTTCCTCCTTAGGCCTCAGTTTCCTCATCTGTAAAACACGGAGGAAGTTAGCACTAACAGTAACTAGAAGTTAGCACCCCTTTGGGGTCCTTTCCAGCTTTAAATTGAGGATAATATGAAGTCACTATGATCCACATGGAATGAAAAAGAAGAAAAAGTCAATATACTCTTAAATACCATCTTTTCCCTTGAATATATTCTTCCTCTTGATTTACTATTTCTGAGTGATTTCACCATTGACTTGGTCTCTGCTGTTTGGTTCCTTTGGTTCTTCCCTCTCCTTTACCCATCATACCTACTATATTACCAAGACGTTTTATTCTTCCTCTGCAACATCCTAATACCTCTGTTCTCTATTTGCTATCCCCATTTCTACCACTCTAGTTCAGGTCCTTCATTAGCTCTATCTGGTCTATAGAAAAGCCTCCTAACAGTCTTTCTTATTCCCCTCTCTCCTTTCTCCAATTAATTTGCTACCAAAATAACCTTTCCTATGTTTAGATCTGCTCATGTCAGTCTTTTGTTCAAAAATATTCACCATTGCCTACTTAATGAAGCTTCTTCATCTGGCTTTCAAGGGTTTCTACAGTCTATCGCCTTATCGCCTTTCTAGCTTCAGCTCATATTGCATTCATGCTATCTGCTTTCTAGCCAAACTGGACAATGCTCTGGCACTCAGACCCTCTCTGCCTTTTCTGACATTATTCTGATGCCTGGAAAACCAGCCCTTTCCCAATTCTTCTGTTGATTTCCTAACTGTCTTTTCCATACTTAATTCAAATGCTACCTCCTGCATGAAGAGAACACTGCTCATCCCTGGCAAGGTGAAACCCAGAACTGATTCCCCTCTCCTTTCTTTGGGATTGGCTCTATGTCTTTTGAAATTCAACATTCTACAACTATATAATCATTGTGTCTCTGAGAAGTAAGGATTCCAGAGGAAAGCCTAGAGTCCTCAATGGCCTTAAAGGAAAACAAGGGAGGAAGATAATTCAAGATGGATGGTGGTGTGAATTTGGAGTTGGTTGGCATAGTTGGTTGGTTGTAACTTTAGGCAAATTGTCTCCTTTTTCTGGGTTCATTTTCTCCATGTGAAGAGGTTGGATTAATGATTCTTAAGGTCTCTGAGCTCCTATGAGTCTGTAACCTCTTTTGGAATGGAAAAGTGGCCAAATGACTTAAAGCTGGGATCCAAAGGGCTATCAGATCCTTTCAAAGGATTCTAAGATGAAGAGACTCAGTTCAGTTCAATACAAATTGACAAAAATGTATTAAGTCCCTACTAGGTGTAAAGCACTATGCTAGGCTGTTGATATAATGACAAACATAAAAAAATTCTCTGTTCCCAAGGATGCCACATACATAGTTAGGCATGAGTAAATACAAGACGATTTCAGGAGCAGCAGACTTAAAAAGTCAGCGGGTAGATGGTTGGGTGGCATAATCAGGAAAACCTTCTGTTGGGGGAGGTAGCACCTGGATGGAAGTTAAGGACTCAAAAGACAGAGGTGAAGGTGGAAAGTTGTGTAGGCAGTAGGGTTAACCTGGGCAAATACACAGAGATAGGAGATGGAAAGTTTTGTTTGAAGATCAGGGAGTAGGCCAGTTTGGGTGTATCATCAAAGGAGAGAAAGAACCACGGTGCCTAGAAGACAGTGGGCTGTAGCTGAAGTCAGTAATGCTAGTGGGGAGGGAGCTTGTTCCCAAGACAATCCAAGCAATGATGATCTCCTCACCTGCCATGCTACCATAACTCAGCCTGATCTGAAAGACATTATCGTCCCCTGGAAGCTGTGTTTCATCCTCCAAAAACCTCACTTTACAGATAAAGAAACTGAGGCATAGACTTGGTCAAGATCACACAGCAGCTCATGAATCTGGACCCTATTCCTTTGATCCCAGATAGAGTCCCCTTTTTTAGGTGCTACTGTTTTCAATCAACTCCGTCCCCATTGTGTCTCTAAACATTTATTTAGGTGGTGTGTGTGTGTGTGTGTGTGTATACCTTCACAAAGCTTATAATGTGGTGGAGGGGATAAAAACAAAGAATTGAAATAAAGCAACATAAGCTAAGTGACTACAATGGAGAGACTGACATAGATATCTATTGAAACGAGGGATCAAGACCTTTCAAGGGAGATGACGGAGAGATGGTGGGAGAAAAGGTATTCCAGGTGAGAGAAATAACTTCAAAGGTGTAGGGAAAACACAAGCTAAAGAAGGAAGAAGCGTGGAGCAAGGAATTCCATTTTGGCATAGTGGAAGTCAAGGTTGTAGAGCAGGCTGGGGACAGATCAACAGAGCCAGAGCTTAGAATTCATTCTGTAGCTCAGTGAAAGGCCAGCAGAGGTTTTTGTGTATGGGAGCGATCTAGTCAGAGCTGTGTTTCGATAAGATTAACTTAGCATTAAGTGTGTTGGATGGATGGAATGGGGAAGATCCAGGAAGTGAGGGCCAACAAGGAAGATCTCCTAAGTCTAGCTGATAGATCTGATTAAGGCTGCTCTCAGAAGAAATAGAAAGGAAGGGATGGATTTTATAGCATGAAATGAACACACAGAATGAAAACACCACTTTAAAGACTGACAATCCCATACATAGAGAAAACACGGAGAGATGTTGCACAGAACCAAACTTTATCTCAGTATCAAGAAAAACTTGTTAACAGAGTTTTAAAAAAAGAAATTCAATGGACTGCCTTGGATGGTAGTGAGTTAACCACTGCTGGAGGTATTCAAAGGGAGGTTAGATGGCTTCTTGTTAGGGATGTTGCTGTCCAGGTAGGAGTTGAATGAGAAGACTTCTGAGGTCTTTTCTAACTTTCACAGTCTGTGATTCTTAGGCTCATGAGGTCATAGTTGTAAAGTTGGAAGGGACCTTAATGGTTAATGAGAGCCCAATTCCTTCATTTTAAACACAAGAAACTGAGGCATATAAAGGTTAGAGCTATATAGAGGGATTGCTAGCAATAAGGAAGTTGTGTCTTGGTCAGGGTCATACAACAGATAACTATGTCCAGGTAGGATTTGGACCCAGGTTTTCTTAAATCTCTGTGCAATGATTAATCTGTTACACCACAATGACTCCTAGGTTAGTGCTGGCTAAAGCTTTGCTGATTTTTGCTATGTTTTCTTTCTGTTTCCTTTAGTATTTACAGCTAAGATTTAACAAGGTGGTCCGGTATGCTGCTACAATTATCTACATAGTGCAGACGGTAAGAATCATTTCAAATGTGGAGTTTGGGTGCTGGGGGGAGGGGAAGAAGGAATTTTATGAGAAAACATTTTCCCACCAGCCCCTGGTGAATGGTGAGATTTCCATTGTTCCAGTTAGGTTGGCAAATAAGGCAAGCTTCTTGGTATATGGGTAGAATTTACAGCGATCCATGACTATAGATCCAGGGCTAAGGGTAGGAAAGGTGAGTAGATGCCTAGAGCATAACATAGAACACTTTCAATGTGACCTTTTTTTAAGGACATATTTTCAATTCCCAAACATCCCACTCTTGTGACACGTGGAGACATAAAGAGGCAACGTGTCATAGTGGATGGTGAATTGGCCTTGGACTCAGGCCTCAATTCCCCGAGACGATGCTCTCAAAATCTAAGTTGTGGTAGAGGCTCAACCTACATTGGTAGGTCTTCATCAAGGTGCTCCCTGCATTAGTGAAACAGCGAACGTGGTAAGAAACAAATAAATTAATGGCACGTGGAGGACTAAGGTCACGCATGTTAAAAACATATGCTCAGCGTTGTTAGTGAACAACAATTAACAAACCTACTCTTGAAAGATCAGAATTGAGTTCAGGTTTTCATTGGGAGTGGGAGGAAAAGGACGGTTTTCAAAGATACATGGATGCTTTGTCCTGGCTTTGCCTGACTGCCCCACAGCAAGACTGTGATTCCTGGATCTACTCATTTCCCCCTTGTCATTCATGGGCTACAAATTCATTACATGGCCTACAAATAAGTAACCGGTTTTCTAATAATTTACCATAAGTATAAACCCCCCCAACTGCCTAGAACATTGTGAGGACTCCTCAACAAAGTCTATGGTCACTCACAAGAGAAAAATCTTACAATTGATTCATATGGTGCATAAAGAATGTGTTTTATCTGGATTTTGAAAAGTCCTCCCTCCATTCAGCTGTGAGTGTGAATTTCTTAAAGCTCAGGTCTGAACATGTCCCACCCCAGGCAATAGATTCCAGGGTCTTCCTATTGCTTCCAGAGTCAAATACAGAATATTCTGTTGGGTATTTAAAGCCCACAATAACCTAATAACAATAACCTAATAACAATAACAATAACCTAAAAAGCCAAATAACCTAGCTCCTTCCTACCTTTCCAGTCTCCTTATACTTTACTCCCTGACACCTACTCTTCAATCTAGTGACAATGGCCTCCTGGCTGTTCCATGAATAGGACAGTGTATTTCTCAGTTCCAGGCATTCTCTCTGGCTGCCCCGCCCCCACCCTACCCCATGCCTTAGATGCTCTCCTTCCTCCCTCTCTGACTACTGACCTTCCAGGCTTTCTTTAATTCCTAACTAAAATCCTACTTTCTATAAGAAGCTTTCCCCAACCCCTCCCAATTCCAGTGCCTCTCCTCAGTTAATTATCTTCTGTTTATCCTATACATTGAGTCTGCTTTGTATAAAGTTCTTTGCATGTTGTCTCACCCATTAAATTATAAGCTCCTGGAGGGCAGGGCTTGTCCTTTTGCCTCTTTGTGTACGCACAGCACTTTGCACAGTACCTGGCACATAGTAGGTGCTTGATAAATGTTTACTGATTGATGGGTGGCCCATTTAGTTATATATGTATATATGTTATATCCATAACATGGCCAGCCCAAAGGCCTCTTTGCCAAGCAACTCTTCCTCACCTCGTTTTCCTTCAGATCCTCTATACTGGAGTGGTGATTTATGCTCCTGCTTTGGCGCTCAACCAAGGTGAGTTGTGAGGAAAATAATGTCTCAACTATGCCCTCATTCTGACTTCTGCAAAATGTGTATAGTGTTGACAGGCTATTCTTAAGGCTAAGAGCTCCCTTAGATGAAGGCTTTCAAGGCAAGGCCCAGACCACCACGGTGAACAATTGCTTTGAACACTGCTAGTTGTTTTGTCTACATGATTCCAAATAATTGGTCTATAATTATTATTATTTTCACATCTCTTAGTTTTTAAGTCTTATGGGATTTTAGGACTGGGTTGTGGCAAGTTAGAATAAAAATTGACCTACAATTTTGGAATTATGTACACAGAACTTTAGGTGCAGCTGGGTGGTACAGTGGTTAGAGTAATAAGCCTGGAGTCAGGAAGTTTTGAGTTCAAATACAGTCTCAGATACTTACTAGCTGTGTGACCCTGGGCAAGTCACTTAACCCCTATTTGCCTCAGTTCCTGATCTGTAAAATGGAGACACACTGGAGAAGGAAATGGCAAACCACTCCAGTATCTTTGTAAAGAAAACCCCATGGATGAACTCTGGAATTCACATGGAATTGGACATGACTGAAGGACTAAACAATAAAAATTCAGCTTCACAGTGAGGATGACCTAAAAGAAAAAATTATATATATGCATATGTGTATATACATGTACATACATACACATATATTTAAAATTTTAATGAGTGAAGGATCAAAAATATTTATTATATTCTGTTTGGATTTATTATTATCCAAAAGTGTAGTGATTGCCCAATTTGCCAATGGATATGTAGACTCATCTATATAGAAATAATTATTCAATCAGTAACTATTTAAAAGGAAGAGATCAAACCAAGTTAGAAAGGCTTTGTGTCCAGGCCTTTGTCTATGTGTCTAATTTCCAAAGTCCAGGTTAGTTGAGTGCAGGGGGCTCACCATCAGAAGGCTAGCCACCAGGTGCTGAATTTTTTGCCTCCAGAAACTCCTGAAGGTCACCAATGATAGGGAGATCATTATGGGTATCAGTGAAGGTAGTGCTCACACCAGTGAAATCATGGGTCTTTGAAGCTGTGGGGAAAAATTCAAGTGATATTTAAAAATTTTATTTATATATTCATATATGATATATTATCTTATTGAATTGTTAAAATACATTAAAAATGGTAGCAGTTTTTACCAAAGATTTGAATGATTTTAAAATTATGGTATATGGGCAGCTGAGTGGTACATCAGATAGAGTGCCAGGCCTGGAAGTCAGGAAGACTCATCTTCCTGAATTCAAATCTAGCCTCAGACACTTACTAGCTGTGTGAGTCTGGACAAGTCACTTAACCTTGTTTGCTTCAGTTTCCTCATCTGCAAAATGAGATGGGGAAGGAAATGGCAAACCACTCTAGTATCTCTGCAAAGAAATCTTCTAATGGGGTGATGAAGAGTCAGACACAATTGAAACGACTGAATGACAAAAATTATGGTATAATTAATAATATTCTAATTAAGGGGAAACATTAAGACCAAGGACAGAAAAGTGTGACATCTGAGAAAATCTCTTCTAAGTTCTATGGGTTTTCAGGACTGGGTAGTGATAAGTTATAATAAGATATATGCTCCATACCTGATGGAAGCTAGTTTCCTAAGGGAGTCTATAACTAGACTTACCCCTTCAAATCAGGGTAACCCTCTTCTGCCTCAGTTTCTATGGAAAATTCTCTGCTTACCTTCCTTAGAGACACCTCTTATAAATCTTCTTACCTTTTACAGTAACTGGCTTTGATCTCTGGGGATCTGTGTTTGCCACAGGAATTGTCTGCACGTTCTACTGCACTCTGGTATGTATGTATGTACTGCTCAGAGAAAACTTTGCCAGCCTAAGACGAAATGCAGCCAAATCACAACTGACAGAACTCTAATCCTAGAGTGAATGACTACATTTCAAAGTTGTGTGAAAAAGGAAAATCTGGCTTGACTATTCATATTTTCCAAATTATGAATATTTTTTTTCTTCAAATGCATTTTTATTGACTGCTTCTACTAAGCAATGTATAAACTTGAGTTGATGGTAGAATATTATGACAAATATTTAGATTTATCAATGGAAAAGTTTTCCCAGGCTATGACTACATGTCATACCTTTTTATTTTTTTCAGGATAGAAGAATTTTTTTTCAATCACTAGTGACATTCACCCATAGACAACACTTACACTGCCTAAGAAAAATGGCTTCTCCCAACTGGCTACTTGTTAAGAGAGAGGGAATGATTGTTTGTGTGAGCAAGACACCTGATATTTGGTTAATTCTAAAGATCGTCAATTCCAGGACTTGAATGCTGCTGTTAGCCAGTTCTCAGTAAACCTGGAACTACTTTCTGCATTTTGATCTGTACTCACTCAATTCTTTAGCCTCAGACCCTAAGAGGTATTGACAATATGTTTAAATAAATGTTAACAATTAACTGTGATACCATTTTCCTAGGGAGGCAAATGGACATGGGTAAGAAATATAAGTAAGTTGTTTGGAATGTGGTGATGTAGACAACTGTCTCTAACTGATGAATCTTTTTCATGTTATCACTCAGCTATTAACTCTTGTTGGTAGGTATTGCATATAATATACATTTCGAATGCAGCAAATTATCCTAGGTTTCCCTTTCATCTTCTCAGCATTCAGAATTGCTTTGAAATGTCTTTCAGACACATTTCTCTTCCTTTCATCCCTACTGTCATCACTCTTTCTGAGATCCTCATTGCCTCACACTAGGCCTCCTGAAACAGCTTTCCAAGGAGGCTCCATTACTTTCCCCTCACTCAGCTCAATCTATTAAACACCAAAGCAAGATAAAATTTCTAAGTAATCTATGTCATTATGTCTTTCTTTGACTCCAAAACAAAAACCTTTTCGATGATCTCTCACTGCATATATGAAGAAATTCAGATTCTGCAATCTGAAGTTCAAGGTTGGCCATCGTCTTTTCCAGACTAATTAATCTCATCATGTCTCCTATTCCGCAACACAAACCCTCTGCTCCCTTAGAGCCTGTCTTCACTGTGTCCCAGAATATGACACTTGTTTTCCAGGCCCTTTGCTTTTGCTCAGTCTGGCTTTCCCTTCCTTCGTGTCATACTGGCGTTCTTTATGCTCTGGATCACCCGTCTTCCAGTTATTGAAACTAGGGATGGCTGAAGCCATACTTCATATACACTATGCACGGCAGACTTTGATTCAATATGGTCCTCTGTTGGAATTAGTTCTTCTCATTCCCTGGTTCCAGAATAGAATCCTTTATTTTCCTTCAAGGCTCAACTCAAGGGCCACCACCTTAAGGCAACTAGGTGACATAGTACATAGCAGGCTGAACTCGGAGTCAGGAAGACTCCAAATTGAGGAGAGGAAAGAGTCAGGATTGGATTGGATTGAGGATTGGAGTCAGCAAGACTCAAAAGGAGCCTCAGATCCTTCCTAGCTCTATGACTCCAGGCAAGTCACTGAATTTTTTGTTGCTGCAGAATATTCATTTACAAAAGTGGAGGTGATAATAGCACTAATTTTACAAGGTTGTTGTAATGATCAAATGAGATGGGGAGGGGGGCGCTAACGAATATTTTAAAGTGGGTGTTATGTGTCAGGAACTATACTAAGTGCTCTACAAATATCTCATTTGAGCCTTATAACAATCCTGGGTGGTTGTGGTTGTTGTTCAGTTATTTCATTTGTGTCTGATTCTCTGTGACCCTATTTGGGGAATGGTTTGTCATTTCCTTCTCCAGTTCATTTTGCTGATGAGGAAACTGAGGCAAGCAGGGTTGAGTGACTTGCCCAGGGTCACATAGCTTGGTCTAAGGCCAGACTGGAACTCAGGAAGATGAGTCTTCTTGATTCCAGGCACAGTGCTCTAGTCACTGCACCACCAAGCTGCCCACTCTGGGAGGTGGGCACTACTCTTATCCTCGGTTGATGAAAGTGGCGCAAATAGAGGTTAAGTGATTTGTTCAGGATCACATACTAGAAAGTATGTGAGACTAGATTTGAACTCAGGTTTTCTAGATTCTAGGCCCAGCGTTTGCTCTATTGTACCACCTATGGTATCCCAAACAAGTGATCAGCCCAGTCTTTTCTTGAAGATCTCTGGAAGGGGGAAATAATTATGTCCTGAAGAAGTTCATTCTACTTTTTGGAAATTCAGTTAGTAAGTGTTCCTAACATGGAGCCTAAATCTCTTTTTATCCTTTGCTCCTAGATGTCTCTTGCCCACAGCCCCCTAAAAAAACCCTCCTTTTTTCATTCAGTATATCTTTTACCCCAAACAAATCAGTCATCCATCCAAGAGATCAAGAAAGAATGTTGATTTTCTACCGCTTCCCCTGGTCTTTTTTTGCAAGGTATTTGTGCATAGTAGGTGCTTAATGGAATATCTGCTGAATTTATTTGAATTTCAGAGTTCCAATTGGAAACATTTGGTTATATCCTTGTACTAAGTCAATGGTAATTTTCAAGTTATATTTCTCTATGGAATCAAGTCCAATTTGATTCAATTCAACTCAACAAACATTTATTACTCTGACTAATGCAAATATCTCTCACTGCAATTTAAGCCATTTCTTTCATTATGAAAAACAAAAAAAAATGCCCATCATTTCTACATGATAACTATCTAAGAAAGTCATAGAGTTAGCAGCCACACAGTTACTAGTATGAGCCTCAGGGAGGTTGTTGTTTCCAAGACTGGATATCTGAAGTAGTATAGACAAAACATTTGGATGATTGTGTCTTTATCAGACGTAGTTGAAAGAGTCAGATGTTTTACCATTAGACAGGCAGGAATGTTTTGAAAGTAAGTCACCCCTCATTTTATAAGAGGAAAAGTAACTTCCCTTTCAGCTCTAACATGCAACCAGTCTCAGTGGGACTGGTTTGAGTCGTATCTGTGTTATTCTTCTTAATTGGCAAAATACAGGAGACAATGACAGGAAGAAGACTTTGGAAAGATAATAAGTGTAAGGTAATATCCTATAGTGGGAAGGACACTGGATTTGTACCCAAAGGTCTGGGTTCAAATGCTGCCTCATCATTGAGACACTTAACTTCTCTGGGCTTTGGTTCCCTCATCTATGAAATGAAGAAGTTGGATGAGATTGCCTCTTAAGGTTCCTTCTAGTTCTGCATTTATGACCCTGTATTTGATAGGATAAAGTCTTCTTGAACTTTTGACCAGGTGACCCCAGGAATGAACCAAAGACTGTTGTCATCTTTGATTTGAAGAACTCACATGGACTCTATGTGTTCCAGGGAGGATTAAAAGCAGTTGTGTGGACAGATGCATTTCAAATGGTCATCATGATGGTAGGCTTCTTGACGGTTCTTATACAAGGAACAGCACGTGCTGGCGGATTACAGAATGCATTAGACCAAGCAAAAAATGGATCTCGACTTGAAATATTTGAGTACGTTTAATATGATTTTATTCTGTTTTGGGTTACCATTCCTTATCGCTTACAATAGCATCTTAGAATCATGGAACATGACCTGATCTATGCATGTCTCTCTCATAGCTTTGATGTAGATCCTTTGAGAAGGCATACATTCTGGACAATTGCTGTCGGAGGAACTTTTACATGGCTAGGCATCTACGGTGTTAATCAGTCCACAATACAGAGATGCATCTCTTGCAAAACAGAAAAGCACGCCAGGATGTAAGTTGGTCTTCATCACTGTCACCATCATCATCATCATAATGTACTTATTGAACACTTACTGTAAGCTTAAGCATGTGCTCGTATTGAATACCTTCTTCACACAAGCTAAGTGTTCAGGCATAAGACATTCTCTGTGAGATCTAAGAGCTTCTTCCAATGAGGTTGAAGATATAGCTCACACATAGAAACAACAGTAAATTATAAGCTTCTTAAGGCCAGGAACCATTGTGTTTTTATATATATGTTACTAGCACCTAGGATAGTATCCAGGCTATAGTCTTATTAAATTTAGTAAATTTACTTGAATTACTTATTAAATTGAATTTAAAAATACTTAAATATTTAATTAATAATTAATAAATAAAAACAATAAAATAAAAAATTAAATTAAAAAATAAGTAATTAAATTACTGATTAAATGGTTGTGGGATGGAAATCAAGCCTTATGTTTGAGCACTAGCTCAGCAGTTATTGGCTTCATGACTTCACTTCTTATTTTCCTCCTCTGGGAAATAGATCCTCTTCTTGTGCCATTGTTCTATGAAGCTATGATTTATTATAATCGAATAATTGCTAGAGTAGCAGAGATATCGTCAGGTGACAAGGTGGGGAAGAGGAATTGGGTTAGGGCAAATAGTAAAATGTTACCAAAGAGGGTGTAATTTGATATGCTTTCTAAAAGGCAGGACTTAGATGATTTTGGGGATGAGGGTAGACCCACCTTCTCCCCCTCCTCAAGAAAGGCAGCAAAGAATGTTGGAAGAGATAGACATGTCATGTGCAATCAGGTGACAATGGTTATACCAAAGAAATAGGAATTAAGGGTCTTTGAGGTGTAGTGGGAAATTGTTAGAATCTAGTATATGTCCTTTTAGTTGATAAGTTTGTGATCTGAATAGTATGCTTCTGAAGTGATTTTTAGCAGATGATCGATTAATAACCTCATGAGAAACAATGATCAAAGGATTTCAGAATTTAAGATCTACTCTGGAAGGGATCTCAGTAAGAGATTCAATCCTTTTATTTTCAGGCAAGGAAACTGAAGCTCAGAGAAGTTTGCCCAAAGTCACAAAGGTAGCAGGTCAGAGGTTAATAGAATAACAGATTTGGGATCTTATAAACCATCTAGTCCAATAATTTACTCATTTTGTCATCATATAAGGAAACTCAGGGCCAGAAAGGGTATGTGACTTAGGCAATGTCACCCAGATAGTAAGGGGACCGCCTTCATATTTGCAAGGCTGTAGTATTAACTTCATGAAATAGAATACAAAGGTATAGATACAGCTAACAACTTGTCTTTATATACTATTTCATCCACACTAATGGTGCCTAAATCACACCAGGATTTGACTCTATTGAACGCTGAGATTTTTTTCACTCTTACTGACATCATTCTAAGAAAAATCTCTTTAAAGGTCTACTTCACTTTACGTAACAACTGTGTTCCTGAAAAGTTGTGTTTCAAGTGGAATTAAATTACATCTTAGATACATTAATTGGACTTTCTATTCAAAAGATAACTGTGCTGAAAACGTTTGAATATAAAGAATTTTGTGGCAAAAAAAATCCTGAGTTATTTGTTTGGTGAAGCTGAATTTTTCACTTGTTGAATTTGCCTAGTATTATGCTTAGGAAGATCCTCCCCCTTTTTCTTCCTCCTCTTCTTCTTGTCTTCCTATTACTACTCCTTCTCCCTTTCTTTTTCCTCCTCCTCTTCTTCTTCCTCCTCCTCCTTCCCCTCCTCCTCTTCCTCTTCTTCCTCCTTCCCCTCCTTCTTTTCCTCCTCTTCCTCTTCTCCTATCACTACTCTTTCTACCCCCTTCTTCCTCCTCCTAATTATAAAATGAAAACAAAGAAAAACATTTCTCAGCCTCATTCTTCAGTAGCTGATTTCTTTGAAACATTATCTTATCCAGCAAAATTCCACAAAAGGATTTTGATAATACCTAAGATATTGTTTTTTTAAAACAGTATTTACTCTATATGAGGCTGGTTCTAATAGTCATAAATGAAGTGCTCACCTAGAGGAGAAAATCTGTTTCCTTTGAGTAGAAGTTGGGTGACCACTTGTTAAAGTAAATACTCCTATTTCAGATAGAGGCTGGACTAGAAGACCTCTGGACCCACTTCTGTATGACCTCCAATGATGGGATCCTCTAATTCCAATAAGGCAACCCATTCCACTTTTGAACAGTTTCAATTATTTATTTTAATTTCATTATATCGATAGAATTATAATTATATATAATTACATTAATAATTATATTATTATTATTTAATTATTAGAAGGCTCTTCCTTACATTTAGCTGAACTTCATCTCTATATAATTTCCAGATACTGGTTCTGATTCAATCTGCCAGAGGCAAGTAAAACAAATCAGATATTTGAATATAGCTATTGTCTTTCCTAAATGTTATTTTTTCCAGTTAAAAAAAAAATCCTCCACCCATTTCCTATATGATATTGGTCTGGAGCTTCTTGCCTTCCTGGTGGCTCACCTCTGGGTATAACTGACCTTTCCAGTGTCTTTTCCTGAAAGATGGTGTTCAGAACCAGATATGCTCCTGCGTATCCTATAATTTGTTCAAAGCTTCTCATGTGAATAATGCTCTACAGGTTACTAAGTATTTTAAAATGTAGGTCAGCCCATTTGATCCTCACATCAGGCCTTTGAGAATGGACTCCATTTTAAGGGATACTAACAGACCTGTCATCTTTTCTCTTCTAGTGCTCTTTATCTTAACTTAGTTGGACTCTGGTTAATTCTGGCCTGTGCAGTCTTTTCAGGCCTGATCATGTATTCTTACTTCAGGAACTGTGACCCCTGGACTGCTGGCATCATCTCAGCACCAGATCAGGTATGGATGCCAATAAGTTGGGTTGCCAGGAGGGACCAGATGGGGTGGCTTTGCAGCTCATTTCTAGATGAGCCACAAAAGACATGAAAATCAAAGAAAGGGCTGCATGGTCTAACAGAAAGACCTTCGTCCTAAGAGCCTAGAGAGAAAGGCTCCAGTATAAACTGTGCCATTGAATTACACTATGACGACTGGCAAGACATTTGCCCTCCATGGGCCTCAGTCTCCTCATATGTAAAACGAAGCAATCAGACTAGACTATCTCTAAGATAGCACCGAGCTCTTAAATTCTGTGATTCATGAGTTCTGCAGTTGTTTATGCTGTCTGTGAGGGAGGAGTGTGTCTGGAAAAATGTCAGCCACTTGGGTCTTTTAAAAAATGCTATTGGTATCTTTGTTTTGCATTAACTTCATTTCAGATAAATGCTTTCTTCCTCCCTAGCTGGAAAACCACCCCTTGTAGTAAGAAAGAAGAAAGGAAGGAGGGGGAGGGGAGAGAGAGAGAGAGAGAGAGAGAGAGAGCGGGTCAGCAAAACTAGCCAATATAAGAATTGAGCTTAATAGAATACACACTGTTCTATATCCATAATTTCCCATCTCTGCAAAGTAGGAAGGAAAGATATGCTTTTCCTAATTTTATCTGAGGCAGCTAGGTGGTGCAGTGTGAATAGAGTGCTGCTATCTAGAATCAGGAAGTCCTGATTTCAAATCTAACCTCAGATATTTACCAGTTGTGTGACCCTGGGTGAGTCACTTAATCTGTGCCTCAGTTTCTTCATGTGTAAAATGGGGATACTAAATGGCACCTACCTCCCAGATTGTTTGGGAGGATTAAATGAGATAACATTTGTAAAGTGCTTAGCACAGTGCCTAGCACATAGTAGGTAGACACTGTATAAATATTTCTTTTTCTTCTTCATCCTCCTCCTCATCCTCATCATCCTAGGACCAAGCTTAGTCATTTTATAATTACATGCCATTTAGATTTGTGGGTTTTTTTTATTCTCTCTCTTTAAATCATTGAAGTTATATATGTTATTTTCCTATTTTTGCTCATTTCCCTTTCCATCAGTTCACAGAAGTCCTCAGTCTGGAACATTTTAAAGCAGGAGTTCTTAATCCTTTTTGTGTCATGGACTCCTTTGGTGTCTTGATGAAACCCAATGGACCTCTTCTCAGAATCATGTTTTAAAGTTTGCAAAGCATTTTACAAATATGATTTCATTTAGTCCTCATGACAACCCTGGGAGGTGGGTACTACTATTTCACTATTTTTACAATTGAGGAAACTGAGGAAGCCAGAGGTTAAGTGACTCATCCAGGGTCACACTGCTAGTAAATGTCTGAGGCTGGATTTGAAGTCAGGTCTTCTGGACTGCAAGTCCGTCATTCCATTGACTGAGCCACCTAGCTGCCTCTAAATGCATAAAATACATAGATTACAATGGAAAACAATTATATTGAAATACAATTATCAGGTTTTTTTTGAGACTTCCTCCATTATACTCTTCTTCTGAAGATCTTTATCATGAAATGGACTTAATACTAGATAGTTTAATGGGCATTCAATGTAGAGCCTTAGAAAGTTGCCTGGAGGGGCAGCTGGGTGGCAGTAGATAGAACATCAGCCCTGGAGTCAGGAGGATCTATTCAAATCTGGCCTCAGATACTTACTAGCAGTGTGATCCTGGACACATCACTTATCTCTGATTGCTTCTGCCTTCCCCCTCCCTGCCCACCCAGGGTTAAAAACAACAACAACCACAACAACAAAAAACAATCCAATGAAGAACCCAGCAACAAAAAAGAAAGTTGCCTAGGACACTGAGAGATTTTGATTCCTCTTTGTTCACCTCCAGCTGCAAGTGCCCCCTTGCTAAAATTACCTTTTATTCATAGAAGAGCTGCAGTCTACACCTGTGAAGAGAGCATTACCCTTACAGTACCCATTGATTCATTGTGCTAGAATAATGAAAGGGATAGTTTCAGAGAACCCTGGGACCTTATGGGAAGTGATATGGAGTGAAGAGAGCAGAGTTAGGAGAACAATTTATGCAAAACAGCAACATTGTAAAGAATTAAGAGTGACCAATGACCAGCCATGATCCAGAGGGCTGATGGTGAGTCATGCTACCCATCTCCTGCAAGGTGGTGGACTCCCGGAGCAGAATGAGACACACATTCCTTCCCTGAAGGAAGGAGCTGCATTTATGTGGATGCTGATACTTGTGGAACATTTTATACAGTTTTATATCATTCTATGTAATTTCAATAAGACCCAGAGCCTGAATTAATGACCCACTTGAAGAGCCAGGACCTGGACTTCTTTGTTCTCTGAAGTTTGCTCAGAGAATATCTTTTCTCTGTTAACAAGGTCAGATCTGGCTGACCTAAGAACATTCTTTCCCCTGTTAACTACTAAAGGATGAGACCCTAATCCCGAGAAGACTACCTCACAATATTTAATGGGCATATACTGTTATGGAATGTTAATGAAACACAGAAATGCTGGGTTGTAGTTTTAACTGACACTTGTCAACATCTTTATCTTATTGTATTTACAAACCTATTCCATTAAGGGTCTTCTCGTTAAATATACATGGGGATCACAAAATTGAGTAACATGCTGAATTGTGATTGTTCTAAAAATATAAAAACCTGTTCATTCTTCTGTATGAGTCAATCAGACTCTGTCTGGCTCAATCCATGATCATGTCTGTCCTCTAGCTTAAAGCGAATGAATGAATGAATAAATAAATAAGTAATATGAATTTTTCTATCACGTAGCTCTGTTTGTTTCCTTCAACCAACTTTCAGGTTTAACATACTGCTTGAGCGACTGGTGAAGTCACACAGTTAATCACCTCCCTCCTTTTTTCCCCAACCTCTCTCCAGCTGATGCCATATTTTGTAATGGAAATATTTGCCTCAATGCCAGGACTCCCAGGACTATTTGTTGCATGTGCCTTCAGTGGAACCTTGAGGTAAGCTGCTGAATGTTATTTACTATGATGAAAGTTAATACAGCCTAGTGAGGGGAGGGCTAGTGTTGAGTCAGGCAGATTTGACATATATTGGTTGTGTGACCTTGGATATGTCCTTTAACTTCCTGTGTCCTCAGACAGTTCTCTAAGATCATAACTCACATGGGAGCTGTAGATAGAAATAATAATAATAATAATAATATGATGATGATAATGTAAATTATATTTATATAATAATAATAAATAGCATTTTACAGCACCTACTATGTGCCAGGAATTGTGCTTAGTACTTTACAAAAATTATCTCATTTTTATCCCCACAACAACCTTGGGGGATAGGTCCTATTATTATCTCCATTTTACAGTTGAGGAAACTGAGGCAGAGGTTAAGTGACTTGTCCAGGGTCTCTGAGCTAGTGTCTGAGGCCAGATTTGAACTCATGTCTTCATAATTCTAAGCCCAGTACTCTGTTCTCTGATTGGTGTCAGTAGAATGGGTTTCTGACCTTGGAGTTCTCATTCCAAAGAAGTCAAGATCAGGCTTGAGGAGAAAAAAAAGATTCTGTGTGTGTCAGGGGTCCAAATGTCACCTTCGTTAAAAAAAAAAAATTGTCTAGCCACTGACTACTCTGATCAGTGGTAAGTGTGGAAACAGACTTTCTCTTCTTCCCTGGCTCTACTGTGAAATGCTATGACCAGTCTGCTTTTTATAGCAGCCTAGAGTGATGTGTACATTGACAGCAAAATGTTTCCAGCCCCAAAACACTCTGGGAAGGCGACTGCTTTCCCAAACAAAGGAGCAAAAAGCTGGGAGAGCTACCAATTCTCTTGTGTGAACAGGTCCCTCTGTCTGCTGAGATAAAGAAATCTGCTCTGTTGAGCCAGCCAGGAATCTGAATTGAAGAACTTGGCAGCTGTGCCCAAGGATGGAGCTGCCGACCCTCTTGTTCATTGCCATAACATGGCGCAGGGCCAGGATAGAGCTCCTGGAATCATCCCTGCTGCCTGCTGGGACAGTCTCACATCAGGGGATGGGCAAGTCTGGGAAACCAGAGGTTGGACTAAAGTTAATCAGCTGAAAATGCTCAGAAGAGAATAGGGTGCTAAGTGTGAATTCTGCCTCAGGCATTTCCTAGTTGTGTGAACCTAAGCAAAATATCTCTCAGCTTCCTTCTCTAAAATGAAATTAACAATAGTCCCTGTCTCACTGGGCTGTTGGACAACCCCATCCCTGTGAACAGCTCCGATGCTGAAGTAATCACCACTCCCACCACAATAATAGTAGCTCGCTTTTATATAGCACTTTAATCTAACTTTTATATAGTACTTTAGTCCAGGCTTTATATAGATAGCATTTTCATCTCCTGAAATCGGAGATAGTAGGAAGAAACTCCTCTCTTAAAATGAGGTTTCTTATCTCTTGAATATATAAGTTTAAAGAACCCTGCAGGGTTAAGCTCACAGGTATTGAACATAATAAACTGTCTTAGGGGTGGGGGGCCTTTGTCAATTTTGCTGTTAAAATGAAACTAGTTCCTGCATCAAGACCATTGTTTTCATTTTTGTAAACTTGAAGCTAAGGACTGCTTCTTTGCAAATTTGTAACATCCAAGCCTAGCACAGGGCGAGGCAGTTGGCAGTCAGCAAGTCAGTCAATATATATTTTTATGGGCATACTAGATATGGGGCACTGGGCTAGGCACTTCATAATTCTTTTTTAAAATTCAATTCAACTTATGCCTTAGCCCATATCAACTACTTACCTTGAAAAAGAGGACTGGGCTTAGAAAAAATGGAACACAGGATAGAAAAGTTTTTATGGGGGAAGTTTCTGTGGAAAGAGACTTGAAGTCACAGGATCTGAGTTCAAATCTAGATTTTGCTACCTGAATGACAAGTCCCTTAACCTTTCCCGGTCTCAGTTTACTTTTCTCTAAAAAATGTGGTTTTTTAAGGACCCTTCTGGTTCTAGAGCCTATGATCTTAAATATGAATCTATAATATTGTTATGTCTCTGAGGCTAGTGTTATTATAAAGGACACCCAGTGCTTAGCAGGAAGAAGCAGATATGGATAAACAGGGGTTAAATGTCACCCAAAACAGATTTTTGCCTACTTCAGAAGTTTGCCTAGAGCTATTCTAAGGACAGTCAATCCCGCCAAAGCATTCCTGAACAGGACATAGCAGTAGAAGCACAATTAATTTGCAATATTAGCCCATGCTGACATGTGAGTACAAATTACATTTTAACATCTTTACGTCCATCACAAGGTTTTGTGAGATGTCTCTGTTGAGGCGCTTTGTAGAAATGAATCTTTTTCTAAATGAGCTGACCCTACAGATAGGACCTGCTCAAGTGTGGAATAGAGCTTGCCTCAGAGCTAAGAGAACAATGGAATTAAGTACAAACATACATATACATATACGTATACATACACATATACATATACATACACATATACATATACATAATAGCAAATTTATAAGAGAATCACTTATTAAATCCATTTTGGCTTGATGAATTAAAAAACAATTAAAAAAACCAAATAAGATCTACCAAGTTAAAAAAAAAGTTGGGAGGGGCAGCTGTTTTTATCTATTCAAATGCTTTTTTAACTAACTGCTTTGGAATTCACCCAAAGTAGTTTTATTTATATTTGCTTTAACTTTATTGCTGTGTAATCCCTGAATGATTCTTTCTCCCACACTTGGGCAGGTCTTCCCAGCGGGTTTGCAGAAATCTAGGCCCATTTGCAAATGGGCCTATTTTTGTCTACAGGCCTTTGTGTAAGAGAATGTACTACAATCTACCTCCAAGAGACTTAAATTTTGAGAGAGAATAAATAGATTAATTGTTACTGGCATTGAAAAAGCTTAATGTTGTGATTTCCAGCTCTTCTTGAAGCAACCGGGGGAACCACATCCCTGTTAACAGCTCTGATGCTGACATAATAAGAACCATAACGATAATAGTAGCTAGCACTTTACATGTTATCACTTTTGATTCTTGTAATAGCTCAGTGACATAGGGTCTTTTACAGAGGAGGAAAGAGGCTGGGGGAGGTTAAATGTCTTGCTAAGGTTCACACAACTAGGAAATGTCTGAAGCAGAATTCATACTTAGCCCTTCCTGAATCTCCCAGTCTAGCACTCCATCCACCATGTCACCCAGCAGGTAGATACCAAGGGCTGATCTGTACCATTCAATGCTATATATAATCAGCAAGAAATACAATATAATTGCTCAGTGAGGAAGTTGAAAGCAGAAAGCCTTGAATTTGATTTGACAGGCTAGCATTTAATTCAACAAACATCTATTATCCGCCTTCTGTGTGCCAGGCTCTATTCTAGGAGCTGGGCAGGGAGATGTAAAAATCAGCCCATGACCTCAAGGAACACAGCCTTCAGAAATAATAACCAGTGGTTTATTTCTAGTTATGGTCCTGAAATGTCTGGAGCCCCGGTTTGCTCCTTGGGAAGTTGGGTTAATTTCAACACCATTAAATATACTGAGTGTAGATAACTGGTAGTAAATATCTATACTATTGTATACTATTGGCTTCTTCCTTTCTAACAGACTGATATCCTTCTTCCCTGTTCCCAGTAGGCTTCTCTGCAGCCTCTCTGGGGCTAGCCAGCCTTGATGTATCTCTGCTCTTTGGGAGAATAGGTCTTTTTCTCCTCCTCCTCTTTTTCCTCTTCCTCTTCTTTCTCCTCCTCCTCTTCCACTTCTTCCTCTTCCTCTTCCTTGTCCTCTCTGCTCACCTCACACTAGGTCAGGGGTTCTTAATCTGGGATCCATGGTTAGATTTCAGGAGGATTGTGAATTTGGATGGGAAAAATGATGTATTTTCATTAACTTTTGGTTTCCTTTGTAATGTTATGCATTTAAAAAGATTAATCTGAGAAAGGTCTCATAGGCTTCACCAGACTGACAAATGGGTCTACAACACAAGAAAGATTAAAAACCCTAGGACTAGACTGAAGGGAGCACTCTGACGTTTCTAGTGTCGGGAGAAGGTGGCCAAGAGAAATGGACACTGGAAACATATTCAACTTTGTCTTATTTTTCCTTTCATCAGAATATACAAGCAAAGAGTATTGGCTGGGATCAGTTGCTAGGCCCTAATTCCTGGAAGAATTTAATTCCATTTAACAATCATTTTTCAAGCACTTACTAAATACAAGGGATCATGCCCTGTGCCATTCTTGTGGTTATAGCAGCTATTGCTGCTGCTGCTGCCTTCAGATGACCCTGAACGTTTTCTTTTTCTAGAAAGAAAGATCTTCAGGTATTGAAAAAGGCCTTCAACACTATTCAGACCTAACTAAGGTCTAGACTAGGGCTGTCTAAAATGTGGCCTGCAGTGTGATTTTATGCAGCCCGCCTGTGGGTTTTAATTTTCACGAGCTAAACATTAAAATAATAATAATTTGCATGGAATGCATATTAGGTTTTTTAATTCCAACACTCATAAATAATCTCATTGATGTTAATTTTCTTTGGTGTTTTTAAGTTGTATTATGGATGGAACATACTGCACAGAATTTTCAATTGATCTATGGGATGTGTTCCATCTGTATGATGCAGACTAGTTAGTATGCACCTCCCTTTATGCTGTTATGTTGTCACTTTGTTGTTTTGTGTTGTGTTGATGATGCACATCCCCCCACTTTCTATTAGTGTACTGTATCTTTTATTCTGTGTGCAGCCCTCGAATAATTATTTTATTTTAATGCGGCCCTAAGATAACCTAAGGTTGGACAGCCCTGGTCTAGACTAAGGACTTGAGTCAAAAAATGCCCTGGAAAGGAGGGAGCCAATTAGAGCAAGGAAGTGTTGCCTTGTTGTTGTTCAGTCATGGTTGTGTCTAACCCTTCGTGACCCCATTTGGGGTTTCCTTAGCAAAGATACTGGAGTAGTTTGCCATTTACTTCTCCAGCTCATTTTAAAGATAAGGAAACTGAGGCAAACAGTGTTAAGTGCCTTGCCCAGCGTCATATAGCTACTAAGTGTCTGAGGTCATATTTGAATTCAGGTCTTCCTGACCACAGGCCCAGTACCACCTACCTGTATCAGCCATAGTACAATCCCCTCTTTGAGTCCTTTGGGATTGATACTATCTCCCTGAGCTGCCCTGTGGAAGGATGAGAAGCTTGTGTCATGGGGCTCATGGGCTTCTCCGTGTTCTCTCTCTGCAGCACAGTGGCCGCCAGCATTAATGCCTTAGCGACGGTGGCTTTTGAGGATTTTGTCAAGAGCTTCTTTCCCAACCTCTCCGACAGGTGGAGCACCTGGATCAGTAAAGGCTTATGTAGGTACAGTTGGTGGGCCTCTCCTTCTATACTGTTCTCTTAACTTGACCCTGGGTTCATTTCGAAGGCTTTCCATCTCTATGATGGGACTTGGAATATAGGATTACAGACAGACACAGGCACACATTCATATGTGTATGCAGAGCTTTAAGAATACCTGGAAGAAAATAGCCAGTAAGAGATAGTAAGCTGTGGTGGAAAGAGCATTCAGTTTGGAGACAGAAGACTTGAGGATGAATCTAAGCTCTTCTATCTGTGCTGACAAAGCCAATTCACTTCCCTGGGCCTCAGTTCTTCATCTGTAAAAATGGGAGGAGCAGGGGTTGGATTATATGGTCTCTAAGGTTCCTTCTAGAGTATTCTCATCAGAGATTGGTAGTTGGGATGGATATTTAGGTAGAAATGAGAGAGTTAGGGAGAAGCTTACGTGAACCCTCCTATCTTCCCTCCTTCTCACTTGTAGAAACAGGAATTTCATATTGGCATGGGAAATTAATTTTTTAATCAAAAGTCTAATATCTCTAAGGTTCCTTTCAGCTTTAAATCTTATGATCCTAGGAAATGTACCTCTGTCCTGCAGTCACCAAAATGGTCATTGGACTCTATCAAGGATCACATAAACACCTTACATTGGTGAAGCCCTTTCATTTAGGGTCTACTTTGAGCAAGGCATTGTGCTAGTCTGCTATATTAAAATAGCTATTTTTGTGTATCTATAGATCTCTATATATGTATGTTTATATATATATACATGCATGTATATGTATACATGCATATATATTAAGTGCCTCTAGGAACATATTATATTTTGCTCCATATTGATTATTTAATCTGGTCCTTGAAACAGCCCCATAAAGTAGGAAAAATACCAAATAATCAAATGTATTAAGTGACCTGTGTGCCAAGATTTGGAGATGCAAATACAAAGAACGAAGCAATTCCTATTATCAGTGAGTTTATATTCTATTGGTGGAGGCAATGAGTACATGTAAAATACATGTACTGTATACATTTACTTGATAAATACATATATGCACACAAAGTAATTGGAAAGTCTTATGGGAGGAAAGATTCTAGTGGCGGGGAGGAGCTTCAGGATATGTATTATCCCTATTATGAAGATAAAGCAACTGAGACCAAGAGAAAGATGATTTGCTCTTGGCCATGTGGCTTTGAGAGGCTGGGTTAGATGTCAGGATCTTTTTTTTTCTTTATCCAACTTTGAAGTGGTGGCTTCCCATGGAAACTGCAAGGATCAGTGTCTACTTGTCCTCTCTCTACCCTTACTCATTCCTTGAGTGTTTGGTCAGAGAGAGAACATCCATAAGTTTAATTCTCAAGAATCTGCTCTGGCTGACACAGGGAAATGCTCACTCTAGGCAACAGCCTCCTGATACTTTGTTAACTTTGAGTCAGTTTTTGTGGGTCAGTCCAGCTCTAGATGAGATCCTTTTGAAGCCAAGTCTCCTAGGGGGTCTGGTTCATATGAGGATTCCACAGAGAGGCAAGGCCTACAGAACTCCTCCGAGTGACCGTTCTCTCTTTCAGGCGTGTTATTTGGAATTCTCTGTACCTCCATGGCAGTCGTTGCCTCCTTCATGGGAAGTGTTGTACAGGTATTGTCTATGTGTGTTTTGAATTATGGGGAAGATATAGGGAATATGACTTCTTCACAGAAGTGTATTTAGAAGAGCATGTACTGGATGGTTATACCATTTCTTAAGTAGTTTTAGAGACAGTGTTACCTTGGAAATAGAGTGCTGGGCTTGGAATCAGGGAGTTCAAATCTCACATCTGACATTTACTGTGACATTAGCTGTATGTACAGATGTAACCTACTTAACCTCTCTGGCTCTTAGAATTTAGCTGCCAAGTCATAGGCAGTTGGTGACTATAATTCTGCTGGTAGAAAGAGTTCAGATAATCGGAATCATTCTTCCCTCCCTTGCTAATTCCCCGCCCCCCCCACACCATTTTTCCCACTAAAGAATTCACATACTCTTCATTCACGTATTTATTTATTATCATTATTTTTTCCTGGGGGGTGAGGATGGGTTGGCAATCCCAACTTGTAGTTTTATTGGTACAGGGAACTTCCCAGAGAGGAAACACCCCCTATCCCTATAGACTGGCAACTGTTGAGCAGTTTGGAATATTGAAGAGATTCAGTGAATAGGGCATTGAGAATTTAAGTGACTTTTCCCAGGGTTGCATAATCAGTATGTCTCTGGGGCAGGTGCCCCACCCAGGTCTTCCTAAATCTGAGGTCAGCTCTCTTCCCTATACCTCTCTACCATTCTATATGCAAGTATCCTTCAATTATCTCCACTAGAACATGCTATTCTCCCAGGGCAAAATGCCAAAGAAGCTGGGATGGTAATTTGCTGGTTTAAATGAATTAGAAACAGATTAAAACAACAACCAACCTTCCAAATGCTGGAATGCCCCATCTGGCAATGGGTCACATTGGGCACCTTGACATTATATTTAAATATGTCTGGTTCTTAAAGTAGCATCAGAGCCTCTAGTGTTGATGTTTGGTTTCATCTTAAAATTGCCCCTCCCTTTTACCCTCTGAGTGCATTGAAATTGCTCCTTTTAAGGACTTTTAAACAAGGCATGCCCTACCCAGCCTACTTTTCAAAGTGTTTCCATACCCCTCATCCATAAAGAATAATACCTAGCCCCAGAGATACTGAATGGCAGAACCAGAAACCTCAGTACTTTTTTTTTTTTTGCTCTTTGCTACCTCTCAATGCTGACTTTCTTATAGAAATTAGAGCATCCTCAGTCTTCTTGCCCTCTCTCTTGTTGTGCAGTCATGTCCAACTCTTCATGACATTGTGGACCATACTCTCCATAAGGTTTCCTTGGCAAAGATACTGGAGTGATTTGTCATTTCCTTCTCCATCCCCTCTGTCTTACCCTAATTCATTTCTCAGACTCAAGATCAGTGTAAGAACTGATGACCAGGGCTATCCAAGAAGGGAAAGGGCTGACTCAGGTGTATTCAAGTTATCCATTAGGGATAATGGTACCTGATGATGGTTGGACTAGACAACCTTCAAGGCTTCTTCCTGTTGACACAGCTAGTTAATACAGTGGATAGAATATTGGACTTGGAGTCAGGAAGACCGCAGTTCAAATCTTGCCTCAGACCTTATGATCTGTGTGACTCTAGGCAAGTCAGTCCTCTGTAAAGCAGAGATAATAATAGTAGCTACCTTAAAGGGTTGTTAGAAGAATCCAGTGATTTTGTGAAAGGGTCTTTGCAAACCTTGAAGCACTCTGCAAATGTTAGCCATTATATTATTCTAAGATTAAAAGAAATCCTCTAGATGCTTCTATAAAGGATAAACCATCAATATAACAAAAACTTTAAATCCTGCACGAATATTTTAAAGCTGGAACACTGGCCTCCCCCCTTTCTCACCAGTAGACACCTTTTCTTGAATGAACAATTGATGCTTCACTGCATTGCTATGGTTAGTCGTTTTTCCCACCAGGTATAGCAAACTGCTTTATCAACTTCCTGGATTCTCCCAGGTACAGTAAATTGGAAGCTAGTAAATTGGCTTCCCTTGCTATACACAAACAAAAGTAGTTTTGAATTAATCCCATAAGTCAGGAGGAAAAAAAAAATTGCAAGGGTTGTCTTTTTAAGTATCAGTTGTGGGAAAAGGCTGCCTTCAGTCCTATTAGCCTCCAGGTCCTTAAAGCTATACCTGAGGTGTTTGTTTCTCTTAAAATGAACCCTGAACAGAAGTAGATTTAGTAGCACATCTTGCTGGATGAGGATTCTCCACTTGGAAGGGATCTTTGATGATCTTGTAGCATCATGGAATCTGAAGTATAATGGAATCTATATGTCTAACATATAGAACTAGAACCAGAATCCCCTCTCCAACCTATGACAGGTGCTTATCCAGCCTCTGTTTGAAGATGTCCAGTGATGGGGAGAATCCATGACCTCCAGAGGTGGCTCGTTCCGTTTTGGATAGCTGTAACACTGAAGTTTTTCCTTCTCTCAATCTGTCGCTATACAATTTCCAATGCATTGTTCCTAGATCCTCCTTTTGTGTCTAAGAAGTTTAAATTAAATTTTGCTTTTCTTTTATAGCCCTTCAGATACTTTGATAAAGTGACCATTTCTTTTCTAAGCTTCCTCTTGGCCTAGTATCCCAATTCCTTGATCCTCATACTGCAACATCTATAAAATGAGAGCGGGGGAATTGGACCAAAGGATTTCTAAAGTTTCTTTTAGGTCTAGATTCTGTGATCTTACAAAGTGATGAGAAACCTGTGAAATTAGGATTCTTTTCAACTAGAGGAACTGGGGTAGCCAAGTAATCAGGGTAAGTTTTATGAAAGAGATGACTTTGAAAGATAGACTGGATTTCATCAGGCATAGATAGGGATGGGGAAGATATTCTCAAGATGAGGAATAGTATGAGCAAATTAAAGTGACGTTCCAGGATGGGAAAAAGGTCAGAAAATACATGAGGGTAAGGTCTGGTGGAGGGGTACAGAATAGGTGAAACTAGATGAGAGAGAGAGAGAGACTGAGACTAAACTGGAACCATGCCCCTTTCCTTGAGTACAAAGGTAATGGAATGACCAAGGATCCTGCCAGGACCAAGTCCAGATGGGACATGATTATAGTGCCTTGTCTTTGTGCCCTTTGTTCTCCAGGCTGCCCTGAGTATCCATGGCATGTGTGGGGGACCCATGCTTGGCCTTTTCACTTTGGGAATTGTATTTCCTTTTGTCAACTGGAAGGTAAGAGCTAAGAATCATTTGTGAAATAACTCTCCCTTCTCTACCTCTCCTCAGTTCTCTTAGGCAAATATAAGAATCCCTTCCCCACTTCCTTAATCAAAACTGTTTAAGTTGAAGCTACAATTCTGCATAAAGTAAGTATTGGAATTCCAAAGCTATGTTGCACATCCATTCAACAACTATTTATCTATGGTCACATGTACTGAAGACATGGAAGCTTCATCTAAGTGCTCCAAAGGAAAAAAAAGGGGAGAGAGGGACAGAGAGAAGGAGGGAGAGAGAAAGTCTTGAAAGGGATGTTATAGGTCATTTAGACATTTAATCAATCAAATAAAAATTATTAAGTACCTACCGTGTTCCAGGCACTGTGGTAATCCACTTCCCCCATGTGACAGATGAGGACACAGAGGGGCAGCAAAGTGATTAAATGACTTGCCAAAGGTCACACAGATATTAAGTGAGAAAGTTGGGTTTTGAACCCAATAATGCAAGATCTCTTTGGCAAGAGCAAGTAAGCTATCATTCTATGTTGTCCAGCAACATAGTATTTTTTTTTAAAGCATTGTAATCATAGACTTTTTTCAATGACAGGGATGAGTTCTGGCTCCTATTCTCGGTCAACTTATTCTACAAATCAGAGACTTAAAGGTGGGAGGAACTTTGAGGTCTATTTTAAACTTTAAAGAATAAGGCCTTCATCCCCTCCCCCACTGCAAGGCCCTTCAGGTTGATTTAATATGCTATTGATTGCTACAAGGTCAACTTTAGTTGGATAGAGAGAGCCAGGCTGGTGATGTTCCTTAGGCACTAAGAGTGGAATAGCTCTTCTGGTTAGACGGCCAAATGAGTGAAGCAAGCCCTTTTCAAGGACCGTAGGGGAAGGAATGATTGATCTAGTGAAGATTTAGGATACTATAAAATCTTTGGGTTTTAAATTTTTGAAGGGATGCTAATTCTGTTTTTTAAAAGTTTACTTTGATGGATGGTCCCATGTCTGGAATATTCTTCCTCACCTCCAACTTTGAGGAATCCTAGATTTTAAGCTTCTTGAAGGTGGGGCTTTATGCTTCTTGCCTCTTTTTGTACTGCAGGGCTTGGTATATAGTAGACACCATATCTTAGGCAGACTATTCCCATTCTCTCAAGGTGTTTGTTCACTTTCCCTAATGAAATTACTTTGAATATGTTTTATATTTATTTGTGTGAAGGTAACCTTTTTGAGGGCTGGCACTGTTTCATTTTGTCATTGTAGTCAAAGTGAACAGGACAGTGCCTGGGACATGGTAGCTACTTAATGTTTGATGAATTATATTGAATTAGGTAGATTTGCTCTTGCCAAAAAAGTGGCAGTTGATGAGAGAGATGAGAATAACCACTACTAAGCATATCTGGGGAATGATAGCAGCATATGCGCCTGTAGATGTCGGTCCTCCCTCCCTTTTGAAGCTCCGTTCATTAGGATTAGAGGAAATTTTACCTTCTCAGAAGAAGATATAGCCATTCTGATAAGTTGGCATTCACTCCTCTTTTTACAGTTTAAGATGGTTAAGCCCAAGAAAGGACAGACTTTACCTATGAATGCGGTGATTTAAGTGAAGAATAAATTGGCTTTTAAATAAGACTGCTGTGTGAGTGATAGGAGAGATGAAATGGGAAGAAGTACACTGTTTCTAGGAGACGGGACCGAGAATATCATCCAGCTGCCAGATTCGCCAGTTTTTTTAGACAATATTTTAAACAATATTCATTTTTATTCCTTCTATGAAATGACTTTGCAGTGTCTAATTTCTTTTTCCTTCCTGAAGGGTGCCTTAGGGGGCCTCCTGACTGGAATCGCCTTGTCATTCTGGGTGGCCATTGGGGGATTTGTGTTCCCTGCCCAAGCAGCCAAGACCCATCCTTTGGTTTTATCGACAGAACAATGTGTCCAGCTGAACATGACAGAAACAGCACCCACAACGGCTCCTTCAGTGATTGTTAACAGGTACATTCACAACATAAAATGGCTTTGGTGAATGCAGAAGTTTATTAAAGCAAAATATACTTGCCAGTGCTAAGTTTCATCCATAGACACTATGTATATTCTGTGAAATATGAAAAGAGATCTGTGACTACATCCAGTACATTCTGGACTTTGAGTGGGTTAGCCTGAGCCACCAACTTGGGCTGATCAGAGGTGCAATTAAGCTAGAAGAGGAGGCATTTTGGCTCTTGAAGGGGAAGAAAGAAGGTCCCGGGAGAAGGAAATTACACCCAAGATCTAATTTTTGTGGTGTCCCTCTCCTAGAGTCTTCTTTTCCTTCTCAACTTTGTGGGACCACCTCCTTTGCCTTTTTTCATGCAAACCATCTTGGTGTCTTATACCCTGTGAGAGTCCCACCTACCAAATGTTTTTGCTGTAGGTAAAACAAAACAAAAAAACCAATGTACCTGAAGGAGTATAGAGGGAAAGAAAGCATTGGATTTGGAATTGAGTGACCTGTGTTTGAATATAGCCTTGCTACCTACTTTCTATGTAAAGCTGGGCATATCACTTAACCTCGTCTGTCCCTTTTGACTCTAAAGCCAACGACATGCCTTTCTCAAGAGGTTTTACTGGTCTCTTCCAGAAACAGACAAAGGTTAAAAGCGAAAGAGTTAGGAGTCAGGCAGATCTGCAACTTATCTATAATTAACAGGGAAAGCGAAATGTACACTTATAAGGGACCACACTGTGAGTAATCTTGAAAAGAGGGCTTAGGCACCTGAAAGTCAAGGGAGAAGCCAGAAAGGACCACATGGAGAAGGTGCAACTTTCTCTGACATCTTGATATTAGAAATTCTAAGTGCCTAAGGAGAATGAGAACTACATTTCGGGCATGAAGAGCAGCTTGTGCAAAGACTCAGAGAGTGGGTGCTGTGTACGTACAAGGAACGGCACATTCTGGCCACTGTGGCCAGAAGGCAAAGTATGTGAACATGATGAATGTGTAATAAGCCTGGAAAGGCAAGCTAGAGCCATATTGTGAAGGCTTTTGAATGATAGGGAAGTTGGTATCTTATCACATGGGTAAGAAGTAGCTAACTTTTGAGCAAGAATTACATGGTCAGACCTCTGCCTTAGAAATAGATCATTGGGGGGCAAAGCCAAGATGGCGACTGGAAAGCAGTAACTGGCGTGAGCTCCCCACCAAATCCCTCCAAAAACCTATAAAAAATGGCTCTGAACCAATTCTAGAACTGCAGAACCCACAAAGTAGCAGAGGCAAGCAGGGCTCCAGCCCAGGACAGCCTGGATGGTCTCGGGGTAAGGTCTGTCCCACACGGGAACTCCCAGCTCCCAGCTGAGGGGAGCGGAGCTGAGCCAAGCAGAGCCCAGCACAGACTGCGGACCGACGAGACCAGGAGTGGAGCGGAGAGTGCCCTAGCATGCTGAATTACTGAGCTGTGGCATGTACCAGACCTCACAACCCACAAACAGCA
>CM053623.1:429669795-429705718 GCA_028646595.1 Phalanger gymnotis | reverse complement strand
CCAAAAAAATCACTTGATCTTTAAATGAAGAAAAGTCAGATGAAAGTTCTTTTGTGACGTATGTAGCTTAGCCTATTTAATGAATGGTAGGACACAGCCCCGCAATGTTTCTGTTTCCCAACATTTTAGTTCCATTTACAGAAAATGATTCTGCATAACAGAATTATTGATTTTTAAAAGTTCATGGACCCTAGGTAAAAACTTACCTACAACTCACACTTATTAAATAGCATAAGCTAGAAATTCCATAAAAGGCTAACAAAACTCATCTTTACCACAGCCTTTGGCATATCTTATAGCCAGGCAAATCAGACGTCACTAATGATAACTTTATAACAGAGATACTTGCTTGCTGTTTGTCCTTCATTCTCAAAGAGGACCATGACATTGCGAAGGTGATGCATGACATGCGAGTGAATTGGATTTAAGTGAGGCAGGCCTGTGCAAAGTCACCAGCTTCACTTTCACCTCTGGAGCTATCTGGGTCCAGTGATCAGATATAGATCTGACAACTGGAAGTGGCCCAGGATGCAGTAGGGATCCTCAGCCTTTTCAAGCTAAGGTACTTAATGGTCTCAGGCAGACTGAGGCAAAGCCTATTCAGTGATTAAGGCTTGATAAGAAATGAAGCAAAGAATGGCCTCTTTGAAAAAAAAAATAGATCTGAGAGGGGAAGATCCTCAGGGTTTCTGACCAAAACAATAGGGCTAAAGGACTCATTGGACCTTTGAGGGAAAATTGAGTCCTACATGAGCACCACTAAACCATATTAGAAAGGTCAGTGTAAGACATGTTTCCATTTTCATTGGCTTTTTTGGTACAAAAACATTTCAATTTAACATAATCAAAATTATCCATTTCGCATTTTATAAAGCTATCTCTTCATGTTGCCATTTTCATATGGAAGTAAGACTGAATCCCCATTTGGCGGGTGAGTCACTGAGTCACCTTCCCAGGATATCCCATTAAAGAACAACTCCTACAACTTATTGGTTGGAGAACTCTAGCTCAGATCTGAGCACCACCACCTGTGGACTCCATTGTTCACTGCTAGATTTTTGGTCAATATACATTTCCCCTCATTATATAACATTGAGCTAAAATGCCTGCTTGCTTTTGGTGCTTATTACTGACAATCCCCATGAGTGCCTAGGAAGCTGATCAGGTCCTGGTGAAGTCATTTTTTCTGAAATACTCCATTTATTAAGAAAAGGAGCTCAAATACAACTAAGAGATTTCTTAATTTTTGGGAAACTCCCTTCTTCCAGATGGAAAGTTAAAATGGTGTAGCTTGGTTTAGTGCTATCTATAGCTTATGTCTACAGACAGGTCTAGTGCCTTGGCGAAGCTTCTAGGACACAGACCCCCTGGTAAGTCATGGGTGGGCAATTTCAATTCAATTTACTTCACAGAATAAGAGAAGTGTTACTTTGTTTGCAAGTTCCTATTAAGTGACTGCTATGTGTCTGGCATCGGGCTAGGCCCTGTGGGGAGATGTCAAAGGAGCAGAACGGCTTCCTCTCAAGGAGAATGAACTTAGCTGGGACAGGATGTATGGCATAGTTTAAACAGTCCTGGCTCAAGAGAATCTGACCTTTGATCTGTCCACTACCTCTTTACCTAAGAGTATCCAAGAGTGAGAAGGAGCATTAGGAATCAATTACTTCAACCTCTGTAATTATAATCAGGAGAGAACTCAGCTAAAATCTCAGCTGTGACATCTTAACCATGACATTAAATGTTGCTAAGACTCAGCTTTTTCATCCATAAAATGGGGATAATGAGACTTCTGATACCTAACTACCTTCCAGAGCTATGGTGAGGAAGACAGTTCATATTCATTAAAGAGCTATTTAAATGGGAGTTGATGTCACCATCATTTATTTTTGTCCAGACCTGTGCCTGCTGTCTATAACTTCCAGTTTTTGTTGCCTGGGCCACTGAAAGGTTAAGGGCATGTCAGCTAGCATTTATTAAGCACCTACTATGTGCCAGATACTGTGTTAAGTGCTGGGGATACAAAGGATGGCAAAAAGCCAGTCCAAGTTGCTCACAATCTAAAGGGAGAAGACACAGAAACAAGTATGTACTAAAAATATCTATGCCAGAGAAATTGGAGGTAGTGTCAGAGAGAAGGCACTAAGATTAAGGAGGAATGGGAAACACTTTCAGCAGAAGGTAAGATTTTTAGACATGGAGGGCAGCCAGTGAAAATGCTGAGTGTTAGCAAGGAGGCCATTGCTACTAGGTCATGATACATAGTGTAATGTAATGTGTGAAAAGACTAGAAGAAGCCCGGTTATGAAAGGCTTTGAAAGGCAAACAGAGGAGTTTGTATTTGATCCTGGGGGTGGTGGAGCTGCTGGGGTATATTAAATACAGGTCAGACCGGTACTTTAGAAAGATCAGTTTTACAGCTGAGTGGACAATGGGGTAGAGTAGGGAGAGACATTTACTAGGAGATTATGGAAATAATCTAGGTTTTCCTGACTCTAAGTCCTGCATCCAATATAGAATGTGTGTAGCATTGGTCTATAACATACTCTCTCTCTACATACATATATACACACGTACATAGACACATGTGTCTATGTATGTGTATACACATACTATACATGCACACACATATATACATACACGTGTGTATGTGTAGTTGCTCAGGACATAGAGAGGGTATGTAATGGCAGGATCCCAAAACCCAGGTCTTCCTTGCTCCAAGTCTTAGGCTTCATCTACCTTGCCATGGCTACATGAATTGGGGCAGCTAGGTGGTGCAGTGGATAGAATGCCAGGCCTGGAGTCAGGAAGATTCATCTTCATGAGTTCAAATTTGGCCTCATACTAACTTTGGCCTAACATACTAACCAAGATCATACAATTAGTATGGGGTCATAGGTGGGACTTCAGTACATTAGAATATAATCTCCGTGAGGGCAGGGACTGTCTTTTACCTCTTTTTGTATGCTTAGCCCTTGGCAAATAGTGAACACTTAACAAATGCTTATTGTATTGAAAGTCCAGGACTTCCTGACTCCATCCAATACAGAGAAAAAGAAATATGGTTTAATGAATACATAGCTAAGAAACATGGATTCAAGTCTTGACTGATACATTCTATCATTGTGACCCTGGAAAAGTCTTTTAGCTTCTCAGTGCACCAGTAAACTCTCTGCAAAAATGAGTTACAGAGAGGGTATCCAATTGTAGTGGGAGAGGGAATTTCCTTATCTGCAAGTTCCTTTTATCAATGTATCACTGGTCCAGTCCCTATCCCTGTATATGTGTCTACTGTTATTATAGATAAGGAAATGGCCTGTGCAGAAGCATCTAGTCAGGCGCAAAGTCAAGAACAGAACTCTGCCATAACACCATGTAGTCTCCACTTCCCATACATGTTATCGTTGTTGAGTTGTTTCAGCCATGTCCAACTTTGTATGACCTAATTTGGGATTTTCTTGGCAAAGACACTGGAGTGGTTTGCCATTTCTTTCTCCAGCTCATTTTACAGGGGAGGAAACTGGGGCAAACTGGGTTAGGTGACTTGCCCGGGGTCACACAGCTAGTTAGTATGAGGCCAAATTTGAACTCATGAAGATGAATCTTCCTGACTCCAGGCCTGGCATTCTATCCACTGCACCACCTAGCTGCCCCAATTCATGTAGCCATGGCAAGGTAGATGAAGCCTAAGACTTGGAGCAAGGAAGACCTGGGTTTTGGGATCCTGCCTTAGATACTTACTAGCTGTATAATTCTAAGCACTTCACTTAACCTCTGTCTCAGTTTCCTCAGTGGTAAAATGGAGATAAGAACACCTACCTCAAGGGGTTGTTGTGCTAATCAAACGAGAAAAGATATGTAAAGTGCTTTGCAAACTCCAAAACACTATGTAAATGGTAGCTCTTATTAGACCTCAGGAGATCGTGTTTGTGCAGCCCTATATCAAGTCATCTGTTATCATTAGCACTTTCTGGGTTATTGTTTCCTTATTTATTAAATGGACAGAGTAACAGTCTGTGCTCTACCTAACTCTTGGGGTTGTTGTGAGCAGTACATGGATGAGAGGTGGATGATAGAGCCAAGCTGTTAGTACAAAGTACTAAGATTGATACATATGAAATAACCAGGAGATGATATAAGACATTACATAGTCTCTAACTCATCAAATTGAACGCCATCAAAGGCCCCCATGCTTGGCTTTGGGGCAGGGTAAGAGGCCCTGGAAGCCAGCAGCAGGCTCCATGGAGCTTGGCTTCTTAAAGTTTCATCTTATCCAAGTGACTTCTGCTCTTTCTACAATGGCCTGTGCAGAAGCCAAGGCCGTACTAATGATGATTTCTCTCTTTGTATTTTCACAGACCGGCCCTGGCTGAGACTTGGTACTCGCTCTCCTACCTTTACTACAGCGCTGTAGGGTGTCTGGGATGCCTTCTTGCTGGGTTACTTATCAGCTTCATAACAGGTGGGTACCATTAACTCAATGATTGGGGTCCCAATCCAAATCAATTCTAGTTCTGGCTGAGTTGACCTTGTGCATAGTGGTGAAAAGGTGCCAAGCAGTGCCCCCTTATCCCTTCCCTAGTTAGCTCTCAAAAGCCACCCCCCCCCTTATTCTCTTTGGGATGTAGCACTGAAGTCCCTTCCTACGTGGTTTAATGGATTGGACTTGGAAACAGAAAATCCTGGGTTCAAGTGTCTCAGACGCTTGCTAGCTAAGTGCAGGCAAGTCACCTAACTGGCCTTAGTTTCCTCATTTGTCAAGGGGGTATAATAATGACATCTGCCTCAAGGGTTAAGGATCAAATAAGATAATACATATAAAACACGTTGCCAACCTTAAAATGCTGTATACATGTTAGCTATTATAATCTGGGAAGGGCCATAGATTTAGAGTTGTATGGGAATTTAGAGGCCACCTCATCCAATGCCTCACCCAACAGCTGAAGAAACTGATGCCTGGAAAGGTTAAGTGACATACCCAAGCTTATACAGGTAGTTACTGAGAGGAGTTAGCATTTCATTCCTGGTCCCCTGATGCTAAATCCTCTGCTTTTCCCCTTACACCACAGTAGTTTTAGCAACCATTTAACTGCATTTGAATTACTTAGTGTCCATTGCCTTGCTTATCCCCAAAGGAATGGGAAGACAGGTAAATGTGACTATGGAATGAGGGTCAGAAAATACTGAAGAAAGAGATGGGATGGGGGATGGAGGAGGAACCTTAGACTAATATATTGTTGTTCATCCTTCATTTCAAAAAGGACCAAGGACATCACAGGGTGATATCTTGACTTCCGAGTGAATTAGATTTAAGTGAGGCAGAGTTGCACAAAGTCATCGGCCTTGCTGTCTCTTCCAGAGTCATGGAAGTCCAGTAGCAAGACAAAAGTCAGGATCACTGGCGATAACTAATACATATAGGGAAAAGGGATCAGAGGAAGGAAGGCCTAGACCATCTACATGCACCATTCTGCCAATATCTGGCCTTGAAAGCTGACAATAACGATAACATTCAGAATATAAGAAATTGGGCTAAGAAAAATAAGGATCTCTCAAATAAGGGATTCTTAATCCTCAGATCCATGAACTTCTTTTTGAGTGTTTTGATAACTATTTCAATATAATTGATTTTCTTTATAATCTTATAGACATCACCAGACTACCAAAAGAGGTGATGACACAGAAAAGTTAAATAACTTTTGTCTGAAAGGAAAGAGATTGTGTGAAGCACCCCTCCCCCCTTTTATCATACTAATGGTGCTGGTCAAAGCTACCTTTATGTGGCTAATTGTATGAGTTAAGAGTTTACTTGACTGATGGGGGCTATTTGTAGTCAGATTAATTATTAATTTAGATCTACCCAGGTTAACATCTAACATGCTTGGAGAGGGCCTATTTCTCAAGTGCTCAATTGTTTTGTTTTTGTAAGCATGATAGCCACAGTACCAAAGATGCTCTCAAGCATGCCTGGTTTGGGAATCATTGTTAGGACTGGAAAGACTCTTCAGATCCATCTACTTACTTCTTTTATAGAGGAAAGGACAAAGATTCCCACAGAAGTCAAGTAGCTTGTCCAAGGTTACCCACTGCATTTGTGGTAGAGTGGAAAATAACACCTGGGTTTCCTGTCTATTATGCCAGGCCATAAATACTGTTGGGAAATATTTTACAGGTCTACAGAAAGGCAAAGATGTTCATCCACAATTGATTCGACCAGTTGGGAATTTGTTTTGCTTTTGGTCTAAGAAATACAAGCGGTTATGCTGGTGTGGAGTTCGACATGGCAATGAGACAATTCTTGTGAGTTGGCTGTTCACTACCATAAAATCTAGCACTTACCTTGAGGTTGTCTTTTCAGTGGGTAGAATGGGAAGAATTCACAAGGGCAATTGGGGAAGAGTCTATCCAGTACACAGACATCTGTTTCTTCCTGGTGTTAGTTCACTCTTTAGCTTCTGCAAAGTCAAGCATGGGACTAAGAGAAGAGAATTCCAGAAGAAGCAGAAAATCAAGAGCTAGTCCAAGGGTGTTTTCAACAAACACATAGTTAAGATGCAGCCTACACTGGAAGAGAAGGGGGACGAAGGACAGGAATATAGAACTGTGATTTTAGTCTCAAAGAAATTTTCAGTACTAACAAGGGCTGTCCACTACACACATTAATTACAGGGTTATATTTATTTGTTGATTTCAGTTCAAATTTGCTCCAAAATTTCCCCAATCTTTCCTTCTATCCCAGGGGTATCCTGTAGCCCTTAACAAGAATTAGTTGGTTCTGCCATATAGTCAAGCCCCTAAGTTTTCAAGGAGGAATTTTCCCATCCCTTACCTTGTGACCTCCACAGCAGCATCCTTCATGGATCTTATGGTCTCCTGGTTGTATGAAGCCTGTAGTTCCAAACTCCTTCCCTGGGATTAATCTTATAGTTTATCTTCTATGTGCCAGAATGACTAATTGCTGCTTTAGGGAGAAGCCATGATATTTTTCTTTCATTTTCTTCAGGACAACCTTGAAACCGACACAGCCTGGAAACAAGGAACTGGATCGGATGGACTCAAAGATGGTCAGGATCATCTCCCTGGCTATAACCCTGATGAGAAAAGTTATACCAATCTGGCTTCTGAGAAAGTCACCCATTTCTAGGGACTAAAGTCTGTCTCATGTCCCAATGCTTATTTCTTCACTGCCGTCTGCGACACAGACATGCCTATATATCTGTAGAGATATCCCGCTCCTCTTTAAAACTACCAGTCTTCGAGCTAGATGGCCCAGTTGATAGAGCACCAGCCCTGGAGTCAGGAGGATCTGAGTTCAAAGCCGGCCTCAGACTCTTATCAGCTGCATGACCCTGGGCAAGTCACTTAGCCCCAATTGCTTCAAAAACAGTCAAACAAGCAAACAAAACTACCAGTGTTGCTTTTGGGATTCTAGTTGGTTGGTAGAGAAGTATAGCAATGCTGCAAAGCAGTACACATTTCAAATACATATTTAGATTTATTTATGAATATAAATTATGTAGTTAGGAGACCCTTTTCCCAGGCAGGCTATGCTTTAAAAGCTACCTTTTTTTCTGTACCTGCAACTCCCTTCATGCTCACACCTCAGTTAGAGTTGGTTTGAGGTTCATCAGAACCCTCAAAATTGGAAGGAACTTGAAGGCATCTTGCCCACCCTTCTGATAAAATCCTTAACCAGCAGGCACCAACGCTCAGCTTTGAAGAATTCCGGTATGAGAGAACTCCTCCATGAGGCCATGCATTCCATTGTTAGATGGGTCTCATTGCTAGCAATCCTTCCTCTATAGCAAGATAAAATCTGTCCCACCAGCTGAGTGTCATTTCCTTATGACAGCATGGCGTACGCTCTGGGAAGGGGGTGCTGGATCTGGGGTCAGAGGATAGGGCCCAAGTCCTGGCTCTGCCACTTACCACCTGTGTGACTTCAAGCAAGTCATTTAACCTCCCTAGGCCTTGGTTTCCTCATTTGTAAAAATGAGGGGGTCAGTACAGACAGTCATTAAGGTCTTTTCCAACTCTGTGGTAATGAGTCTATAACAGCTCATATTTTAAGCCTGGAATCATGCCTACTCCTAAGATATCTCTTCCCCACAGCACACTATTGCTATTTTTTTTTTTACTACATAAGGAGTTAGAATCCATCTCCTTAATATTGTATTTTAATATATACCTTCTTGATCCCTGGAGAGAGAGAGTAAAGAGTCAGCTCTCAGGTGCTACTGATTTTATAATGAACTAGGGCAAAAACACTCAGAGCCACTGATCACTTTTGACAGCCCTTTAGCTCTCTTCTCTTCATTTCTATGCCATTTGTCTTGGCCATGTTAACTAAAGCTCAGGGATCAACAATGGGGGAATATGGAGAAAAGTTATACACTGTCTTCTTAGTCTAGACATCTGGGAGAGGTGAAGATGATGGAGAGGAAGGTAGAGATGTATATTTAAATATGGCAGTTGCTTTTCTATAGAAAATGAATGTTACTATGAATATCAACCTAAGAGATGATCTAATGCAGGGGTGGGGAACTTGAGGCCTCAAGGCCACATGTGGCCCTCTAGGTCCTCAAGGGAGGCCCTTTGACTGAATCCAAACTTCACATAACAAATAATCCAATGATCTAAGTTTATAGGTGAGAAAAAAGAGACCTAGAATGGCTAAATTGTGACTAAGGTCACACAGTTGGTTAGTAGCAGAGAGAGAGAACTAGAACCTAGGTCTCAGGACACCAAATTAGGCACCCTTCCCTCCATAACAAAGAAGTAAAACTACTATAATCTGCACCAGATTAAAATGTAATTGGGAAATGTTTAACAAAAATAAATGCAGATACAATTCAACATAGATAATATTAATTTGTGGTTTTCTAAGCCAGTATGTGGCAGGTAGAGGTTTCTATTACAGTTTGACATCACTTCTCAACACCGTGGTATCTTTTGCTGTCTACCAAGCTACTATGAAACATTGGGTTTCTGACCTCAGCAACCATACTTTGTCAAAGCGGGAGATTAAATGAATTAAGCCCGTTTTTATGACTGGGTTTTGCAAAGATGTGGGTAAAGAGATGTGTAAAAAGGTCCACTGGTCCTCCTGGTTGTTCACTAGCCCCCAAAGCTATGTATACCCATATGGCCACCTTCTGCCCTCACTACTAGGCTCAAGCAATGCCTAGGTATGATCAAAGGTAACAATATTCAGACTTGACACATAGAAAGGCATGTTTTTGAATCCCACAAACATTCAATAAGAACCAAAGTACTAATAACTGGAAGACATACGAGGATAAAGTAAAACTCTGTCCCTGCCTCCTTGGGATTCAGAATCTAATTGAGGGATATGGTGGATATTCAAATAACTGTAATACAAAATTATAAATGGTAAATGCAAAAGAAGTATATGCACCAGGTATTTAGGGAAATCTAGCGGTGGAGAAAAGACGATTCCTGAATGGAACACCAAGGATGGCTTCCTGGGAGAGATGGCATTTAAGCAGAGCCTTAAAGGATAGGTAGAATTCCAAGGGGCACAAATGTGAGTGGGGCTCAAGAGAAGACATTGCAGACATATAGGATGGTGTATATAAAAAAAAGATTGTGCAGAACATGTGAAGGGTACTTGGTCAGGATTATGCAGCTAGTAAGTGTCAGATCAGGCCTGAGTCCAAGTTCAGCCTTCTATCTACTTGGGAAAGCAAATTAGGCCATCTTTTACCTCAATTCTTACTGAGTCTTTAATTGCCAAATGGGTGATGCTTCAGACAAGCTGAGACCTGGGAAAGACCTTAGCTTAAAAAGACCAAGGTCTCCCATTGCCTCTGGAGCCATCACCGGTCTTCCTGACCTATGTCCTGCCACTGGACTCCAATGACTGGAGGACAGTGAGGCTGATGACTTTGCACAGCCCTACCTCACTTAAATCCAATTCACTTATGAGTCAAGACATCACCCTCTTGATATGATTGGTCCTCTTTGAGAATGAAGGACTAACAACACTGGACCATCAACTACGAGAACTGAGATAAGTTAAAGTCTAAAGGTCCACAGACAGCAAGATAGCTTTACACAGGTCAAGAAATGAGTGGCCTGGGACCATAGATAAACAAAGTTAATATTTGAAAAGCGTTTTCTAAACTCAAGGCACTATATAAATGCCACCTAGTTTTAAAAAAAGTGATATTATGTAATTTATAGATAGAAGAGACCTTAAATTTCATCTAGTCCAATACTTTCATTCTACATGTAACAGAGGACCGGACTGTCATCAGCTGATTTCAGGTCTGCATTATATACAAATGGAGGAACTGAGGTCCAGCTGTCAAGTCAAGTGACTTGACATGCCCAAGGCTACCCAGGTAGCTGAGCCAAAATTTGATCCCATGCCTCCTAGTTCTCAATCCATTGTGCTTCCTAATAAATCACATTCCTGATTCAGGAAGCAGGCAGTCAGCGCACAAGGAAGGAGGGATCTGGTTTGGGGACTCAAGGCTAGTGAGGGCCCTAGAAGGTGGAGTTTTTTAAACACATGGTTCTGACAAATAAAACACACCCAAGGAAACCTGATCCAAGGGAAGGGGGCCCTTTCTTCCCTTCTGCACTTCCCAGCCCTGTCTTTTCTGGCTCCAGATCTGCCTGGGTGAGGAATGCACCTGCCTTTGTAACAAGAGCTTCTGCCGGAGGTTTTAAATACAAAGGAGAAGAGGCTGGGGTAGAGCTGAGCTTAAAGGACAGGTGTGGATTAATTTCAGGTCAGATCATGGATCATTTAAAATTAAATCAAGACAGTAATGTGATACATTTGGAGTCAGGAGGAGTTAAGTTCAAATTTCACCTTGGCTCAACACAGTTCTGTTACCCTGGGCAAATCAGCTCATCTTCTCAGTCTCAGTTTCCTCTTCTAGAAAAGAGGATGTAATAATAATAATACTTATGAGGTTGTTGTGATGCTGCTGCTACTACTACCACTGCTGCTGCTACTATTATTGCTGCTGCCATTGCTACTATTACTTCTGCACCTGCTACTATTACTACTGCTGCTGTTGCTGTTACTATTATTGCTGCTATCATTACTGTTGCTGCTACTATTACTGCTGCTGCTGCTACAAAATAATATTAATATTAAGTACTGCTACTACTATTACTCCTACTACCACTACCACCACTATTGTTATTACAAAGTGTAAAGAAAAAAAAGTCTTGTGCATGGAGATCTTAGATCTTATAATAGGGAGGGAGGAAGATGAGAGACAAGAAGAAAAGAAGATGAGAGAAGTTAGAACACAGCATGGATAGAGAAAGGGGAGGAAAGTGAGTCTGGATTTTGGAAAGGTAGAGAAAAGAGAAAAAGATCAGGGAGAATCAGCAAAAGGGCAATGTATTCTCTAAACAAATGTCCCTATGCAGGGGTGTGCTGGTTTGAGGATATAGCGATTGATTTTTTGTTACACAAGGGCGCAGTTATTTTCCAGTCTACTCAGGTGTTCCATTGAATATGAGCTAAGTTTAATTATAGGAACAATGATGAAGATAACAGCAATTCAACAGCCTCGGCTGGAAGAGACACAAAGAGGAAATTAAGCAAACAGCCACCAGCTACCAAGGAACGCTAACATAACCTATTAGTGCCTAACAGCTGCATTAACACCCCCAAAGATACATAAAATGTATCAGATGGAAACTTTATAGGCCACTGAGAGATATCGAGGATAATATGGGTCTAAGGGATACAGAGAGATTGAAGTTTTACACAGAATTAATGGGGTAGGGGGAGAAAAGTAATCAAGAACTTGATTTTACTTTACTCATTCCCCCTACTTGAATGACTTATTTCAATCAACACTGATCCCTCTCCTTTCTCCACCCCACTGTCCACCCCTACTATTACAGCTCAATGCAGTCCTGGTTAGGAACTGGAAATGGATGAATAATTGAGTTCAAGTAGGAAACATAAAAAGCAACTTTTGTCCTTATATTTGATCTTTGACTTTCTCAAGGGTTAGGCCTCCCAAGACTAATGTCTTATTGCTTCTCTCTGCAATGTCAATCATCAGAAAATCCCATAATGCTCCTCTACCTTCAGTGGAAATATGTTGTGCTCACCCACCCCTCCTGTTGCTCTCTTCTTTAGACAGTTCCATTGTCTGTACAAAAGGACAACTTAGGCAGACATGACCATATTAGAAGGTGATTCAAACCACATTTATAGTGAAAGAACTTTAGGTAATAGTTTTATCACTAGGAACGTCATGGTTTCAGCAGGTAAAGTTGGGGACCCAAGAATCCTTGAAACCCAGGACTACAAACACCAAAAATGAGGTTGAGCCCTTCTGGGAGATGCCTCCAGAATCCATCACTAAAAACTTGAACACTGGTAGTTCCCCACTACCTGGACCAGAGGTGTCAACAGCTTTTCTATCATTAACTGGTCTACCATGGCGGTAAGCTAGTTCTAGGGGCCAAGGAGCCATCTTAGAATTGAATTTGGAACTTTCTCTAATGGTCTTTTTGTTGTTATTGCTGTTCCTTTTGTCATCACTTAGAAGGAAAATATTTTGTTATTTTAAAAGACGATAGATTTGGTGTTGGGCCGTGAACATTTAGGAGATGGAGTGAGTGTGGGGGTATAGCAGTATGATGAAGATTATCTGGAAGTGTGGCCCAGAGGACTCTGATTATTTGGAATCTGCTGTAGTTTTCCCTTTAACTAAATATTTCTTGATTTAATGATAATAATGTCATCCTTCAAAAGTTGAAGGGTCCAACAATGAGGAAATTCTATCTTGGACCTGATTCTCTTCTCTTTCTCTGCCCTCCTGAATGAGTGAGCAAGAGTGAGAGTGAGAGTGAGAGTGAGAGAGAGAGAGAGAGAGAGAGAGAGAGAGAGAGAGAGAGAGAGAGAGAGAGAATGGTGGTTACTGGAGTGAAAATAATGGAAACATTGATGGGGTTGGGGGGTCCCAGAGTGGCTACTCCATTTTAAAATTTATGATAAAAAACAGAAAGTCAGAAGTAATCTGGGAAAGCAGATTTCAAGGAGGATAAAACTAAGATCTAATGATGATGGACACATGACCTCAATATAAAGGGAGAAATCACAAGAAAATTAGAAGAATATGGAATGTATTACCTATCAGATTTATGGATAGGAGAACAATTTATGAACAAACAAGAGATAGAGAACATTGTGAGGTATAAAATGGATAATTTTGATTACATTAAATTAAAAGGGTTTTGTACAAATAAAGCCAATGTAGCCAAGCTTAGAAGGAAAGCAAAAATTTGGGTGAAATAAATAATTCAATCTCTCAGATAAAGGTCTCATTTCTCAAATATATAAAGAACATTGTCAAATTTATAAGAACACAAGTCATTCCCCAATGGATAAGTGGTCAAAGGATATGAACTAGCAGTTTTCGATGGAGACAAAACTATCTATAGTCATATGAAAAAGTACTCTAAATCATTATTGATTAGAGAAATGCAAATAAAAACAACATTGAGACATCATCTTACACCTATCAGACTGGTTAAAATGATAGGGGGCTTTCAATGGGGAAATGGCTAAACAAGTTGTGGGGTATAATTGTGATGGAATACTATTGTACTATAGTACAAGCTGTTGATGAGCTGTTAGATTTTAGAAAAACATGGAAAGATTTGCATGAAATAATGGAAAGTGAAATGAGAAGTACCAAAGAACACTGTGCATGATAATAGAAATATTGTCCTAAGAACAACTTTGAACGATTAATTTATCTTGAATATCATAAATACTCAAACCAAATCCAATGGACCAAAGAAAGATATTATCTACCTCCAGAGAAAGAACTGATAAATAGAAGTAGATTTACACCTACATATATAGTACATACTATTTACATACATATATACAACACATACGTGTGTGTGTATTCAATTGTAACCTTATCTAGTGCAGTGTGGGGCAGGAGGGAGAAAAAAAATAAAAAGTACATGGCAGAGTACAACAGACATTAAGCAATCATAATCAGATCAAGAGAACAAAAGAAAACTAAGAAGCACAGAAAATCTGGGTAGCTTTGAAAACAATGTGCAGTATTTATTACATAGTTGCTTTTTTAACTAAACCATCTGAATTGGAAATTTATGATTTTACATTGAAGACTCTCTTTATGTTATGCTGTGTACATGGAAATGTTCTGTTTAAAAAATCTTTTTGTATTTAAATTCAAAATGAACAGCAACAAGAAGAAAAAGGCCAAGGAGGATGAAAGATACACTGAAATATCTTAGAGGGGGAAATGTCATTGTCAAAAGAAGAAAGTGAAGGGAACTGGGACACTGTAAGCCACAGAGCAGGGCTTCAATTCCTGGCAAAATTCTAGAATGTATTATTAAAGGGATGGTTATCACTATCTAGAAGGCAACAAACATTTATTAAGCACTTATTATGTGCTAAGGGCTGGGGACACAAATATGAGCAAAAAGAAAAGCAATTCTCTGACCTCAAAGAGTTTACATGCTAAAGGGGAAAGGCAACTCATAAAAAGAAGCCGAAGAATGAATGGATGGAGGAAAATATCAAGGCACCTGAAGGAGGAGAAATGGTTTTGAAGTCCAGAACGTCAGGAGCTGAGCAGGGAGGGGATGAAGACTGGCCGGCTTGGGTCCTTCCACGAAATGGAGGAGGCTCCAGGAAGACATTATCAACTGAGTGATCACAGGGAAGAAATAGGACTTTATCAAGCTGAGAGGTCATGCTCAATCTTAGTTCCAAAGGACAGATGATGAAACACAACTCCTTTTTTTTCTTGATAAGGTAGCTTGACTAGGTGATACCGGGGAATAGTCCTTGGTCAGGATAACTTGAGGGCAATCTGGCCCCAGAAATTTATAAGCTGTATGACCCTGGGCAAGTCACTTTACATTTGGCTGCCCTAGTAAAATGGAGATAATGCTAGCACCTACCTCCTAGGGTTAAAATGAGGAGAAAATGAGCTCATATTTGCAGATTGCTTTGCAAACCTTAAAGCCAGATACACATGTTAGCTATTATTATTAAAAATTATTACAAAGATGTCTGAGATTATGGGTATGGAACACTGCACATACTGTCAGATTGAATTTAATTGTTTTTCTTTGATACAAGAGAGAGTTCCATTGCGAAGGCCAATAGTAAATCATGAAATCGTTGTGGCACTAAAAAGCAAAAAGCATCAATAAGAAGGTTTTTTAAGGGAAGACAAAAAGAAGCACTTATGTCAGACTAACCTCATCCTTTCCCTTGGCAGCCTTTCCTTTCTCCTCTACCTCTCTCCTGCTTTATAGAAGTGGTTACAATAGTATTGTTGTTTCATCATTTCTCACTCATATCTGACTCTCTGTGATTCTATTTGGTGTTTTCTTGGCAGAGATACCGAAGTGGTTTGCCATTTCCTTCTTCAGTTTATTTTAAAGATAAGGAAACTGAGGCAAACATGGTTAAATAACTTGCTTAGGGTCACACAGCTAGTAAATGTCCAAGGCTGGTTTTAAACTCAGGAAGCTGAGTCTTTCTGACTACGTGCCCTGAACTCTATCCACTACAATATACCTAGCTGCCCTCATTACAATATTGGACTAAATCGAATAAGGTAGAATTTTAAAAGGATGTCAAGTCATCCTTAGGCTCAAAAAATCAGCATCTCAAGCACAAGATAAGACATATCTGCTTGACTAGATAGCAGTTTATTTGAGAAAGATCTGAGGGTATTAGTGGACTACTCAACAGTATGATATGTCCAAGAAAAGCTGATGAGATGTTAGGCAGTGTTGAGAGGCAGAGCATCCAAAATTAGGGAATAATACTCCCATGATACATTGCCATGTTCAAATCACATGTAGAGTACTTGAGTTAGTTCTATATATTACAGTTGAACAGAGTGTTCGAAGGGCTGTTAATACAGCAGAATAACCAGATTAATTCTCCTTGGCCCCAGAGGGCAGGAGTAGAAAGAACAAGGAGGTGCTGAGAATGGATAAACATAGGCTTGATACAAAGAGGGGTAGGGGTAGGGGTGGAAACAAACTTTCTAACAATTAGACTATGTCCTACCTTCCTACATATCTTCTAACAAAGGCTGGATGACCACAGGTTAGGTGTAATGGAGGCAGGATTATTGCTCAATTATAGTTGGAAAGAAATGCCTTCTGGGATCCCTTATTGATCTGAAATTCTGTAATTGCTATTGACAAGTATTTTTTGAAAAAGTGCTTATGTAGAAAAAGGATTTGGTCTTCTGCTCGGCCCCACAGGACAGAACTAGGAACAATATATGCATTTTACAATATGAAAGCTCTAACCTGGATATAACAAAAATCTTCTGGACTATTAAAGTTACCCCAAAGTGGAAGGGCTGCCTTAAAAAATAGTGGTTTCTAAAGCACCAAGCAAAACCTGGATGAGTACATATTTTGTTGGCCTGTTAAGGTACAGATTGGATTTAATCTTGGACATTCCTCCCAACTTAGAGTTCTGCTTTTTTTTTTTTTCCTCCAGGTTAACTATTCTAAAGAGAGTTTCACTGGGCCAGTCCTTCCCAAACAATCCATTTAAAGATTTATCCTCTTCTTTCTTTAATCCTTATTCCTACCCATATGACCCACTTTCTTTCTACAAGTAATTGAAATACAACCCAAGTTCTGTTTTTTTATCAACACAGGTGAGTATCTCATCTCTGGATTAACCATGCTCCACATATCTATACTGTTTTGCAGTCTACAAAGCATTTCGTTCATAGTAATAATGCAAATATTTACCTTCCATTTTCCAGACGAAGATGATAAGGTTCTGTGATGTCCAGTGACTTGTCCAAGGTCACATTAGTGCTGGCTTCTATTTCACAAATCCAGGTCTGGCATTCTGTTCACTATACCACACATTCTCCCATTTGAGCATTTTCAATGATGATTCATGACAGGTCATTGCCATTGTTCCCTTGATGGACTTCATATTTGGATGATTTTGCCTTAAAGTAGCTTCCAGGCATGTTCGCGGATGAGGTGTAAACAAAAGAAGGAAATTGGAAGGAACTAAGGGTGGTTAGCCTCAAGAAGAGAATATTGTGGTACTAATAAAAAGCAGAGGTTTCCATCTTCAAATGTCTGTGGAAGAGGAACGAGATTTGTCCTTCCTGGCCCAAGGGGCAGAGGGAGGAGCAGAGAATACAAATTATTGAGGAAAAAGATTTGGGCTCAACATTAGGAAAGAATAAGAACTGTTTAGAAGGAGAGTGGAATGTGTCATGTGGGACTTCAGAAATTTTCCAACTCGTGTGTGGGGTTTGAAAAGGTTCAAGAGGCATTGTTTCTGGACAATTATTTTACGCATAAAGGCCAGCACATTTATTAATAAAAGGTTGATCATTTGGCCATCTCTCTCTTAGACCAAAGTGGTGGGCTCACAATGAGGGTCTTGGGGGTACCTGACTTGGTCACCCAAATCTTTATCAAAGAGACATCAATTTTCATATGGCCTGCCTGACTAAAGGGAGGATCCACATTTTCCCAGACCTGTCTGAGCAAGCGTGACAAGCAGAAATGCATCCATTAGCCCAAACTTAGAATTTCTTGTATTGTCTGGTTAGATCTTGGCCTGTGTAAATCTCTGCCTAAGACTTTCCACACTGATTGATTTCTTGATGAGGAAGTAAAAAAAACCTTGGTCTTAATATAATAATTAGTTATTAAATGCAACAGAGAAATACTCCATTTCTCACACCTGAGAAAACATTTCCTTTACAAAATATTCCATCTAGCCGTCTAACCTTTGGTTGTTCATCTCTACTGAAGGGGAACTTACTGTCTTCCAAGGTAGCTCATTATATATCTGGAAAACTTCAACTGTGAAAAAGTTGTGTTTTTTTCTTTAACATGCACATATACATATATACATAGATGCATATAAACACACACACATACAGGCATACATATCTCAAGCCCAAATCTGCCTCTTAGGAACCTCTACCAATTCCTTCTAGTTGGTCATCTGGGACATTTTTAGAGCAAATCCAAATCCTTCATCCCATCCCTTCGAATACTTGAAGGTGGTTCAAATATGAGATAAGACATAAGCAACATTTAAACTCAGGGCTCTCTCCCTAATATTTTGTGGGACATGCGTTATATACATACATATATTCTTTTCCATGTTAGAATGTAAGGTCCCCAAGGGCAGGAACTATTTCAATCTTTTTGTCCTTGCGTTTCCCCCCGCTGAGTCTAGCACTGTGCTTGCAATATTGTAGGCTTGTTGAATATTAAGTGTTTGTTGAAAGGATTAATTGAAGTCCAAGGCCACGTAGGTGATAAGGTGAGCCAGAATTGGAACCCTGGCCTCTTGACTCCAAATTCAGATTTTTCCCCCCAAGGTCCCACCTGCTTTATTAACCAAAGGTATTGTTGCTATTATCACCATTACCATCACCGTCACCATCACCCTTATTCAGGCACAGGATGAATATTTTTTTTCTCACAATGTTATAGAGAGAACTCCTAAACTGAAAGGAAGGATGACTTAGAAGATTCCAAAGGTCCCTTCAAATTCTATTATCTTACGATTATTGGAAGAAACCTTTGAATCCTGATTACAGTTTTAGACACTAAGCAAAGCTATACCTTGGCACCATTGTCAAGTGGGTAGAAGGCCATTCTTGGAGCCAGGACAGCATGTGCTCAAGCCCCACCTCCAATATCTAATAGGAGTGTGATCGTGAGCAAATCGATGAACCCCTCACTAGCCCAGGCAACTTACCAAGGCTGTGGGTTGCTGATCCTCATTGGTACGATGCAATTCTCAAAGTGATGACAGTGCAAATCTGGACCAAAAGCAAGATATGACCAGATCGTTCTGTTGAAGACAATCTGCAGAGGGGAAGCCTTGTTGCTTTTGTTGTCTATGGTATTTGTGTCTAAGACCCATGTCCCTTATCTATAAAATGGGAATAATGCTTTCACAATCTACTTTACAGTGTTTTTTAAAGAAGCTTCATAAATTTTAAATTGCTTATAGAAATGATATTTTTAGCATTAGGAAATTAGCCAGAAGGAAAAGATTAAAGTCCAGTAAGTGTCCACGTGGCTTTCAACTCCCCACCTACCCTCACCCTTTCTGTAGCTAGTAATAAGCAATATCAGCTGAGCCATGACAGCAGGTGTGGTATAGCTCATCAGCTCAGTGCCAAATTCTCATTCAAGGTATGGGAACAGATTGTGAAGTCTCTGTTACAGAAGTGTCAAGAATGTGGTATCATGCTGGGATTTGAGCTGTGGATTCTGGGAATAGATTGAACCATGTCAAAGCTCATTGCCTTAAATATAGCATACTCAGCACTTAATAGATGTTTACTCTATTGAATTAGAACTTCCCCTTCCATTTCCTCCTGCTTCTGAAATAATAATCAGATCAAGTCTGTCATTGCTCCTGGAGGAGCCAGCCAATCCACTGTCACCCACAGGACAGGCAATCCAGCCTAGCTAAAGCGGTAAGGCATACTAGGGAAGAGATAAGAAGCAGAATATGCCAAGCAAGTCAAAATGCTACCTCCACCTTTACCACCATCTCCCCTCACACCCCGATGGAGACAGCTTAGGATCCTTGGTAATAGCAGTGTTTCCAAACCCACAAGACCAAATTCTAGACCACCTCCACAGCTGTCAGGGATGGGAGAAATCATTGTTGAGAAGGGATTCCTCATCACCACAAGGAACAGCTGTGACCAGCTGCCACCAACAGAGATGGACAGAGGCTTAGGAGTGACAGTGCCCTCTAAACCACTGGTCCTGCTTCCAGCCCAGCCATCATCTGAGAAAGTATCTCCTGTGCAGAAGGGGCCAGCCAAACCCAACAAATGCCAAGCAACTTCCACCTTACAGGGAAGGAAAGCCTCACTAGCTGAAGCAACAAGGCACTGGGAGGGAGAAAGAGGAGGCAGCATGTGCCTGGCAAGACATACCACCCCCATCATCTTGACCATCATCTCTCCCTAAACTCTGATAGAGACAGCTCAGGACCTTGAACCCAAGGCTTGAGAGCAATGATGCTCCTGGCCCAGTCAGTACCTTTAACCATTATCCTGGGAACCAATCTTTGTGGAGACATAGTCTAGTAACTGGCAACTGCAGCTCTCATATCTGCTGCTAGGGAAGACCCAGAAAAGAAATTTCTTGTTACCAAAGTCCTTGGTATTATCAAATACATCAACATAAGAAACTGATATGATTTTATCAGTGAAATGATGTTAAAGAAATTAACACCATCTGTTTTGGGGCTGCACCCTAAGGACAAGGAGGCTTTCCATCTGACTTTAATAGAAAGCCTTGCACTTGAATTGCTTCTCCCATTCTGATGTGAGCTCCTTGATTTTCTGTTTGTATCAACAGCCAAGTACTTAATGCTTTTTTATTCATCTCTTTATACTAGGAAAAAAGGTGTCAATCTATTTTCCTCTGGTTTCACTCATCATTCTTGTAGCTTTCAATATCAAAATATCCCTGTTTGGTTACTGATTCTCCTATATATGTTCTCTCTCTCTGTTACAATGTTAGTTCTTCAGGGCAGGCACTTCTTGGCTTTTTGTATTTGTATCTCCCATGCTTGTCGCATGCAGTTAAATTCTTAAAAATGCTTTTTCATTCATTCATTCACTCATTCATTCACTCACTCATTTGTTCATTCATTCATTCAGTGGCTTCTGTGTGTGCTCTTTTCATCATAATCAATGTAGGTAAAAAGTGAGTAAGGCTTGATGCCTTAAGGATGCCTGCCTATGAAAGGCTTGATGCCGTAAGGATGCCTGCCTATGAAAGGCAGTATAGTTTTCTGGTTAGAGCATTGGATCTTTGGAGACCAGATGACCTAGGTTCAAATTGTATAAATTGTTCCCTGACATCTACTGATTGTGTGATCCAGGGTAAGTTATTTACCTTTCCTCAGAGTCTGTCTCTCCATCTGTAAAATGGGGATAATAATGACATGTATCACAAGGTTATTGTGTAAGTGCTTCAAGCAATAGACATGTGAGCTAAATGTCAACAATGACAGGAGTCTTGGAATTCTCTTATGCAACTTTTTCATTTTACGGATGGGGAAACTGAGGCTCAGAAACAGGAAATAGGCAGCTAGGTAGTAGCAGAGCAGGGACTAGACTCTAGTTTAAAAGATTAACCCTCTTAGTTTACAGATGAAGAAACTGAGGACAAAGGAGATTAAGCGATTTGCCCAAGGTCTCATTGCTAGTATTGGAGGTAGGATTTGAATCCAGATCCTTTGACACTGTAGCTGGTGATCACTTCACTACTACACTACCTTTGTCTCCTAGTCCAATGGACTTTCCACTCAACTCCTCTGACTTCCTGACGGCAATTCTCCATCTAGCATTGCAAATCAATTATCTACTCTCCTCTGTCGGGGCAGCCATGGTGAAAGTGATATAGGAACACAATTAAAACAAGACAACTTTTCATGAGAAATAGCTTCGAAATGGGCTGCATTGAATGTTCTCAAGAGTTCCCAGTCATTGGCTTCTTGGAAGATGTATTGCCAGAATCGCATGAAAATTTAAGGACAAAAAATCACGAAATGAATCTTTCCATATTTGGGTTGTCGGCCACCTAAACCAACCCCAAATCCAAATGAAAAGATTTAGAGATTAGTGAGCAGCTAGGTGGTGCCATAGTGCATAGAGTACTGGGCCTGGAATCAGGAAGACATCTTCGTGAGTTCAAATGTAGCCTCAGACACTTCGTAGCTGTGTGAGCCTGAGCAAGTCACTCAACTCTCTTTGCTTCAGATTTTTCATCTGTAAAATGAGGTGGTGAAGGAAATGGCAAACCACTCCAGTATCTTTGCCGAGAAATCCCGAAATGGGGTCATGAAGAGTCAGACATGATTGAAAACAACTGAACAACAGCCAAACCTTGATCAAAGGCAGAACTAGGAGCAATGGGCAAGACCCGCAGAGAGGCAAAGTTAGGCTCCATAAAAGAAAAAAAGAAAAGCATTTACTAATAACGAAAGCTCATCCAGAAGCACAAAGGGTTGCCCTGAGAGGTGGTGGCTCTTCCCTCACAGAAGGTTTGCAGGCAAAGGAAGACATCCTGATCATTTGCATGATTACTGGTGTGGAGCCACTAGGGCCTGCTCCAAGAAATCTAAAATTGAAGCGACAGTTTACTGCATTTGTGGCCCCTTAGCAATGGGGAAACAAATGAGCTTAATACTTAGCTACAGAGGATAATTACATAAAGTAGGCTTCTCATTTTTTTTTTCTCCCACATATGACACTCCAACTTTAAGACTCCCTTCCTTTTCACTGGCAGTGTTTCACTCTTGTGGGGGCAGCTAGGTGGCACAGTGGATAGAGTGCTGGATCTGGAGTCAGGAAGCCTGATTTTCCTGAGTTCAAGCCTGGCCTCAGACACTGTGACTGTGTGACCCTGGGCAAGTCACTTTGCCCTGTTTGCCTCAGTTTCCCCATCTGTAAAATGAGCTGGAGAAAGAAATGGCAAATCGCTCCAGCAATGTTTGCCAAGAAAACCCCAAGAGGGGTCATGAAGAATCAGACATGACTGAAAAATGACTGAATACTTCACTCTTAAAAAAACTCTCCCTCTTCATCTCTGCCTGCTGTTTCCCTGAGTCCCAGACAAAATCCTACCTTCTGCAGAAAGGCTTTCCTGATCCCTTTTAAAGCTAGTGCCTTCTGCTGTTGATTATCTCCAGTTTATCCTGCATATTGCTTGATTGTACATAGTTGTTTGCCTTATTAGACTGTGAATTCTTTGAGAGCAGGGGCTTTTATATTTCTTTATATCCCCTGGGCCTTGCACAATGCCTGACAAACAGCTGGTGCTTAATAAATGCTTACTGACTGACTGATGGTAGACAAATAATCACATTTCTTAGCATTTCTACATCCCTTTTAGGTTTGTAGAATGCTTTACATATTTTAGCTCATTTGATCCTCCAACAATCCAACTGGAAGCCTGAACTTGGTTGAACAACTAATTTTCCTCATCTGTAAAAAAAAGAAGTTGTAGATAAAAAGATAGATAAAGCATGCATTAAGTTCTTCCTAGGTGCTGGGCAAGGTATGCAAGATGGTGGCTGTTGTACAAGATGGTCAATGATTCCAGCATTGACATTTATCTCACATTTTAAGGTGTTACATATTTGCAAAGCACTTGACAGAAGTTTTATTCAAACCTTACAAGAACCATCATGTGGTATCAGCTCTACTTTATAGTTAGGGAAACTGAGGCCGAGAGAGGTTAAGTGACTTGTCCATGGTTCCTAAAGTAGTAAATGTCCAAGACAGAATTTGAACCCAGGCCTTCCTGTCTCCAAGTACATGCATAATACCACCTAGATCCAGGAGTATTTTGGAGATAGCTCTGACTGAAAAGAGCCAATTTTTAAATCTTCAGAGTGAGCATTTACACCTTGGAAATTGGCAAACGCTTCAAATCAGGGCTTGATGTATCATTCTACTGATTGTCTCTAGGCTAAGGAAAGTGATGGCAAATGATAAAAATCCAGATTAAATTTAAGAGTGTGTTGTGCATTCTTCCCCCCTCTCCCCAAAGAGGTGGTTGTTAAACAACCCTTTCTATTATACCCCTTCCTGAATCCTACATTACTCAATACAATTTTAAAAGGGGTGGGGATAGTTGGTAACACACAGGTAGAAGAAAGGACTTGTTGTGCTGACTAAATTGCCTCTTTTGGGAGAGAGAATAATTTAGAAACCACAACCTGCATCATCCCTTGCTTGGCAGCAATTGCAACAAAAACATCACGGAGAAGATTCGTCATAGTAAATAATAATTTATTGATTGAAAAAAGACTCCTGTTCATCCCACTCTAGCATGACGTTATGCGAGGCGTCACAGACACATTTTAGAATTGTGGTGTTCAAATGCCATGCCTGATCATGCATTCTCTCAAGTTCACTCCCAAAGTGCATGCATAGACCAAGAGGATCATAGAGTCAATCAGCTACAATCTCAAAGAAACTTTGATTTGGAAAGAAGGCCCAGGAGCTTTGGACAGCTTGACAAGGCAGCCCACATGCATAGGTATGGATCAATTGTTTGCAAAAAACATTGATGTAGGATATGAAAAATATATTTTGACTGCGTTCATGTAATACAGAATTCCTGAGAAGAATGTGTGCTGTATATCTTTGTAAAATAATGTGCATTCTAGATAAAAAACCACATGCTAGACTATTCAGCCAAGCATGTCTGTTAACTAAAGCATTATTGATCTGTCACTGAATTCACAGACCTCCAATGGTTGCTGAAACACAGCCCATCAATAATCCAATATAATTCTTTTTAGGTTCTAGTGTTACTGTTATCTGTCAGGGAAAATTTTAATATTGTTTTATTATCTGTCTTTCAAGCCCCCCCCCCTTATTTTTTAGGTTCAAAAAGTAGTTAGCAATTAAAAAAAACACCCTTTTCAACTAAAACATCTATTTTTCTATTTTTAAATCAGCATTTTGTGTCAGATTTTTAAAAATAATCGAATACATGCTCCACATGGTTTGGGGGCATTAGGCAGGGCTAAAGGAACCAAAATGACAAACCTTCCACATTATTCTGTGCTGGGGGCCAAGTTTCAGATAAAGGCTATTTCTGCCTTATCCCCACTAAGACCTTTTCAGGTTCAATACACAAAGGTCACATATCAAATTCAACTGGGCACAGAGTCTAGGTGAGCCACCCAAAAGGTGCACACATAGAACCACTTAGGAAGAAAAGGTAGTGTTCTACAAAATGTTGGTGCTAAAACTTCTGGATGGAATTTATGGTTGTTGGATAAATTTATATCAAAAGCAGGAAACTTGGAGAGGGAATAGAGGGCAATCTTTGGAGCAGGTGGGGTAGAGACTACCACTTGCTTACAAGTGTCAGGGAAAGAGAGAGAAAGAATCCCCCTGCCCTAATGAACAGGGCATAAGCTTGGCTCTTCCTTTTACACAAAACTATAAAGTTGATATGTATTTTCACTATCATTTATTGGCATTCTTCTAAAAGTAAAAGGGGAAAAGAGGATAGATCATTTCAGTGTCATCCTTATGGAAACAATTTCCAAGAATAGGAAACTTCATTCTAATATCTGCACCTGATATAGCTATGGAAAAGTCAATTTCCACAACTGCCATTCTCAACTCCCAAAGAGATTTCAATCTGGGAACTTTGGGAAACAACTGTGCTTGAGAACAAAGGTTGAAAATTAAGTCTAAAAAGTACATTGTGATTGTAAAGATTTTCTACAAAAAAACTGGGGATTAGCTTTGATTTTTTTTAAGGACAGAGGAAAGGAATTGTCCTGATTATTTTCATGCTTCTCTTCTCTCCTCCAATGGATACCACAAGGTAGCCATTCTACTGGCTTTAGGTAATGGTATTGGTTTATTGTAATTCACCAAGGCTCTTCTTCACATTGAAATCATCTGAACTCAGACAGGCCCTGACTTTCGCTCCTATAGCCCTATGTACAAAGCCAACATGTACCTTCTCCCTTAACTTCCATTATGTTTTGTGTGATGTCTCAAAAACAAAACAGAAACAATTGATTTTAGAAGAAAGCAAAGCTCACAAATATCTAATTCTAGCCATAATATTTAGTTACATTCATGCATTGAGAGAGAGTGCATACATCTCTAAAAGAGGAGCCAAACCCGTGCAGATTGTCTAGCTTCTCTTTCCCTGAACAAAGAAGACAAAAAGGCATAATCTAGAGTGGGTCTTGTGGCCAAACGAGCTAGATATTGCACACTGTTGATGAGTCACTATACAACAAAAAAAAGGAAAACAAAATATTTACATAATTTCACGGGGACATTCTGGGATAACTTTCCCAACAGATTAAAAGGAAAACTCATATTGACCTTGTCCTAACAGAGTATGCCAAGTAGGAACTTTGGCCCTTTCTCTTTTGGATGGCATAGAAAATGCCAATCTTCTCTTCAATGTAGGGGACTCCAGCTACTTTTTATGAAAATAAAAAGAACATTTGGCCGAGCCACACCACTCACAGAAGACGTTGGTTCCAGGCAGTGCTGTTTTCCTTTCCCTCCAATGGGTAGCACAGCCATCAGGTTTGCAGGTTTTTTGTTTTTATTTATTTTTTTTTTGGTGTAACCTTGAAAGAGACAAAGGAAAAATGCCATGCAATTCTTTAACTGCATAGTCAACATTCAACAGCGCATTTTCCATTGCGGCACACAGGATGACGAGGAGAGGCCAGGGCAACTCAGACTGAACAGGAAGTCTGCTGGGAGGAGGACATCAAGTAACAGAAGCCAAGGCAACAGCTCCTTTGACTCCTTCATGGTAAGCATCACAACTCAACTGAGCAATGGGAAGGGGAGCTGGAGGAGCAGAGACCACATGGTGATGTTCAGCATGCTCTGATAGTGAACATCTACATGGTACACTTGCTGGGCTCAGAACTCCAACCTTTTTTGACAGTCCTAGAAATTCCCCAAAGCCCAGTGCTTTAGGGAAGATTCCGAGACTCTTTTATTGGCTCCCTTGGGTGCGTGCTGACCTGAGCACACAGCCATACTGGGTGGGGGCTCTTCTTTTGCCTCCTTAGGAGCCTGGATTTTTATTGAAAAGGCTTTGATACAATCATTCCCCACCCAGTCCACAGTTTCCACACATATTCAGTTGTGTGCTTCCCCACGAGTCTCTGCAGGGAACAGGAAGGCCATAGTCTTCTATCCCCACTGACGGCTCAGTCTCTCTTGGGGCTCAGGGATCTGCTAAGGCCACTCTTGGTGATACTGCTTCCCATGACATTTCCGCTGTTTCTGCAAATGCTCCAGTTCAGCATCATACATCATTTCTTGGACTAAGTACTTCTCCCGCCTCACTCGGTCAGATAAATCTTTGGGCATGTCAGGAATCAGGTAAGCGATGAAAGACTTTATTCCAAAAACCAGGTGCTGAAAGTGAAAAAAGTGAGGAGAGATCGTTTTCGAAGACTTGAGAGACACAACTGAAAAATCAACCAAACACGTGCAATGGCAGATCCTGTTGCCCCAGGAATCTATGAGAGAAAACATCTTGAGAGTTCAACAGAACTGGGTTGAAGAGAAGGAGGAATGGATAGTGAGTCTGGACACCAGAGTTCTAATCTTGGCTCTGTGACTAACAAGTCCTTTTCATTTGTGAGAGGGTAAGGGGCAGGGATCTGTGATCGCATTGGCTATGATTTAATTGTGAGAGAGAGAGAGTGAGCGAGAGAGCGCGCAATCAAAGGGGAGTGGCTCCCTCTATCAATTCAGGTTAGCCCCATCTCTTCAGCTTGGAGAGTTTCTCACAGCCTGCTTACAGTCAACTAGCCACTATGTGTTAGAAGCTGGACTCTATGTCAGGTCTTCCTGACTCTGAGGTTAGCCTCTTTTCTATACTACCATGCTACCTATTACCTGTAAAATGGGAATAATCCTTGTACCAATAGCCTTTTGGGATGTTGAGGAGGAAAATGAGCAGTAATCCTTCAAGTGTTTTGTAAGTGTGTGCTATTATTAATTTTATTACAGATCTGTTCCTTTTGGTTTACCTCGATTGGAGAGGTAGGTGCACAGATTTATAATTTAGTGTCCTGCATACCTAAGTACTTCATCAGTACTGTTTTCTTTTCATTGGTCATTAAAAAAATAACTGAAGCTTAAATTTAGATTAATATGAGCTTCAAAATGACAATTCCATAATACATTGATTAAATAAGTGAACATGGGATTGGCAAAAATAACATCCTTCAAAAGACATCAAGACCATAACAACAAAAGTGAGATGTGAATATGACTAGCCTATAGCTTAGCTACTGGGGCCCACAGATCTCCTGAGGAAATTTAGGCTATTTACATATAGCTGAATTCAACAAATGTTTATCAAGCAACTACTATGTGTAAAGGACTCGTATACCAAAGGCATGGGCCAACATAAGATGAATGCATCATCTTTATAGCTTAATGAGGATGGAGAGCATGGGTTCCTTCAAATCTTTGGTGTATGAAGGGCAGACAATACTGCAGGATGGGAAGCAGATATCTACCCCAGCAATCTGATCTATGAAAGGGCCTTACTGGAGTTTAGGAGACCTCCCTGAGGGAAACTTCTTGCTACAATGTATTTCTGAAAATCTCTTCTGAAAACAGATGGCATTGTCCAGGGATGGAGGGATAAAAACTTTACAAAAAAAAGTGCACACATGACACACATTAAAATTTAATCTGCATCATTAACATTTTCTCTGTCATTTTCTTAAGTATAGACAATCTATAGAACAATAAGTCAAGTCTGGATTGGTAGCACATGCCAATTTCTGAGATGTAAAGGCTCCCACTGAAAATTTAACCATCAGCTCTCATAAGCTGGTAAGAACTAATTTTAGCACATCCTTAAATTTTCTTAAATGAACAAGGTCAGGGTCGCTGACCAATGAATCAGTATCAAATAAATTATACCTATTTTAATTTTTTTCTTCTTCTATGTCTATAATTGTATTCATATAGTGAGGTTGCAGGAGTTTCCCAGGACATGATAGGTGAGGTGTTTCATCTAGGATCACATAGCCATAAGTGCCAAAGGAGGGACTTGAAACTTGGAGTCTTTTGTTACTGCAAGATTGACCATCTATCCATGTAGGGATCATGAGACTGTAGAATGTCAGGATTCAACATCTAGTCCAGTCTTCTCATTTTACAGATGGGGAAACTGAGTTAACAGTAGTAAGCAAGAACAAATGATCTTCCCAATAAACTGATAAGATAAACAGGGCAAACATTAGTCACTCTGTTTTACAGAAACTAACGGGAAAAATCAGGGAGGAAAAGTAATTATTTCAGAGTCTCACACCTTGAGTAAGTGGTAGGACAGAGACCAAAACCCAGACCCTACCTAGGAATCCAGACTTATTTTCACTACACCCAAGCATGTGTCCTACAAGCAAAAGATACTCCGCAATAACTATAGCACTCTATAATCATTTAAAATCTTAACAACGTACTCCAAGTACTCCAAAATGGGCAGAGATGTACCGTCCTCACTCATTATACAATGGGACCTGGTGTACTGTGCAACAATGTGGCTCAGTAGATCTCAATGTTCTGAGAATAGGAAGGCCTGGCTTCAAATCCTACTTCTGACCTTGACTAAGCTACGTGGCCACGGGCATGGTTGTTGTGAGGTTTCAAGGAGATACATCATGTAAATTACTTTATAAACTTCAAAGCATGAGATAAATGCTGATTTTTATATCTCTTACTGCCCTGGAGGCTTGGAATGTTCCAGGGCTCCGATTGGTGAGTTTTTTTTTCTTTTCCCCAGATCTAGGCTTCTACCTTATTTGTTGTCCATGTCCATACCTCTAGTCCCAACCAGCTAATTTTATATATCATTGCCCATCATTAGATAGAAGCCCCTCTAGGCCAAAGAACGTCTTGCTGGATTTAATTTGTATCCCCAATGCTTAGCCTGATGCCTGGCCTGTAGTAAGTACTTACTAATCTTTGATTTGATTGGAATAGGGAACACCCAGGGTGAGGAGGCTCTCTCTACCAATGCAGGTCATCACTTTCATTGCAATTTATAATCCTGAAGAGTTGCCAAGAAAGCTTAACCTTAGAGTGGTTAAATATCTTGCCCAAGATCACACAGTCAATATATGTAGGTCAAAGGTGGGACTTGAACCCAGGTCTCTCTGACCTGGGTTAGGCCAGGTGTTTAATAGCCAGCTCTTTAAGCCCTCATGCAGTGACTACGTGATGCTGTCTCTCTGGCAGGGGAATGTAATCATGAAAGGGTTGTCTTCTGAAGATTAACAATATGCACAATGGATTGAAGTGGGCAAAGGTGGTGGGCAACTCTAACAACTTAGAGTCTATTGAAAGCAATGCAACTTTGGCTTAAGGCAGTGACCAATGAAATGGGAAAAATACCAATGCTTCCAGGTCTGGACTGAAACAATGGCAATTCCATTTAGAAAAGTGCAATAGCTTCAGAGGGGTGACTGTCTGTGGTGGTAGATGCAAATTTATTCTGGACATATTTGATGTGGAGTTGACTTAATGAGAGTGTCCAGTAAGCAGCTGAAAAACAAGGGATATAGATGTGAGTAGAAAGGCTGTCTATTATAGACTCTATTATAGACTCTGAATTTCCTGAGGGCTGAGGCTAAGCTCTTACCTGCAATGTATGGGCAGTCAATAAAAGTTTGATGACTTGGGAGTCATTGGTATAAAGAAGATGGGACTCTCTGAGTTGCAAAAACTCTTTGAGAGTGAGATGTGACCAGAAAGCAAAGGACTGCTCCTTAGGGGAGAACCAAGCTAGGTGGCAGGATAAAAAAAAGGAAGACTGAGAAGGTGTCTAAAGATGAATGAGAAGAAGTTGGAAACTGGAGCCCAACTAGGCAAGAGTTTCAAGGAAGGGATGGTGAAAGTACATCAAATGGTAAAGAAATGCCAAGGAGATGAGCTGACAAATAGCCACTGAATATATCATCTCTAATAAATATTAGGAAGGAAAGAAGGAAATAAGCATTTATTGAGTACCTGGCACAGTGCTAAGCCCTTTAAAAATATTATCTCATTTGATCTTCACAACAACCCTGTGAGGTAGGTGCTATTATGATCCCCATCTTACAGTTTAGGAAACTGAGGCAGATAGTGGTTAAGTGACTCGCCCAGGTCACAAAGCTAGTAAGTGCCTGAGGCTGGATTTGAATTGGAGTATTCCTGACTCTAAGCGCACAGCACCCTGCCCACTGGGCCACTTAGCTGCAACTGATATAGCTTTATATTTTCTGCTTAATGCAGACATACTTAGCCAGAATATACTGCTTCACTCTCAGTCCTACCACGCACCCCAATGTCAATAGTTAAAAATTCTTCCTTTCCTTCAAAGCCCAATTTATGCATCTCTTTTAAGAAGTCTTGCCTGATACTACCAGCTGCAGATGATCTCTGCATTCTTCTCATTTTTCAAAGCATTTTACCTGGACCTCTCCTTCAGCCTTTCCACCATATCTCTTCTACTTCAGTCAGCTGTGTACGTGTGTTATTCTTCATACTCTAAACTCCTTCAGGGAAGAGACTATATTTTGTTCTCCCTGTACCCTCTGTGCCTTATGTGGTTATCTTCTACCACGGTAGGTGTTCATTAAATGTTGAGTTGAATTTGCTTATGTGAAATAAACAACGTGACAAAGAGGTAGTAGTGAAGAGGGGATTTGAGTTTGACTCCAAAGCCAGACACGTGCTTGTTGTGTGGCTATCATTTAAACTTGTTTCTACATCTATAAAATGAGCATAGTAAAGTTTGTAGAAGAAAAGCATTGTCTATAAAAACAGGAGCTCTAATAATTGATGCAGGGATGGCCTTTTCTTTTTGATCTCTGCCTCACCTCAAAGACGATGATGAAGGCCAAGCGAGCAGCGAGGACATGCCAGAACTGTAAGGTTAACTCGTATGGGTTGGAACTCCATGGCGGTGCTCTGTAGTCTCGATATCTGAAATCCACAAAACCAAGGAGCATGAAGTACAGGGGAGAGAGTGGCCAGGCCTGAAGCGTTCCCAGTTTTCACGAGAGTTGAAAGACAAGCCATTCAAAGGGCCTCATTAGACTACACTGAGTGAGAAGAAGGAGAGAGGGCAAGACATAATGGAAAATGAAAAAGAAGCCCAAAATAGATACCTGCAGTAACCAGAATGGCCCGGGCCAAGTTCGCTCAGGTCAAACACTGATAAGCTGCTGTTGACATATCCTTTTAAACACCTGGAAGAAACGAAGTAAAATAAAATGATTCAGCTGTTTTACACATAGTAGGTCCTTCATTGATGCTCACTGAGATGAATGTCTAGAACACTGAAATGATTAGAATAAGTGGGAATTGCTAGAGAAGGAGAAATAAACATCCAACTATAAGGGGTAGAGTAGAGTGTGAGGTAGGAACAGTAAGTGGTGACAATGTTTTCCCAGGAAATTTTATTGCAAATAGTAATAACAACAATATTTATATTTATATAGCTCTTTAAGATTTATAAAGCACTTTAAAAATCTTTCATCATATAAATAACTCCTTCTGTCCCTCTTTCTTTTCCTCCTCTTCCTTCTCCTCTTCCTTTTTGAGTTGATCACTGTGATTTTAATTACGTGATTTGTCCGTAGTCATACAAAGGTAAGTATTAGGAGCAAGATCTGAACCCAGAGCTTCCTAACTCCAAGTCTAGCCCTGTTCCAGACTTAAGGAAAATTTAAACATGCAGACTAGACAGAATGGGAAAAGAAAGTCTGGATGTCAGGAGTAGTTGACACTTCTCAAAATGGGAAATAACACAATGTATAGTAGGCACCACTTTTCAGCCACTAGATGTCAGAAAAGGTATCAGCAATTTAATAATTCTTCTAAGGAGAAAAATCAGAGCTGTATAATTTCAGTAGGAGTCTGTGCTGGCTTTCTAATCACATTTTTTATATAAAGCTTTATGGTTACCAAGCTTTATATCCATTAACTTCCATGATTTTAATTTTAAATTAATGATGTCTTTTGTTTTTACACTACAAACATTTATAGGTTACTATATGAGAGATCTCTTGTAACAAAGTTAAATGGTTAAGTAAAACTGACCATAATACATTGTGCTCTCATCTGAACATGCATGTAACATTCTATATCTGCAACACTCCTACTTTTCTCTTAAAAAATTACAGAAATCTATTTTCTCTCCTTTCTTTAACCCAGTCCATTAGAAATAAAAAGAAAAGAAAAACAAATTTCTTGTTACAAATAGGCATAGTCAAGCAAAAAAAAATCCCTTATGTGACATATACAAATGTACATATATAAAATGAAAATATGTATAGATGTGTATATATATGTCTGTGTATGTGTGCATATACACATACATACATGTATATATACATACATACACATGTGTGCATCTGAAGCCGCAGTCTATTGCTTCTCTGTCATAGGTAGTATGATTATTCATTGGTGCTCTGGAATCATAAGTGGTTATTGTATTGAAGTTGTTTTTTTTTTCTTTTTTTTCTTTTTCTTTCTTTTTTTTTTTTTTTTTTTTTACCATTTTCCAAAGTGTTTATTTTTACAGTTTTCTACTTGCATAAATCGTTTTCTTGTTTCTGCTCATTTGATTCTTCATTAGTTTATAAAAGTTATCATTTTTTATGATTTTAGTGATACAATATAAATTATTCTCCTAATTATGCTTATTTCTCCATAAATCAGTTCATATAAGCTGTTTCATGGCTTTCTGAAATCATCTGTTTCCTCATTTCTTATCATATAAAAGTATTTCATCACTGTGATCCTGGCATTGTCATGATGCTCCCATCTTAGCTGACTGCAGCCCTTCTTATTTCTGTTTCTATGAAACTACAGCTGCCCCAGTAACAATGTTTCACCTAACATCATGATTCCATAGAATGGGCAGTATCAGGTAGATGTGCCTAGGCTGCCCACGCATCTCTATGAGCTTCATGATTACAAGTGCAGTATGCGGAACTGCAACCCCTAATATCCATCTGTGCCAACGTGGTTCCATTTTATTGTAAATAAAAAGGCACAATTGGGATTCCAAGCTTACCTTTCTTGACTGTATCCTTGACCTTTACACGGGCCATATCTGAATGCATAGACAAAGCGTGGGATGTAATCAGAAGTGATAGCAATGACAAATGCATTGGTGATCACAGCTAATACACCGATTCCTTCAAGAATTCCATACCAGATTCCTAGAAAGGGAAAGATTCTATATCAGAGGCAAGGATTAAATACAACAATCAAATCAATAATTATTAAGCACCTAATACACATAAGGCGTAGTACAGGGCATTGGGGGGATACAAAGCAAAATTTAAACATTCATCTCCCTCAAGGAGTTTGCATTCTTTTGGGGGACACAACACATAGAGGGGCAATGTTGTAAATTAGAGAAGTCAGAGGACCTGCATCTCATATTTACCATCTGTCTGACCCTGGACAAGTCACAATTTCTTAGGGCTTTAGTTTCCTAATTGGTAAAATGATAAGGTTGGATTAAAAGACTTCTAGAGTCCCCTCTTGATGTAATTCTAAGACCTACCACCTACTACCCAGGGTTATGGTGAGGATCAAAGGAAATAATAATTGTAAAGTTCTTACTATAAGCCTTGGCACATCATACAAATGTTAGTTATGGTTGTTTTATTATTGTTTATTTATTGTTATTTTATTTTTATTATTGTTATTTTATAATTTTGTATATTTATATATATATATTTTATAATTGCTGTTTATTATTGTTTTTATTTTATTATTATTGTTATTAACATCTAGCTTGCAAGGACCCCAAAGGAAAGGTAGGAGGCAGCATGTGCCAGGAGAGTCAAACCACCATCACCACCTAGACCACCATCTTCCCTTAGACTCTGGAGATAGCCTAACATTGAACTGTTGAACCCAACAGTCTTAGGCTTAGCACCATTTCCAGCATCATCTTGGGAAGCAAACCTTGTGGAGATGCAGCCTGGTGACTACTCCTTCAGGTGCTTCAGTTACACCTACTGAAGGCCCAGAAAAGAAAGTTCTGCCCACAGCAGACCTTGGCATTGAATGGATGGTTCAACATCAGGAAATGACTAGGATTTTATGAGTGAAAATGACACCCAAGAGGAAACAGTATCATCTTTGCTACTGCAACCTAAGGAATATGGGATTTTCCAGCTGACACCTTCCAAATGTATTATCTCACCTGTTAGAAGGTGAGCACCCTGAAAGCCGCAGCTTTCTTGCTTTTCTATTTTTGTACCCCAGTGCTTAGTGAATGATAAATGGTTAATACATGCTTTTTCATTGATTTATTGATTCATTCCTTCAGGAAGAAATGTGTCACTCCACAAGCATTTAAGAGGCAACTGTGTGCCCAACTCTGTACTAAGAGCCGGGGACATAAAAAAGGGCAAAAGACAGTCCCTGCTTTTGAAGAGCTTACAGTCTAAAGGGGGAGAAAACATGCAAACAACTATGTATAAACAAATGTTGTTCTTGAGTTGTTTCAGTCTGACTCTGTGACCACATTTGGGGTTTTCTTGGCAATGATACTGGAGTGGTTTGCCCTCTCTTTCTCCAGTATATTTTATAGGTGAAGAAACTGAGGCAAACAGGGTTAAGTGAGTTACCCAAGGTCACACAGCTAGACTGAGGCAAACAGGGTTAAGTGAGTTACCCAAGGTCACACAGCTAGTAAGGTCTGAGGCCAGATTTGAACTCATGAAGATCAGCCTTTCTGACTCCTGGGCCAGCACTCTATCCACTGTACCTCTTAGCTGCCCCATAACAGAGATATTTAGAATAAATTGGAGAGAATAGAGGGAAGGTCTTATTGTTTGTCCTTGGTTCCAGAAGAAGACTATGATGTTAGGAAGGTGATGTCATGACTTGAAAGTGAATTGGATTTAAGTGAGGGAGGATGGTGCAAAGTCACCAGCCTCACTGTCATCTCTGGGGCCATCTGGGTCCAGTGGCAAGATATGGATCAGGACGACTGCAGTTGACCCCAGAAGAAGGAAGGTACTATCATTGTGGAGAGGATTGGACTTTAATTGGGAAGTGAGGGAAGCCAGGAGTAACAGTTGAGGAGGGAGAGAGAATTCCAGACATGGGAGACAGGCAAAATTGCCCAGAGTTGGTATATGGAGTGTCTTATTCAAGGAAGAAAGAGTAAGGAGGTCAGATAGAAGAGTACATTGGGTATGGTGTACAAAGATTGGAATGGTAGGAAAAGAAAAGGTTGTCGAGGGCTTTACATGCTGAATAAGGGATTTTATATGTGATCCAGGAGGTAACTGGAATTCGAGTAAAGGGGGTGACAT
>CM053623.1:429653121-429669295 GCA_028646595.1 Phalanger gymnotis | reverse complement strand
GTTACTGAAAAAGTCCAGGCTTGATCTATGCCCAATATCTACCATATGTTTTCTAGTTTTCCCAATAGTTTTTTTTTTTTTTTACCAAATAATGACTTCTTATCCTTCAAACTCAAGTCTTTTCACTTGTCAAATACAAAGCTGCTATACTTCTTTGTCTAATGGTAGTCCTCTCCAGGGCAGGGGTGGGTAGAGGAAAAAAAGAAATTTACATGATGACTTTATTATATATCTAAAAGGAATAGCACAGTATACATAATAGATTTGCAGTTTCTTATCATCTTTTTAAATCTACTATGTTATGGAAATGCTAATTTTATTTCATAAATTAATAATAAAACAAATGAATTTTGTTCAAAGTCCAAGCTTGAGGTGTTTAGGGGAGGAATTATTGCCAGAAATATTCCAAAAGTAAAGTCAACAGACCTTGGCAACAGATTCTATTTGGGGATTGAAAGGGACAGAGTAGGGCTTTAGGCAACTCTGGTGGGAAAATCTCGGGGAATTATATTTTTCTTCTTTCCTGAAGGAAGGAGACTAAGAAGGAGATATGATGGGATGACATTTTTTCCCTTCCCCCAAAGGCAGAGAACTGATAGGATGGAAGGCATTTCTCCCCTTAGCCCCAAAGGCAGGAGAACAGGCAGGAGACTTAAGGTGCTGGAATGGTATTTCTCCCCTTCCCCCAGAAGGCAAGAGACTCATGCATCATGGTTTAGCAAGTAATTGAAAGTATTTGTGTTTTGTTTTTTTATCTTTTCTTTTTAGATCATCAATAAATATTTTCAAATACTGTCTTGAAAACTACACTACAGTGAAGACCAGGATAGATTTCTCCTTCTCCAAGATTAGCTAGCCCAAGTTCTGCCACTGCTAAATAGCTATGCTTCCCAGCGGAGTACTAATAGTATAACCTGCCCATTCATGGAACTTGGCTGTTACTGTATGTTCATTGCATTTTTATTGCCTTTCTGACTTTAGACCACATAGATTGCTTATAGGATTCATCTTTGCTTGCTTCTGCCAACCACCTGACTTACTCCTCATGTTAACAAAAATATCAGTCCTTCCTTCTCTCGCCCTGCATCTGAAAAGCCCTCCCCTTCTTGCTTAGAATCCTTGGTTCAATCTATGGCTCACAAACAAATCATTCTTCAAGGCCTGTAATCTCCAAGATCTTCTACATGTTGCCCCACATACATACCCTGCCTTTTGCTAGGGCCAAGTGTCTGAATTGCAACTCGCAAGATTCTAAGCCTGCCCTGCCTTGCCCTATTACACCATGGTATCTCTCTTTCCTAATCTAACTGCATAAATTGTAAGAGAACTAGGTAAGATGTCAGAGTTTGCCTTGTTCAAACCCCTTGTTTCATTGATAAGGGAACTGAAAGGCACAGCATTACTTAGAATCAATCTCAGAGCTGGAAGAGAACTTCGAGGCCAACCAGTTCATCCCCAAGCCTGTGTAAGAATTCCCTCTATAATATCCCAATAACTTCCAGTCTCTGTTTGAAGACCTATTTTCAGGGAAACTCTATGGCTTCCTAAAGCTAACCATTCCATTATTTCTCAGTTTCAATTGTTAGCAGGCTCTTTCTTTTATATCAAGTCTTCTTCTCTGTAATTCTCACCCATTGATTCTCTGTCCTCTTGTCTAAAGAAATCAAATCTAACACCTCCTTGGTATCAAGCCATATTTGGTGGGGGAAGTCTTAATTTGTTTAATAGACAGAAGAAAACAAGATACAGTGATATAAAGCCAGACAAGTCCAATACGGCAGCCTGCTATCTACCTTTCAGTGAACAAATTAATTCTAGCGCCTTTCCTCTGTTGATTGTCCCCAATTTTTATCCTGCTTAGAGCTGGTTTGTATGTGGCTGTTTGTATGTTGTCCCCTCATTAGACTGGGAGCACCTTGAGAACAGAGATTGTTTTTTTGCCTTTCTTTATTTCCCTAGAACTTAACATAGTACCTGGCATATAGTAGGTGTTTAATACTTAGAGATCGATTGACAAGTAAGTGGCAGGGGAAGAATTTGAATACAAGGCTCTAAGTTCTCAGGCCACTTTGCTTTCTGACAGGTTACTCTTTGCCACAGGTAAATGATTATAAAAGGCAGGCCATATTTGCCAGAAGCACCCAAAAGGTTTCAGTTGTTTGAGCACCAAGGGAGCTTGCCAGAGGGAGTGTGCTTTCTAAATGGTCTCATGGTGCTACTCTCAATGCTGGTGAACCTTCAGGATGTTAGTCATGCTGATGAGTCTCCATTCCTAGTCTGTTCAAAATTACAGACATGAGTAAAGAAGAAAAAAGAGATTTTCAAAATTCCATGTGGTCATAGGATTATAGGATGACAGAAACTGGGATTTAGAGCTGGAAAGGATCCCAGAGAGGGCTTCTGAACTTTGGTTATCACTGAATCCCTTTGGCAGCCTAGTGAAGCCTATAGACTCCTCAGAATAATGTTGTTAAATGTACAAAATAAAATGCAGAAGATTACAAAAGAAATAATTGTGTTGAAAGTTATATAAACACACACATGCACACATAAGTTCATAGATCTCTGATTAAATATGAGGAAATTGATGCTCAGAGAGGTTGTTATTAACAGAGATTGAACCAGCTTCTTCCTGCCATGTCATAGTGAGCCAGGCAGCTCTTCTTCCCTCTTCCTTAGTTGTGCTCTCTCTCTTGACGGAGAGATGGAGGCAGAGACAGAGAGAGAGAGATAGACAGAAACAGAGACAAAGAAAAACACAGAGAGATGCAGAGAGACAAACTTAGAGACAGACAAAGAGAGAGACACAGAGACAGTGACAGGAAAGTCAAGAGACCTGAATTTCCATTCCAGCTCCAAAACTTACAAGGTATCTGACAAGCTAACTTTGAACAAATTCATTTCTCAAAGCTTCAGTTTCCTTCTCTATAAGGCAGTAAACAAGCATTTATTAAGTGTTTACTCCATTGCCAAGCACTGTGCTAATTGCTGAGAATTCAAATAAAAGTAAAAAGAAAGATAGGTCCTGCCCTAAAGAAGCGTATAATCTAATGGAGGAAGACAACACATAAAAAGAAGCTGAAAGGAGTGGAGAATACTGAGGATAGGGGACAAAGGTACCCTGCATCCCTGTAATGTGCATCTTCTGATTCTACTTTTGCCCTTTAGAGCTACACGGAATATATCTAATATACAATATAATGTCTTTTGTATTTAATTTGGTGTTGTTTAGTCATTTCTATCGTGCTTGACTCTTTATAACCCCATTTGGAGTTTTCTTGATACTGGATATAACTTGCTATTTCCTTCCCCAGCTTGTGATACAGATGAGGAAACTGCGGCAGACAGGATTAAGTGACTTGCCAAGGGTCACACAGATAGTCAGTATCTGTGGCTCAATTTGAACTCAGGTCTTTCTGCCTCCAGGCTGGGTGCTCTCTCCACTGAGTCACCCAGCTACCATTTATAGTTAACAATCTTCAGATATTTGAAGATAGCTATTAAGCTCTTCCTCAAAGCCTTAATTCATGCGGTCCTACTCTCCTGACATTCCAGGTTATCCTTGCCTGAAGAAAATAGGATCATCCAATCCACTCATGTTATCATTGATGTAAATGAAGCCTAGGGATTGTAAATGATTTGCCCAAGGTCACACCAATAGCGTTAATACAGCTAGGACACGATCCCTAGTTCATGGGATAAGCAAGGATAAGGATGCTTTCAGCACCAGTGTTATTATAAGGAAAGGCATTTCTAAACTTTTAAAAGTCCTTTAGAAATGTGAGCTGCTACTGGTATTATTATTTTATTTTCTCATCTTTTTTATATAATTCAGACATAAATGATCCCTGAACAAGTCGTTATGTTGTGATTATTCTTGTATGTTTGATGCTCTGTGGACTACTACACAGGCATATAAAAGAACATAATCCCTCCATTGGGAAGTGAGCTCATCTTCTGCAGCCTCATTAAAACCATATCTGAGGGTACTTCTGTAGGAGACTAGATGCCTAGGGTGATATCATTCTGTTCCCACCCGGTTTCAGTTTCTTCATCTAGGTCTCAACATTTTGAAAGTTTTGCATTTCATATGGTTTGGAGATTGTGAATATTTGCTATGGTGGCATACCAAAGTAACTTTCTCAGTCTACTTAAAAAAAAAAAGGTTGTTAATTTTTTTAGAGATTAGTGTCAAATCTGGTCAATTGTGGGTAACTATTTTCTTTGTGATAATATTCTAATTCCAGTATATTCTATTTATTGAATTCTTAAGGAGAGTTTTGGGTTTATATATGTAGTATAAAGTATTTTTGTCTGTCGATTTGTGGAATCAACCAAGCCTGTGATTCTAGTCACCAGTTTAAGTCTTGTTAGGTATTTAGTAGGTGCTCAATCTTTCCAGCCTACAATGATGTAGAGCAGTTGCTAACTTTTCCTTTCATTAACTGCATTAATCAATAAATTCTGATTCCTTAAGCATAACCCTTTCAAAGTTTCTGGTGATGACCAAGGTCTGAATTTCTGTAAAAAATCCTTTCTTTTCTATAAAAAACTATTCTTCCATTTGTTCTATTCTCAACATATTGTTGGTTGAGTTGACAAGGCTGTTGCCCATGCAGGGCTTTTTAATTCCACTCTTGGATCTTAGTTGTTAAAACAGGCTCCAGGCAGAGGTAAAGTATTTTCAGTAACACTGGACACATCCAATGATGTGTAAATGCCATTCAGCCTTTACTATTACTCTTTCAAGGAATGTCTACTTCTTCCTAAAGTATTTATATGTCTTTTACACATCATTATTAGAACTTGCTACCATCAGTTATTTACAGGTTTAACTCTTTGGAATATGCCCATGGGCAGCAATTTAACTGGACAGTAGTTGGAATTTTTTAACTTTTTGACACATCAGAGTCAAAGGCTGGGAGAGATAAGAGCTACATAGCAGATTCTGCAAATGGACAGTTTCAACTCAGACAGTAGCCATTCAGCTGGGAGAATCCATTAGCTGTTTACCAATAATTTTGACCTTCTTTGTTTCCATGCTTGGGGGCACAAGCCAATAAAGCATACCAGAAGTGGCTGAAGATTTGGTTCATCAACAGAGCAGTTTCTAATTACACACACTCACCTATGTTTGTTGCTCTTGCAGGCAAAGGTCTTCTCCACTGAGTGACAAATTTGTAGGCATCTAGTCGGATTTCAATGATGTTGTTCATCAGGGCCAGCAGTGGGGCCAGAGGGAAAGCTGCCACGAAGATGGTGACAAACCCAAACTGTAAAACTATATAAAAAAGGCACCAGATCAGGGGTGGCTGAGAAAATAGATGGAGTAAGTCCGACAAAATCCTATAGCTGGAAGAGATCTTAGAAACTATCTCATGGCATTATTCCCAGTCTATGGGCTAAGGGTCTCTCAGAGGCTGTACGCTTATTATAAGGTGTCCATGAATCCTCGAATGCGTCTGGTTTTGTCATTTTGGTGGTTATCTCCAACAAAAAGGGCAGCATGGCTCAGCATGATTTTTAAACTATCCAAATGTAGGTATGAATATGAGTACATATGTATATGTACACACAAAGCAATGCAAGAGAATATGTGTTTATTCATGTATGTCTATACACATATTTACATACAAGGCACATACATTCATGCATAAGCATACGGACATATGTAGACCTAGGTATACTTATGTATTTATATATATACACACACACATATTTATGCACACCTACACCCATGCCCCCACACACTCACCCCCCATACATATGTGTATGCATGTGTGTATGTGTGCGTGTGTGTGTATAATGCATACACTTACACATATATGTGTCATGCCTGTATTGAGGACACCTTTGTACTTAGTATAAAGAGTTGCACATGCATGTTCATTTCTCTTGTAATAAATCCATTTTCTACTCATGTCTTACGGAATCATGACTTTTGGTTAACATATATGTATACATGTGTATATGAATGTATATTATGAATATGTCTGTGTATAAATGTGTGTGTATATCTATCTACCTATTTATCTATCATTTCATTAATGGAAAGAATTCCAAATGTGAAAATTCCTTCTATCTTTGCGAAGCATTTGGGGTGCTTCTCCAGTCACAATGGGAGCTTCCTAAGTGTAGAATATCCTCCTTTTCTATTTGAATCCTCAGGGCTTAGCAGAGGGCTTTGTACATATTAAGCACTTAATAAATGCTTTTCATTCATTCATTTCTCTGGCACTCGTCTGTAATGTAGGGTCACAGTTTAGGAGGTTAAATGGGCTAAGAAGGGAACAGGGTCACAAACGGAGTATATGACAGAGGATGCATTTAAAACCAAGCCTGTCTGATTCCTCCATCTACTCCACCAGTCTGCTTCATGTATAATCGTATCTATTTCTCTATGTAGGCACATGTATGTATGTATATAATACTATTTTTCAAGTGTTCATAGATGTGATTAATAAATGTAATAGGTGTAACATATTATATGCCGTGATATGATTAACATATAACAATTAACATAGATGTGATTAATAAATACAAATTTATGTTACTAAATTTTCAATAGTTTTAAAAATAATTATTATATTTATAGTAATCAACATATGCTAATAATACTATCTTGTGGAGGGTTTGCTTTAAAAATTTTTTTAAAGAAATTCTTATACTAAAAATGATTAGGAATTGCTAGCCTGGTTCTGGAGGCAGCTAAACATTACAGTGGCTAGAACATGGGCCTGGAGACAGGAAGACTCATCTTCATGAATTCAAATCTAGCCTCAGATACTTACTAGCTGTGTGACCCTGGGCATGTCAGTTAATCCCATTTGCCTCAGTTTCCCTATCTGGAAAACGAGCTGGAGAAGGACATAGAAAACCACTCCAGTATCTCTGCCAAGAAAACCCCAAATGGGATCATGAACAGTTGGACACAACTGAAAAATGACTGAATACTGATAGTCTGGTGAAACTCTTTGAATTTACCAATGAGCAAATGGGATTGAAGGAAATGAACTGATTTGCCTATAACAATAGAGTTACACTGATTAAAAGACTGAGACAAGATTATCACCCCAAGATTAAAAAAAAAACAAAAAACTCCAACAAACAGTTGAATGAGTAGGGACCGGGGACAGATGTGACTACACAAAAGATGTGGACGATGAGATCTCTAAGGAGGACGTCCTTAGAGACCATAAAATCATAGATTTAGAGCTGGAAACCACAGATGTTATTTAGTCCAATCCCCTCATTTTACGGACAGAAAACTAAGATTCAAAAGCTTGAAATGGCTTGCCTAAGCCCACTCAACCAGCACATGGCAGGTGTGGAATTTGAGACCAAGACCTCCAGTATTCTCTCCATTATCTTCCACATGAAATAACAGCAGCATGCAGCAGCCAAGACAAAAGCAGATTCAATCCTAAGGATAGACTAGGAGGTGGAGGCAGGGCTCAACATTTCAGCAGTAGGGGAGACTCCTTCTACCAATCCATGCTGGCATCTTCTCTCAATCTCTGACCAAGCCGTACAGAGCACAACAGAGACGTTCAGTTATGGTCAAATGTACCAAGAGGGAGCCTTGAACCACGATCTTCCTGGTTTCAAGTTCAGCTCCCTACCTACTGGGCCAAGATGTCTCTCAGTGTAATCTCAGGCTGCAAAAACTAAAAGGACCAGAACCTCAGGAAATCTCAAACGAACAAGCAAATGTTTGACAAGCCTGATCCTTTTGTGGCCTAACAGAACTAGAGTTTAGAAAAAGTAACGGCTCTGCTATCAGTAGATAATATACTTCCCAGAAAGTCCCATGGTCTCCTTCTAATCTAATGTATTATGTCTCACATCTTGATAGCCTATGCATGCAGCCTTACCCATTTCCAAGTATTCATCTATTAATCCATGGAGATTCATGGGCTGTAGATTCCAGTCTTTTTCCCACTGTGGTAACTTCATCACTTGCTCATTCTGTTTAATCTTATGTTGGGTCCACCAGTTGTGGAACAACCTAGAAATGAAGACCATGGGATTTGAGAAATCACACTTAAGTGAGAGTTCAGCAATGGGACCATGTCCCAGGCAGACGTGATTCCGGGTTTGTTTGTGCTCCTGATGGAAGCCAGGCCCAGTGTTCTGGACCCCAGCCCTGGTAGTTACCTCGGAGGTCACCATCCCACTGGATTCTGATTCTGGTCCTCTGGTTTCCCCTGGGCCCCTGCCTTCTTCATTTGAATTAAGTCCCCCATGCACCCTCTGGGTCCTCCCATTGAATTTCATGCCATTTAGATACCCTATATTTTATGATGAACTCAATATATGGCACCATGTGGCCTATTTCAGAGTGAATTTCCAAAAAGGAGGTCCTGTAATACCTTTTCCAGAGATTTTGATGCATAGTGTAGTTATATGTTCACATGTTGTATCTCAATCCTGCCCCCCACCCCTGCCCCCCAAAGAAGCTCTTTAAGAATAAGGACTCTTTCATTTTATGAATTTGAATTCCCCCTTGCCTAGGATACTTAATAAATGGTTATTGAATAGGACTGGATTCATAGAATCTCTGAGGTAGAGCTGGAAGAAACCTCAGAGGTCAGTCCAACATCCTCATTTTACAAATATGGAAACTGAAGCACAAGACTGTTAGGTGACTTGCCCAAGGTCAAACTAAGCATCAGAGATAGAATTTGAACCCAGGTCCTCTGATTCCAGAGAATGTGCTATTTCTTTACTGTATTACACTAGCAACAAAGCAGCTTGGAAACAAGAGAAAGAACTCCAAATATTGTTTGATGGGCCTGCCTGAGCTTCTTATATCAAGAACTAACAGGACCTTGTGCTCCTCAGTTCAACTACCCCCCAAAACCTGTTCTACATGTAACTTTGCTCAATTGGTCCCTAAAGCTCCTATAACACATTGTATTAAATATATTATACGTAGAAAGACAATTCATTTTAATGGATGGTACGTGATTTGGTTCATTAAAATATCTCCACGTCAGCACGCAGAAGCAATTAAAATTTAAGGGAATAGATAGAAGCAGAATTCCATGGAAAAGCACATTTCTCCGTTGATCTTCGTGTTGTGAAAACAAGTGGTGCCCAAGTACATCTCCAGGTCTGATTCCCACTGCGGAGATGAGATAGGTGTTCATCATCTTTTTTTTTTTTTTTATCCTGTGAAGCCCTTGTAAGGTCAGATCTATTGAGTTCATTGAAGACTAGGAGGCCCTCTTTCCTAAAAGTGATTGACTCAGTGAGAGTTGCCACCAGAACACAAGGTAATCCTTCAGGAATAGCAGCAAATGTGCTTACGGGTATCCCAGTTCCATGAAGTTGTTCCATGTCTGCTTTAAAACCATAATGACGCTCATCTGCAGGCAAAGGTCAATGAGACAGCCGCTGGGGTGACACTGAAAAAGAAAGCAAAAGTACCTGAGTGGGAAAGCTGTTCTTTGGATCTGGGGGCACCTCTGGGGAGGTGGGATTGAGGTTCAGGAACTTCTGGGCAACGTTCCCTGAAGGCTTGAAGGAGATTAAATCAAGGAGCCGCACAACTGAAGAACCAAATGGGACTGATCTAGGACAGCTTACGTTACAAGAAGGACCCCAACTATAGAAACTATAGAAAACTTGACTGATGGTCAGCTTGACAGATTGGATGGCTACTGGAACTCTGGAGGAAGACATAAGCGGGAATATGATGGCTGCCTTCAAATAATGGAAGGGCCATACTATGGAAGAAGACCCTACTTTGCCATGGAGATGAATACAGAGAAGTTGACTTTGGTCTCATGGGGCAGCTAGATGACATAGTGGGTACTGTAAGACCTCAGACACTTATTAGCTATGTGACCCTAGACAAGTCACTTCACCCTGTTTGCCTCAGTTTCCTCATCTGTAAAATGAACTAGAGAAGGAAATGGCAAACCGCTCCAGTATCTTTGCCAAGAAAACCTCAAATGGGGTCATGGAGAGTCAGATATGACTAAAATGACTTAACATAAACAGGAAAAGTTTCCTAGAAATTAGAGCTGTCTAAACAAGGAAAGGATTGGCTCAAAAAGGAGTAGGTTCCCTTTGCTGGAGACGTTTAAACAGAGGATGACTGATCCCTTTTCAGGCATGTTATAGACTAGTCAATCCCTGTTTAGGTGTGAGTAGAACTAGATAATCCTTGAAGGCCATTCCATTGCTGAGGACTTTCAGTGATGGAGAACTTACTATACTTCACAAAAATACTGATACGTCCAATTTCTATAACACTTCACTGCTTCCAAGAACACTTTGCAGACATTACCTTATTTGAGCCTCGCAATGACTCCATGAGGTAATTTAACAATGTATTACAAATACCTTTAGCCCCTCTTTTAACAGATGAGGAATCTGAGGAATTCTGTGAAGTGAAGGGGCTGGAATAGAAGACCTGTCTCTAAGGGCCCTCCCAGGACTAAATCAATAATTTTATGATTTATCTCAGAACTCAAACCTGGGCTTTCTACTTCCAAATTTAAGACTGTCTCAATTATTCTGTAGCTATATACGAAGCACTTTTCATTTTGGGGGTATTACAATTACTAAAGAGCACCTCTTCATGTTGAAATGGAAAGGGCTCTCCACAGCTTCTCTAATTCTGTCCTATAGAACCTTTTAAAGTCAGTCTGATCTCTCCACAATATACTTCATAGGTTATAAATTCCAAATTAAGGAAGAATTTTGATGAAAAAATTTATTGGTAGGCACAAGAAAGTCAACCCATTGGTCTTCAATGGAGAGAGAGCATAATGCAGAGGAAAGGTTAAATGATTTGGCGTCATTGAATCTGGGGTCAAGTCCTTGCATTTTAGATGCATTTTATGCCATGACATCAGGCAAAACTTATGACCATGGATGAAAACCTCTGCCCTATGGGTACCTTGGTATACTCATCCACAAAAACGAAGCAATAACCCTTATAGCATTATAGATTTAAAGGTGGAGGGGGGCCTTGGAGGCTGTCAAGTCCAACCCTTTTATTTTGCAGATGAGGAAACTGAATCAGATTCAAGTAGACATTATTAAGCACCTTCTATATACTGCGCTAAATGCTAGGAATACACATAAAAGCAGAAAGATAGTTCTTGCCCTCAAGTAGCTTACATTCAAATGGGGGAAAGACAACATCAAGAAAAGAACTGAAAGGGGAGAGTGGGTAGAGACGAAGATACCATCCCAGCCTGGACAGAAACACGTGTGCTGTTCATGCCCACTTATTCAGCTGTATCTGACTCTTCATGACCCCATTTGGGGTTTTCTTGGCAAAGATACTACAGTGGCTTGCCATTTCCTTCTCCAGCTCATTTTTACAGATGAGGGAACTGAGGCAAAAAGGGTTAAATGATTTCTCCAGGGTGACACAGCTAGGAAGCATCTGAGGCTGGATTTGAACTCATGAAGATGAGTTTTCCTGATTTTAAGCCCAGTGCCCTGTCCTTTGTGCTACCTAGCTGCCCCCAAATAAGTGTTTAAGATTGAATTTGAAAGCAGGTCTTCCTGATTCCCAGTTGAACACCTTATCCTTTAAATCACACTCTCCCTCTACTTGTAAAGTCTTTGTAGGGTAGGGACTTTGGAAACAAATACATCCTTGAAATATGAATTATAATTAACAATGTGACTGGATTTCAGCTTGGGGGCATTATGATAATGTAGTGAATCTGGGCTGTGATTCACATGTTTTTGCCTTTCTCCAGGTCCAGAAATAGTCCTGAGGACTCTTCTAAGACATGATGACAGTCTTTTTGTTCTTCTTCAGCTTTGATCTGCTCCCTCATCTTCTTTGCCAAGTCTTAGGAATCTAAAGGGAGGGAATAATTAGACACAAAGAACCTAACTGTCTGGTCCTGGTGTCATGTGGCTGGATCCTCAAAGCCACACAGGGGAAGAAGACCTCCCTCCATGGTCACTCCTGTTGTACAACTATTGGAGCTAGAGAGAATTTTGCAGATGAGGCCACTGGGTGGTAGAATGTCTGATCTACCCAGCTGGTAAGTGGCAAGGCCCAGATCTGAACCTTCTTGTTCTAACTCCAAATCAGGTCCTTTTCCTTCTATGCTGCCTTTCTCAGAGCTAGTGGGCCCAAGTTTCCTGACCGTCAGTTGGATCTTTTTTCTACCACAAAGTGACAAACGTGGGTTGATTTATAAGCTTGAGGACCATCTTAAGAGAATTGGACTCAAGATGGATCCATTTTTTGGAGGTGGGAAGAGAGGTAGATCAGGAGATATCTGTACCATGGACTATTGTCCAGTAATGGCAGACTTGCATAGGCTTTGCCTGGAAACTTTGCAATGAAGGGCTCAGGAATGTGGGGGCAGGTAAGAGAATGGTGAAAAATACAAAGCAAGCAAGGAGAGGAAAAGGGAGAGAAGTCTGTGCCACAGTTTTATCTAAAATGGGCCTAGTCACTCACTTTGTGACACAATAAATAGGAAGCTGGATCTGGAGTCGGGAAGGTCTAAGTTCAAATCTAGCTTCAGAGATTTACTGACTGTGAGATTCTGGGCAAGTCAACCTTTCTCTGTCTCAGTTTCCTCATATTTAAAATGGAGATAATAACAGTTCTTACCTTCCAGGATTGCAATGGGGATAAAGTAACATAATATTTATTAAGCATTTTGCAAGCCTAAAAGTGTAACAGAAATGCTATCATTATTATTAATGATAATGATGACAAAAATTATAACCATTTAACTATTATGACTAGCAAACAGGCTGATTGAAGGATAGCTACATGGCAGTAATGTTTGCAGAACTTCTAATGGCATCATGAGAGAAATAGTCTCCTTTTTCATCATCATTTGTCACCATTAAGGCAAAGTAAAGTGATGGGTTTGGAATCAGAGAGAAAGAGGTTTAAATCTCACTTTAGATTCCATCTGTGTGATCTGGAAAGTTCCTTAGCTTCCTTCAACCTCGATTCCCTTCTCATCTGTAAAATGGGCACAGTAATAATGCCTGTACAATGGTCTCAAAAGCAGGAGTCGCAGCCTTCTGTGATAGTCAGTCATGGCCTTGTTTCCAGTACAAGTGCACCTGGCTTTCATTCATTATTAGCCAGTTGGGCCAGGATCCAATCTACTCACATCTTCACTGACAGTAGCCCCTCAAGGCATTTATCACCTGGATACCCATCAAGCAGCTGGGTAGGAAATCCACCCACTCTCCCAAGATAATCATCCTTCTGAACACCAGATTATCCAATGTCTATGGCAGTGTCCCCTCAGAGGACGCACTCTGAGCTCTGATGCTGTGCCCAATGAATAAGAGTCCTCCCTGCTCCCTTGTACAGTTTTGGCAGGCAGAGGTAATCACTCAAGATGAACAGCTATGGATGGCTTATGATTTGTATCACTTAATGCATAATATCCTCTTTCCCTGGAAGCTCATGCCTCTTCCAAATTCAGCTAAAGGCACCATCATCCTTCTAGGCAACCAGGTTTACAGCCTGCCATCCTAGACTCCCTGCTTTCACTCACATCACCCACCCAAGCGGTTGCCAACTTTTATTGTATTAAAAAAAATCCAAAACTCTACACCATATTTCATACGCACCCTCTTCCTGTCCAGTCATATAGATGCCACCCTGGTTCAGGCCTACGTCACTTCTTGCCTGGTTTTCCTGCCTCAAATTTCTCTGTCATTCACAACCTGCTAAAGTAATTTTCCTAAAGAACATGTCTGATCTGCCACGATCTACTAAATAAATAAATCCCATGACTCTCTATTCCCTCTAGTATCTAAGATAAACACCCCTGTCACTGGAAGGCCTTCACAATCTGGCCTCAACCTACCTTTTCAAACTTATTTTATGTGATCTCCCTTCTGGCACTTTCTGGCCTAGCCAAATTAGCTTTCTTGCTATTACTCACACTTGTACATAATCATAAGTAAAAAAAATCCAAACATGAATAAAAAAGTAAGATATTTTTCCATCCATTAAGCAGAAGCACATAAAGAAGAAAGGATACATATATACACACACACACACACACACACATACACATGTACACATATATATTTAAAAATGCTTTCTGCTGCATTGCCATCAGAGAGAATTCACTGTTACTATTTTAATTCTGTAGGATGAGTATCTTCCCAAACAGAAAGATGACTCCTACTAAAACAAGCTATTATAATCACCAAATGTTATGACCTATTATTTTTCATACTGTGTTCTTCCAATTAAAAAAAAACTAAGAAAAATTCAGCTTGGCTAGCCCCATTGATAAAAATAATTGAATAATTAATTCTAACAAATAATTATTATTTTATAAATCTGCCCTAGATTCCAGGACTGGCAGGTGGGTGACACAATGGATAAAGTGCCAGACATGGAGTCAAGGAGCCATGAGTTCAATCCTGGCCTCAGATACTTACTACCTGTGTAACCCTGGGCAAGTCACTTAACTCATCTTTGCCTCAGTTTCTTCATTTGTAAAATGACCTGGAGAAGGAAATGGCAAACTCCTCCAGCATCTTTGCCAAGAAGACCCCAAATGGGGTCATAAATAGCTGGATATGACTGAAAACAACTAAACAACAAAAAGAAGCCAAGATATTCATGAAGCTTTTCCAAAAATAATGAAGCACATTTAATCATATTGCTCATTGGAACAAAAAAGATTATGTGTATGTTCATATACACGTGCATACACATATACATTACCTTTACTAATGTAGCGCACGATCAAAAAAGTTTGCAGACCACTGGCATTTACTTGACTGGGATGTTGTTAGAATCAAATGAGACAGTGTAAGGAGAGCTTTAAAACACTAAGTCAGGGCTGTCCCAAATATGGCCCATGGGCCGCATGTGGCCTGCCTGTGGGTTTTAATTTTCTAAGAGTGAAAAAATAAAATAATAATTTGCATGGAATGCATATTAGATTTTTTAAATTCCATCACTAATAAATAATCTCGTTGGTGTTAATTTTCTTTGGTGTTTTTAAGTACTATTAAGGGCGGAACATTTCACATGGAATTTTCAATCGTCTGTCAGTACAATGCAGACTAGTCAGTATGCATCTACCTTTACACTGTTGTGTTGTGTCTTTGTTGTTTTGTGTTTGTTTTCATGCTTCATGCCGTCACCTGTCATGTTGATGACACACATTCCCCCACTTTCTATTAGTGTACTGTATTTTTTATTCTGGCTGTGGCTCTCGAATAATTATTTTATTTTAATGCAACCCTAAGATAACTTAAGGTTGGACAGCCCTGATCTAAATGTTAATTACCATCAGCATTATCATTGTCATCATGGCTTAGTCTGGGTCTACAGGACATTCAAATAACTGGATAAAAACTTGAATAGTTAGTTAATTCAAAAGATATTAAAAAAAAAAACAAACAAAAACCCTGAATTATCCAAGATAACTAGCATCCTAGGGCATAAAATAATTAAAACCCAACTCTTACTGCCAGTGCAAAAACTCCCTTTTGGAGCATTTCTCCTAGAGTTTTTTTTTTTTTTTAACACTTTCAACTTCATTGATGTGTTCTGGTTTTACATTATGAACATTTACAGCGTACTTCAGCATACATAGGTCTTCTGTAGCAAAGTAAAACTGATAAGGAAAATTAACAATGTGGCTGCTAGGTGGTACCATAGCGCACAGGGAGGCAGGTGTGGAGTCAGGAAGACTCAACTTCCTGAGTTCAAATCTGGGCTCAGGCACTTATTAGCTGTGTGACCCTGGACAAGTCACTTAATCCTGTTTGTCTCAATTTCTTCATCTATAAAATGGGCTGGAGAAGGAAATGGCAAACCATTCTAGTATCTTTGTCAAGAAAACTCCAAATGGAGTCACGAAGGATTGGACATGATTGTAAATAAGTGAACAACAGCTAACAATAATACAGTGACCTTGTCTCCTAGAATATTATGCCCAGAGCTTAATTCTATCCCCTTGATACCCAATAATCTAACATACATTTGTCTCATTAGATTGAGCCGGCACTATGATTTCATTTCCCTTTTGAGGGAGAACCTTCTATCAATGCAGATCAGTAACTGTTTTGCAACTTAGATTCTTAGACAGCTTCCCATGACTAGGGCTCACCCAGCCAGTACGTGTCAGAGGACTCGAAGGTTTCCATAGGGTTTCCTAATCTTGAGCCTGGCCCTTTGTCCAAC
>CM053623.1:429626815-429652621 GCA_028646595.1 Phalanger gymnotis | reverse complement strand
AGAAGTCTGAAGTGTGAACGGCTAATAATAATAATAATGAGAAATACAAATGATAATAGCAATAACTACGATTCCCATGGCTCTTTAAGTTTTGTAAAACACTTTACAAGCATCATATTGTTTTAAGCTCACAACAATCCTGGGAAGTAGGTGTTACAACTCCTCTCATTTAACAGATGAATAAATGGAGGCAGGGACTGGTTAAGTGACATGGCCCACAGTCACACACCAGTAATTATCTGAGGCTGGATTTGAATTCAGAACTTCCCGACTTCAGATCCAGCATAAAATTTTATTTGCACATACTGCATGGCTCTATTATCTTTTCTATGGGAATAGAAGTTACAGCAACATTTGTCTCCTCCAAATGGGGGAAAAAATCTCAAATGCTTACAACGTTAAGAAACATGATGATCACGAAATTGATGCAGACTCCAGTCCCTGACGTGGCAAACTGCCAGTATTTTTTGACGAAATACCATTTGAAAGATGCAAAGTGCTCCATGGCCACGAGACGATAAACCACGACAGCAAAGACCGTGGTGAGCACCAAAGAAATCTGGATTGGGAGACATGAGAAAGTGAAATCACTACCAAGCTTGTGTCTCCCACACCTGTCCCCAGTGAGAGAAGCAGCCTCGCCGAGGAAGAGGACACAATAAATTCTGCTCTTTTCTCAAGTAATAGAAGATTATTGTTAAACACTTCATAGTTAAAATTGAACCATATGGAATTCATGCAATATTTTAGAAAAAGAATCCATAATCATCATTCGGTTTAAACTGATAACCCTCTAATGTTGCAATGATTGCTAAACTGTATTCCAACATAAATACCTTCCTTTTATATTTTATGAATTTGAAAGCATTTGATGTGAAAACCCATAGTCTTCATCAGACTTCCAAAGGATCGCCGACACAAAGAAGGCTCAATATCCTTGTTCTAGTAGGAGAAAGCATTCAGTAAGTACCTACTATGTGTTAGGCACTTAGCTAGGCTCTGGGGATGAAGGAATGAAACAAAATTTATTCTTGAAGAGCTTACATTACAGCAAATCAAAGCTCTTTCATTTTTGTCTTTTTATTTTTAGCACCTAATGTGCTGCCTTGAACACAGTAGGTACTTAATTAATATTTTTAAAATGAATCATAGTGAAGGACTTTCTCTGTTCAAATCACTACAGACCAGAGGCTAACATCAGATACGTATTATTAGTAGAGATGTATTTTAAGGAATTTCCATTTCTCTACTTTATTCATACAATAAAAGTCCCCAAATAGGTCTTTATAAGCAGCATAACCATTGTCATCAGAATAATTTTATGACTTTTACAAATCTCCCTCCTGACCCCACCCTTGCTGATACCTCAGTAACCCAATGTATATTTAATGAATATACTTATTGAATAAGACATTCAAGGCCTCACAATCAGTTGCTCCCACAGAAATATTGCAATTCTTCCTAAATCTAGAATTCTCTCTCCTTTTAGAATATTTCATCAGGGAAAAGCCATGAGCATTAATATTCTGCCATTACGCTACCATTAAGAATATTCCTAATATGGAGATCATAAGCCGAAGGAGTTTATCCATGAAGGGCTGGTAAGGCTCAGGTTTTCCTGTGATGGGATTCACTCTTTCCACCTGGGCATACTTTCTTTCAAACTGGGGGCGAACATTTTCCTAGGAAAGAGATGGCAAGTTAATATATGAGAATAAGCCATGAACTCTGTAAATATTTTCATAAAAGCCACCATGAAGAGCAAGCCAAGAGTTTTGTCTATTTAAAAATATAACACCAATAACTTGGCGAAAGGAGTCACTGTTTTTTCTCAACAACAATGATAATAATATTTATATATTTACATATTTATATATTTTACATATTTATGTAACTCTGTAAGGTTAAAAAAGTTCTTTATACATATTATATGCTATGCTTCATTTGAGATATCAAGCCTTTGAAGCAATACAATTATCATCCCCATTTTATGTATGAGTAGACTAAGGAGGAGAGTAGGGAAGTGACTGGGCCAGGCTCACACAGCTAATAAATGTACAATTAAGGATTTGAACTCAGGTGATTCCAAGTCCCAGTGTTCTGTCAACCACATCACCTATCTCTGAAAATAGCCTCCAAGTAATCAAGACACTTTTCATTCATATAAACTTTTCATAAGTAAAGGTAAAAAGGGAAAAAATACACAGAATATATTATGTTATTCAGTTCACAAATACAATTGCCATCTATATTATATGGATTTCTTAATAGGGACCACCTGTGATTTGGGTTAACATAGCTCACCCACTTGCTAATTGGAAGAGATGGCCACTGAATGAACATCAATGGCAATCTTGTACTGATTACTAACTTCTTGAGAAATATCATATTCATGCCAAAGTTTTTCCATTAAGGATCATAAGCTTGAAGAATCCCCATGATGCCTTTCTAATTCCATTGCCATCCTTTCTCTGTGATGTCTTATCTCCAGAACACATAACCATGTGAGATAACTGAGGATTAGCCCCAGGACACCAACATGAAAGGGGTATACTTCCTCTTCAAAGTGACCCTCCTCCCTGGGGTGTGAGTTTTCTCAGGGTCTTGTCCACATGGACTTCCTCTATGGTGCTCGCCTTCCCTCTCTACTCCTGTGGATGCACTGGCCAGGCCACCCCTGTTCATGGTGAAACTCTGCCTAGGTTCAGACTGTTGTCTGCATTATTATCATGACTCTCTCCCAAGTCAATATGTCCCAGGCACAAAAATTCTTGATTCCATCACTGCTTACCTCTTCCTCTTCCCAGTCAATAAGGTCCCAGTCATAGGTCAACACAGCCCTCCTCCTCTTCCAGAACTCCAAGAAAACTGTAGCTGTAAAAAATAATTTCTTCTTTAGGAGTATCATGTATTTGTTAGGAGAAAGTGAGGAATGCCCAGCCAGGAGGACATCGACAAGAGTCTTCAAGATGGGTGGGCATGGAAAAGTTGCTATATTTATCATTGAGGTAACTCCCTTACAAATAAAATCACCAATCCATTTGAACTTTGAAGTATTTAAGAATAATATCATGTATTTTCCCATTAAATTGCAGCATTTTAAAGTGTGTATGTATTCTTTTCATAATCTATGCTTCTCCTCATGACACAGGAAATGAAGTAACATTAACTACTGAATAATGAGTGCTACCTTCCCATCTGCTCTGTTTCCCCTATCTCTCTATTTTGATCCCCTCCAATAGAATACCAGAAGAAAGCTAGCCTTGAGGGGTAGCAGCAACATTTAAGTCAGTCTTGAGATGTGATTCAGAAATGGCAATGTCTTCACAGAGGCTAGCTGCTTTTGAAACTATGTGGTGCACGGTTGACAGAGAGCTGGGCCTGGAGTCATGAAGACTGCAGTTCAAATCCTTACTGTGTGACCCTGAATAAGTAACTTAACCTGTTTGCATCAGTTTCCTCATCTGTAAAATAAGGATAATTATAACACCCAACTCCCACGGTTGTTGTAAGCATCAAATCAGATAATAAAACACTTAGCACAGTACCTGGCACATAGTAAGTGCTATAAAAATGTTAGCTATTCTTATTATCTTTTATGTACATGGAAAACATTTTTTCTTTAGTGATATGGTGAATTCCATTGCACAGACAAATTAGAAATGCTGCTTAAAAAGCACTGGAAGAAGAAGTTGCTATGGTCTAGTCACTGTAAGAGTAATAAAGGGATCTATATACTTTAAACATAAAAGATAACTAATAAATGGTTGTTGAATGGTTATTGGTTATTGTCTTTTGTTCTTGGAGAGTTGGAGTCAAAGTACAGTGTGTCTGACTGTATACCTAAATGCCTAAAATAAAATACATGAGATTATAAAAAGGAACCTATTCTATTGAAACATTGTTGTCTCCCTCCCCCTTCTCTCTCTCTTGCACACACATGTTTATAGACCCTGCTTTGATGCTCATAAGCTATTGTTACCATGGGCCAATCATTTAACCTCTATGATCCTCAGTTTCCTCATTTGTAAAACTGAAATGGAAAACAATCAAAGAGCATGTATGAGGTACTTACTATGGCTACAAAGATATAAAACAAACAAATGAACAAAAAAATCCCTGGCTTCAAGTAGCTTACATTCTATCAAGCATAAACAACACTTATAGAACTTATCTTATTTGTTCTGTGAAGAGCTCCAAATGAGATTATATGTGAAGTGCTTCACAAATCTCAAAGGTCTATGTCAGCTATTTAAAGATTCTAATTAAGCCAAGGACCATAGGTTCGGATTAAACCAATTTCAACCTGTAGCTTCCATCAATAGTGATTTCATGGTACCCTTGAGGGTTTTATAGCTTCAGGAAAGTTTCTATTCTGAGTTTCAGTCCTAACCTAGTTTATATTAAACTTTGCTATAAGTATTTGCACTCAGATATTTATTTCTTCTTTCCAGAATAGAAATTAGAGAGAAAATAAGATGCACTTTCTAATAGAATAGTGCCCAAGGATGTCTTAGGTTAATAGAATAATTTTTTAAAAATTTGAAAGCATCTTAAGCATCTGTACCATACAGTAGATGGTTTTTAAAGGCAACAATGAAAAACCAACAATTCCATTTTATTCCTTAGTATAGGAGACCTTTCCTGGGCTTCCCATTCTTAATATATTTCAAATATTCTTAAGTTGCATTATACCATTCTACATATTGAGGCTTCCTTACAATTTAGAATCAGCTTTTAACTGAATATGCCAAGCTTCTGTGATTCCATCAGTTTTAGAACTACCTGGAGCTAAGAAAGATACCAATTCTTTTTTGATTTAGCAGATAAGTCTTAAAGTCACAGTGATATGAAATGACTAGCACAGTCATGTAGCCAGCAGGTATTAGAGATGGTATTTAAACCCATGTGTCCCTGATTCCAAGCCCAGTGCTGTATCTACCCCATCTCCTTGCCTCAATGAATCAGAGGACCTGGGTTCAAAACCTGGATCCCCTCCTGTCTACCTGTGTGATCTCCTGCAAATTAATTATCCTTTCTGGGTCTTATTTCCTAGTGTATAAAATGAGGGAGTTGGACTCTTGGTGACCTCAAAGGTCTTTTCCCACCCTAAAATGATGATTGGACTCAAAAATATCCGGGATCATGGAACATAAAGACTCGAAGGGTCTTCGTTTTGCAGATATAGAAATTGAGACACAAGAGGTAAAAGTGGACCATCTTGCCCCAAGCTGTGCAGTTGCATTGGTGGTGGGGCTGGGATTAGGATGTTAATCTTTCAATTCCTAGCCCTGGGTTCTTTCCACTATACACCCCCAAATCTAAAAAAACAAAACATAACAACAACAAACAAATAGAAATTGATAGAACAAGTCAAGAAAAGACTGTTCCAAAGGTGGGGCCTGGGAGAGAATCGAAAAGACTTGTTTCATTACTGAAGATGAAAACTTGATATTTCTTAAAATAAGCTGGAGCTCGAATCACTGTTTATCAGGAACTGCAACTCTGAGACTGCCAATTTGGAGGGGGTCCAAGTGCTACTAAGTCTTTCACTTGGCTCCTTAGATTTATTTTTAATAGCATTTTCAAGCACGATGTGCTTCCCCCACATAGTGTTGCAATCTTCCCTTTCACAAACCACAAGTGGGATCATTGTTGAACGGGTTCTAGCAATGAATTGGGGAGCTCTTTGAATTCATTCCAGGAGAATATTTACAGTACAATTTTAGTTGCCCTGCCCCTTTGGAGGTGTGGTCATTTTTAATTTTAATGATAACTTTTGTTTTCACATTACCTTCATTTTCTAATTGATTCCTTGTTACTCCTCCACACAGTAAGATACCCCTTGTCACAAAGAATAAAAAAAGCAATTCTGCCAAAACAATACATCAGATAATCAATCAATAAACATTGATTAAGCACCTGCTATATGTCAGGCACTGTGCCAAGTGCTAGGAATACAAAAAGAGGCAAAAGACAGTCCCTGCCTTTAAGGGGCACGCTATCTACTGGTGGAGACAATATACAAACAAATATATACAAAGCAAGGATATGCGGGCTAAATAGGAAATTAACAGAGAGAAGAGAGGTTGGCGAAGTTCCTGCAGAAAGTAAGATTTGGTGGGCATGGGAAGGAACCCAGGGAGGTCAGTAGTCAGAGTAGAATAAGGAGAGCATTCCAGGCATGATGGACATCCTTAAAATAAATTCCTGGAGCCAACAGATGGAGTGTGTAGTGTGTGGAACAGCTAGGAGGCAAGCATCACTAAGTGGAGGTTAGAAGCCTGGAAAGGTAGGAGGGGGCCAGGCTATGAAAGGCTTTGAGTGCCAAATAGAGTATTTTGCATTTTATTCTTCATGCAAAAGGGAGGCACCGGAGTTGAGTGTGGGGCTGACATGACCTGACCTGTACTTTAGGAAAATTTCAACTGAGTTTGAGTACGTGCCATATTTTACATTCTCTTCAGAGAAGACACAGAGGTGCATTTTCCCATCTCTTCCTCAGAAACACACTGATTGACCCTGTATAATTTAATTGATTAAATTAAATTACACAGGGTTTAGTTTAATTTTCGTTATTATTGTTGTTATGCTTTCCATTTCCATTGTTGTAGCTCTCATATGCAACGTTTTCTCTCTTCCGCGTACTTTATCCTCCATTAGTTCAAATGAGATAATTTCAGGGTTAACTCCTCAGTAAGAAATAGTTCCTTGTACCCATAGTAGATCACTTGACTAGTTGGGATGAGTACTAGGGTTAATGGTTGGATTAAAGGTCAGTGGATGGATTAGGGTTAATGGATAGATTAATATCTCCTTGACCCTAGATGCCACATTTGAGAATCCTTAGCAGATATATGTTTGTCTTATTAAATCTAAGAGCACTAAATTCCTTCCAACCCTATGCCCACCCTCAAACAGCATTTAATTATAATAATGGCTTACAATTAGTGCTTAAAGGTCTGTAAAACGATGTACGTGCACTATCCTACTTGGCTCTCTGAACAACTCTATATGAACAGTGCTATTATTAACCTCATTTTATAGATGAGGAAACAGATTCAGAGAAGCAGGTCAAGTTAAATCAACAAGCCTTTGTTAAGCACCTACTATGTGGTAAGTAATGGGGATACAAAGAGAGGCAAAAACAGTCTCTGCCATCAAGGAATTTGCAGTTTAATGAGACAGAAGATAGCCAAAAAACTATGTACAAATGAAATATATAGAGGGTAAACTGGAAATAACCTTAGAGAAAAAATAGGCACATAACTTGATCAAAGTCTTGTTAGCTAGTGTGTGTGTGTGTGTGGGGGGGTAGAATTTGAACCTATGCGTAGAGTTCAAAAGGCTAATATGCCATACTAATACTACTGATATATATGCATATATATATATACATATACATATGTACACACACAAATAAATTTATATTTTTTATGTATTTATATTTTTGTGTTTCCATGAAGGATGGAAATTTGAGAAGAAGCATGGCATAATGAATAGAGAAGCTGTTCTCAAAGTCAGGGACACTTGGTTTCATGTTCTTCTGCTCACATATACTGGTTATATGGCCCCAGACAATCCTTTAACCTTTCAGGGATAGTAGTTGTTGATTTGTGTTGGTATAAGGAGTTTCTGAAATGGGAGTTCCCTACACAAAATGGATCACAGGCTAACACCCAAAATTAAAAGAGAGAGTGAGAGTGAGAGAATATGCAGGAAAATATAAAGATAAAAATCAGGATAAAAAGATGTGGATAGGATGAGAACTATACTACTGGGAGGACTACCTAGTAAAAAAGAGTCCTGACTTTAGAGTCAAATGACCTAGGTTCAAATCCCAACTCTGAAACTTACTACCTGTTTAGTCACTTGACCTTCTTGGGTCTTAGTTTCCTTATCTGTAAAATAAGTGGGTTGAACTAGAAGGCTTCTAAGCTTCACTCTAAACTTATGACTTTATGAGCTCACAGATCCATTGAAATTCATTTCTATAACACTTCAGTGTTTAGTTTCATATCCCTCCGAAATTATTAGACTGAACTGTCCTTGGTACTGAGATTTGAGAGGTGCAACTGGCAGGTTCACATCCATTTGTCTTATTACCTATGCTCTCTTTAAGATTGTAGAAGGCCAAGTGAAACTCACACCCCCAAATGTATTAAATAACACCAAGTCTTCTCCTTTGCCTTGAGCTTGTGGGGTTTACAAAGAGCTCCAAGTGGAGAACTCAATTCCACAGCCATATTGTTTCTATGTTTTCTTTCACCCACACTATCTCTTTCCAAAGTCCAGAGGTATACATCTAACTTTCACTTTCTTCTTTCCTTATGATTCATGCATAGTCAGGCCAATTTAGTAACCTCATCCCACCAAGGGATCCAATGAATACCAATGTCAATTCAAAAACTAGCTCAGTTCTGACAATGGAACATCAAAGTATCATCACAATGGTATTTGCTAAAAGTGAGAGATAAGTATATAGATGAGGTAACAATAGAACTTTAAATTACTATAGCCCTTCATATTTGGAAAATACTCAATATAAATGATCCCGTTTGATCTTCCCAATAACCTAGAAAGTTAGCAGCAAGTATTAATGTGCTCATTTTAAAGATGAATGAATTTGCTCAAGGTCAGCCAACTATTAAGTATGTGGTTTTCTGGTCTTCTTCAATGGCTCAGTCAGGGCAGTCTTGTTCAGATATACAGCAAATGAAAGAAACCTCTGACTTCTATGGTTCAAGAAAGGACTACTAGCCTGGGGAGGGTTATGTCAGAAATTCTGGCCAAGATAAACACCTGAACCCCTTCACGCACGCACACGCACACACACACACACACACACACACACACTCACTCACTTTCTCTCTCTCTCAAGGAAAATGTAGCCTCTCACTTTAAATGCTCTTGTTAAATTCATAACCACTCACTGCCCCTGATTTGTACCATGGCTAACTCCAACTTCATTGCTTCTTACCCAATCCCAAGAAGCTGCATACTTAAAAGAATCTCCATACTCATTGAACTTATGAAATGGTAACTGATCACTTTCTTTCCCACCAGGAGGGGTGACAGCAAAGGAGAAAATGTTCCCATGGAAATAGCAACATCTGCATTGCTGCTCTTACAATGTGCCAGGCACCTGGCAGTATCTTCTCCCCAAGGCCTTTCCTTTCTTTAGGAGAAGGCAAACTCTTCTTGACTTCATGCATCTGACTTAGGGGCATCTGCTGACGGACAGATGGCTAGGGTGGCTGGTCTGGGCAGGAACATGTTGTTATGGTTGATCTCAGTGTTACCTTAGCCAACAATCTCCCTTCTTTCTATAAATCCTTGTCATAAAGTTTTATCAGCTGAGAAGTATCGAGGATTATCCTGGTTATTTTCTCTATTGCCCTTTCTTTTCCAAGTCTGTCCAGCTATGATGAGATACTGCATTTAACATCTCTCCCCTAGGGGTTTTCCTTAACCCCTATCATGAAAACTTTCAGTGGAGGAAAGATGTTGGTCAGCTCTTTGACATCCTGAAATTTCATTTGGCTAGGTGCAGCTTCCTATAAGGGATTTACATTTACAGCTGAAGGACACTTCAGAGGCCACTCAGTCTCTCATTTTACATAAGAATAAACTGAGGCACAGAGATGTTAAGTGGCTTCTCTAGGGTCACACAGCTGGTAAGTATCCGAGGTGGGATTTGGACCCAGGCCTTCTAATTTAGGAGGTCCCGTTCCAGTTCCTTTTCCACTACTGAGGGGCCTTTCTGCCTCTCAGCTCACTTTAAAATGGAGGTCCTACTATGATGTTGAAATGATAGGTTCTTAGAGGCACCCACTATCACATCAACTTCTTGAGTCTTGTACTGGGGTGGTACAAACAGTGGAGACTGTGGACTCAAACCCAAATAGCCCAACTCAAATTCAAGGCAATTTCAACTTTGCTTTGCTATCTTTTTAAGAAAAATGGCTACTTTCCTATCCCTGTTGATCTAGGCCCCCACCAGTGTTGTCAGTCTATATCAGTGAACAACACATCACACAATTACTTCTTTCCTTTGTGAATGAAGGACAGCATTTCCAGACATGGGGTTCACTCTCTCTTGACACTTGTAGCATTAACCCCTTTGGGAAAAAGGCCTGTTATCTTCTGATGTCACTTCAAGTGGCCAGTGTCTTCCCTGAGTGATTTCATTTGGCACAGCTTACATTATCATGCTTAGAAAATGTAAAGCACAAGGGGAAAAGGCAAATGAGGGAAAGGAAATTGATTGGATCATAGAGATAGGAAATTCCCAGATGAAGAAATGCCCACTACCAATTTAGGTTGATGCCTTCTCTTTAACTCATAGTCTAAGCCCAGAGCACTGAGATGCCCAGGGTCACATAACTCATACATATCAGAAGTGATACTTGAACTCAGAGTTTCTCCATCAACTGTGACATAAAATGATACCGCAAAACAGTCTTAGTGGCATATGTTTAATAGACAAAATCACTTTTTTTGGGGGGTAGGGCAATTGGGGTTAAGTGACTTGTTCAAGGTCACACAGCTAGTACATATGTAAAGTGTCTGAGGCTGGATTTGAACTCAGGTCCTCCTGACTCCAGGCCTGGTGCTCTACTCACTGTACCACCTAGCTTCCCCCTGACAAAATCACTTTTAATACCTCTGCCTGGTATTCCTATGATTTTTTTTTTTGCATACAATTACCCTGATGTTGCTTCTGTTCTCCCTTATGTGATAATTTGCCTTTTCCAACTTGGACAACTCTCTAAACAGTTCTTTGCCCTCCTTTCTCCTCCTAGATAGGAAGTTTTTTACTTTCATTTACCAATTCGGTTGATTAGTATGAGCAGAATTGTGATAGGAACTTTAGGAAAGACAAATGAAATGTATTAAGGGATCACTTTACTCTGGTTGAGCACTGACTTGGGAGACAGGAAGATCTGAGTTCAGATCTTGCCTTAGACACTTACTATTAGTGAGATCCTAATCAAGTTAGTTAACCTTTCTTAGCCTGAATCTCCTAATCTATAGAATGGGGCTAATTATAGTACCTACTTTGCAGGGTTGTTGTAAGGGTCAACATATGGACAATACTTTTTAAACATTAAAACATCATATAAATGCTATTATTATTATTATTTATTATCAAGGAAATTATGATGGTTTTGGAAAGGAGATACAAATATGAATGGAACAATTAGAGGGCCATCAAAAAGGCTAACCAGGTAATTCCCAGCAAACCGATCAAATTAGCCAGGAGTAGCCATGCACAGCTACTATCCCATGTCATCTACAATGCTTTTCCTCCCTTTCTAATTAACTGTCTTTTAAGGAGGTCTCAGTTCCCTCAGTAAGATATGGATTTACTTTGTTCTGCAGGTCCTCAAGGCCCCAGATATATTAACCTTTGTTCCAATGAACGAAATTGTTAAAGGCAGACAGGGTTCACATAATTCAGGTAACTTTTGAGATTTCTAGGAAGGCCAACGTCCCCTCCCCCCAAGCCCCAGAGGAAGCCACAGAAGAGAGAACCACAAGCTTAGGTTTCCAAAGTGGGCAATACTACCCCCTAGAAGGGTGCTGGAAAGATCCAGGGGATGGTAGTAACCTAAGGTGTAATTGGGGGATGTTGAATAAAAGTAAGGGTGTGGTGGAAGCCTAAGGAAAGAAGAGAAGGAAATTCTGAAAAACCATTCATACATGTTCCATCTGTTGTGTAACAGAGCTAAAGTCATACTGATCATACTATTTTCCAAATAAATACACAAAATGCAAGTTATAACCAATCAGTGGTCAAGTCCTGCTGATAGGTCTTAACAAGCAAGTGTTGACAGTTGAGCATGTTGCACATTGTGGGGAAGTCCAGCATGCATCAGCAGGAATACGTGTGTATAATGACTTGTTTACAATATGATACTATACGGTTACATGACACAATAGTGCATCATCAAAACTTGAATGCAAGAAAAAAAATCTCACAAATTTACAATAAATTAAGTTTAAAATGTGTCATTTAAAAAACTATATTCCATATAGTTTTAAAGTGATGTGAAATTTTTAAAAAAACTGTTAAAGAGTTAAAGAAAGTAGCTTTCCAGGGAGGCGCTGAGTAACGTTTTTCTTGAGAAGGGAGCAGTAGGCCAAATATGTTTGGGAACCTGTGACAAGAGGGTCCTTTTGGGAAGACACAAGTAGTATCTTGAAGTTCCCAGAGGAAACCCTATGTGGGGGCAAAACGGTAATAGTCTTCCCCAATACTTTCCTTAAGCCTAAAGTCTGATATTTGCAAGGAAAACCAAGAAAGGGCAAAACTAACACCACCAAACCATAAAAATAGAGACTTTCCAGGGTGAACCTGATCCCTTTCTACAGTTGTCACAGACTAAGTTCAGTTTAACACATGGATTACAATTGGCAGAATTAATCCACTGGACTGAAAGAATTCTGGAGCCCCAATCTCTTTGATGGTTGAATTGTGTTCAAAAACAATCTTAAAGAGTTCTTTCTTATGGAGTTTCCCCAATTACTCTGATCTAGCAGTTCGGAAATATTTTACCTTTAGTTAAACAAAACTGAAAGGGCTGTTCGGAGGATCACTTGAGATATAGCTGTATCTGTATATCTATATCTATAGATAGTGCTTTGTAAATTTCATACAAATGTTATTGTAATTGAAATCATTATTTACTTATTATTACAAATGAGAAAATTGAAGGCTGGGGAAGTTTAGTGACTAGCCCAATATGATCCTTTGACATTTGGGTCTCCAGAAATCATCAAAGGAATTCATTATAAAGGAGACCACTTCCTTTTGGAAAAGAACTCCTCATGGGAACAGAAAAGTTGGCATGGGATGGGACCAAGGCAGGGAACTGCAAATTAGAGGTTCTTGATTGGGAAGTCTGGTGATGTGTTCAGCTGTGCAGGTAAATGATCTTGATGACATTTCCCCACCATGACACCAATTTTGAAGCTTCAGCTGGCTGACCACAGGAATGCCTGTATACCAGAATGAGCACCTAGATCCTGAAGTCTTTTATTACCAATATGGAAAGAGTGACAGCCTAGTCAGAGCATTTTACCACTCCATCAGCCCAGCGAGATGGACTTCAGGCAGCACGATTTCAATGTATTATCATTTAAATAAAAGAGTTCATTCGAAATGAATGAAGAACTGCTGTGTGTGTCTTATCAGAAATGAAGGAAGGAAGGAAGGAAAGAAGATTTTTTTTAAAGTGCCTACTATGTGCCAGGCAGGAACTGTACAAATGTTGTCACATTTGATGCTCATCACAACCTTGAGAAGTAGAACTTATTATTATCCCCTTTTAAAAGTTAGGGAAATGGAGGCAGACAGAGATTAAGTAACTTGCCTAGGTCACATGGTTAGTAAGCACGTGAGGCTAGACTGGAATGTAGGTCTTCTTGACTCCATGCCTAACACTCTATGGATTATGACGTCCCCCTGCTGCTTCAAGGATACCTCTAGAAAGCAGTGAGTGTTCAGAAGGACTACCCAGTAGGTTATCAAGAGATCCTGTGCAAGATGGAGGTATCACCATGAGGACAACCTGAGTTTGAAGACATTTGTAACCAGAAGGTTGGCGATTTTGTTTGTTGGTTTGTTTTTTGGTCAAAACAATTTAGGAAGACCATAGGCTAAGGCATGGAGGGGTTGTAGTCAATGCTAATGGAAAGAACACATACACAAAAAACATCACAGAATCTATAAATGGATCAATGGGAGAGACATTTCCATCAATGTTCTTCCAAGCTTACTACACGGTTGCAGGTCCTGGAAAAGTATAATCTCAGAAAAATATCTCCTTGTTCTTGTCCATGTTTTCCTGTTTTGGTACAAACTACTTTTCTTTCCTTCGGACACTAGACCCAAGGGTTAACTGGTTCAGTTATGCGCTGTGTCCTTTCCTTGAATCCACTGCTCCATTATCCCTCCATGGTTTGCATCTTGTAAGACATCAAGCCTGGTTCAAACTCCCTATTTTTCTTCTCTGCTTCTACTTCTACCGCTACACTGCTAAGGTCTAACCATGCTGGTTGAGTCCAGTACAAATTTAAGGTCTATCTCCTCAAGCAGGAATTCATTTCTCCTTGGCGATCTGTTTATGCCTCCTCTCATTTAATCTCTATCATATCCTGCCTAGCATTTGCTTCAAATCCATTTGTTCCTCCTTGAATCAAAGGATCCTTCCTAGGTTAAATGGCCATTAAGTTCAACCCTTTCATTTTCATAGAGGAGGAATTGAAGACCAGAGATTGGAAGATACTAGGCCAAAGATACACAGATATCCTGGAGCAGAACTGGGATTTCAATCTGAATTTTCCTGCCTAGCTTCAAAACTCTTTCTATTGTCCCATGTTGCCAATCTTCCATGCTATCTACAGAACCCTCACATAGCAGATGACCCCACCTTCTAGTTGACTGAAAAGGCTGAAGCCATCTGCTCTTCTTTGTTTGTTCCAGTCTCTTAGAAAGACATAGCCTTTCTTATGATGTGGATTCTATTCTCTTATTTCTCCTCCCTGTCTACCTTCTCCCTTTTCTAAAACATCTTCCATACCACTACCAAATTCATCATCCTAAGGTATAAATCTGAATATGACACTTCCCCTGCTCAAAAAGATCCCTACTGCTTTCAATATAAAATACAAGCTACAAGCTTTAACATCCTTCACAATTTTGCTCTGACTGACTTTTCAAGCCTTATTTCATGTCACTCCTACCCATGCACTCAAAAGTCTGCCTAAAGGCACCAGTTAGCTATTCCCTAAGCTTAAAATTCCACCTCCCATCTCCTACTTTTGAAATGGCCGCTCCTATGCCTGGAATGCATTATCCTACTCATCTTACATTTCAGAAGCACTTATCTTCCTAGAAAACTCTGCTCAAGCTCAGGCACACCCTTCTTCTAGCCTTTCAGGGGTGAGTCCTCTGTTCCTCCTCAAATTGTCTTCATGGAAAAAAGCTAACACTAACAATTAAGGTGCAGGCTATGGCTGCACACTACAATAGATATTTCTCGATATCAGAGATAGCTGACATTTGTGTCTTGGCATCCCTAGTACCTAGCAGCACAATGTACTATCCATTGTGGGTGTTTAACAAATGGTTTTTGAATGAAACCGAAATTACAAGGAATGCAAAGGACAATGGAAAGACAGATTAAGTAGAGGATGATATTTTACCAATGGTGACTTGCACAGGAGAAATAGCCTAAAAGGCAGCTAGGTGTCACAGTGGATAATAGAGTGCTAGGTCTGGAGTTAGGAAGATTTGAGTTCAAATCCAGCCTGAGCCACTTACTAGATGTGTGACTCTGGGCATGCCACATTAGATCTACTCGCCTCAGTTTCCTCATGTGGGGATAAAAATAGCATCTACCTTCCTGTGTTGTTAGGCAGATAAAGTAAGATAATGTTTGTAAAGCATGTTGCAAATCTTAAAGCACTATGTGCATGGTATTATTATTAGACCAAGAAAAAAAGGTAGTGGGCAATGAGTAGGATAGTTGAATATCTCTTCTGGTGCATGATTGTCTCAATATATGAAAAGCGTGAGAAGAAAATTTTCAACACTTGGGTTGGGCCCCCTCTAGAAAATTTATGAAAAGGGATAGCAAGAATTGCACAGGTAAGAAGGGACTTCTAACAAAGGGGGAAGGAATTAAGAAGATTAATGGAATCATGGATTGTTGAGGTATCACTTGAGGTCAACAGAAGGAAAATAGAATAACGCGGTGAAGCAAAAAGGAAGAAATATCATTCCTTTCTTAAAACAAAATGAAAAGAACAAAAACAAAAGACTGGGAACTGATGACACAGACAGCCTCGTGAATAGAGAATTAGCCTGTGACTTAGGAGGATCTGAACTCAGGTTAGGGTCCCACCTCTTCCACAAACTCACTAGATCACTTTAGGTAAGTTACCTTACCTCTAAATGCCCCAGTTACAGAACAAATTATCTGTCATTAATGGAATTCCCTCATTAGGAGGTCCCCATATGGATAAATCACAAGTCCAATCTTTCAAAAGGAACATAGTTAAGAAAAGAAGAAAAAAAAAGAAGAAAAGAGCAACGGACGGTTGTTGGATTGATTGTAGATTTTTAATGAGGTACAATAACAAATAGGGCTTTTTAACCTTTTGTTGTGTGTCATGGTCCCTTTACGAATGAAGTCCAAAAAAACCTACAGATGTCTTCTCAAATACTTTTTATAAATTCACAAAATAAAATACTTTGGATTATGAAGGAAACCAATAATATTGAAATACAGCCATAATTATATAAAGTTCAGAAACCCTGCTGAGAATCCCTATACTAAAATAATATTCATTGAGAGGCCGCTTCTTATGCTTGCTCTTTTCCCCTCTATCATTAATGTTCTTAGCATGTGGGGCTCAAATGGGAAGAACTAGAAGGAAAAAAAAGCATTCTTTAAAATCGCACAGATGCAGAGTAGGTAAGGAGCTCAGAGGTCAATTTGTCTAACTCCCTCAATTTACAGGTGAGCCCAGGGGCAGTTCAGTGAGTGAGCAGAGGACACACTACTTGAGGAAAGTTTGGTTTTCTCAATTATCTGATGAGAGAGAGAGTGAAAGGTGATTCTTATGACAACATTTTGGCCTCTAGAGCATGTGCTATCAGGAGATCCAGGTTTTCATTTTGGTCTAGTTTCTTACTCTCTGCTTGGGTATGAAATCTTTTTACCTTTTCAAGCCTAGGCTTTCTTCTCTAAAGAAGAAAGTCATTGGATTAGATGGCCTTCCATCCTCAACTTTCTATGACTCTATCACCTTCAGGCATTTAATATCCCATACACGCTTTGCTCAGTTTCCTACAATTTTATCAAGTTAAAAGCCCAGAAGCCAGATCAATGAATTCTAATGCTAATGTAATCTTTTAGGTGCAATCTACAACTCGAAGATCAGATGTTTGGTACTTGTACTTTGTAGGCACTGAGATAAAGGTCATCAATAATAAAAAATTAATAACATTTATATAGTGCTTACTATGTGGCAGGCTGTGCTAAGCACCATACAATTACTATCTCATTTGGCCCTCACAACTCTGATTAGTAGGTACAGATGAGGAAGCTGAGGCAAACAGCATTAAAGTGACTTGCCCAGTGTCACACAATGAACTCCAGTCTTCTCGATTCCAGGTCTCCCTAGCATGGACTCTATTTCTACTTCAATGCATTCATTGGCACACCTTGTAAGCTGTCATTTTTCCATCCCTCAGGGGCTCCAGAAAAACAACAACAACAACAACATAGTTCTTCCTGTATCCTAGGGCTGTGATGAATCTTAACAAATAGGTGTAATGTAGTAGGAGATCACCAGGTAAAAAGTGCAGAATGTGTCACCACAGGGAACTTGCTACCTCCGATTGGTGTGCCTAGTAATTGTCTTGTCAGTTATTCTATTTGGCTTGAGTTTTTCTTAAGAATCAAGAGTCCAGGAATGGAATTTGCTATAGCTGGTACATGACTGCCTGAATCTGAGTTCTTTTCTTTCTAAGTCACCTCAGAGAATTTGGTATGTAAATGGGCAAGGCTACTGCAGTCACCATAATCAAGTGAGTTTATAGAAAATGCATTAAATTCTAGCAAAGGTCAAATTTCATAAATTGATTCAAATGCCTAGGAGACCATGAACACAATTGTCAAGGAAGAAAGAAATGGAAATTTAGGTTCATTAAATTTTAGAAATCAAAAGTCATCTGGTTCAAATATGTCATGTTGAAGGGAGATTAAATCATTTCTCCAAAGTCGCTCATGAACTCTGTGTTCAAATTCAGTATTGTTTCCATCACACCAGGCTGTCTGCCTCTTCTCCTCTGTTTCTGTCTATCAACAGACAGGTAAGTGATGATTCAGGAGTCCTCTGAATACTAACCCCTCCATGACTTGTATCTGAGTGTCCATATGGTATTATCCACTTCATGCTAAACTTATATCCTCCACTTAAAAGAGAGCACAGACACTGGAATTCACCGAAGGTCAAATGAATATCTGACTTGTCCATAAAGTTGTAGGCAAGTGACAGAAAGTTTTTCTGGCAAACTAAATGAGTTGGCAGGGGGCTTAGACTTTTTACATTCTGGCCATCTTTGGCAATCCGATGAAATTTACGGGCTCCTCGGAATGTTGCTTTTAAATGTAGATAATGAAATGTACATAATTTAAATACAATAAATAATAAATGTAACAAATAACATAAATTATGAAAGAGAGGATTATAAATCAAATCAAGTATATTGAAATACAGTTATCAAATAACGTAAATTATGAAAGACAGATGATTACAAATCAAATCAAGTGTATTGAAATACTGCTAATGGAGTTGTTTTCTTAAAGGTTCACGGACCCCAGGTTAAGCACACTTGACTTAAAGCAGTCCCACCTCTGATGCTTGCTTAGTATCTTCAGGACCTTGGACCAATTATTTCAGCTCCCTGGGCCTCAGTTTTTTCATCAATAAAATGAGAGAGTTTAACCTGACAGCTTCTAAGATCCCTTTCAGCTCTAAATCTACATTCCCATAATAATAGTCTGTCCACAGAAGAAGAGACACAAGCATACACAGATAGGAAACCTGGTTTACTAGACACTGATGAGCTTGGTGTAAGAGATCTGTGTGATTTGGGGTAAGTTGCTTAAGTTCTTTGCAAAAAGATGAGTTTGAATAAGATGACTTCTGAGCTGTAAAGGCCTCTGATTCTATATTACCAAAAGAGATAAAGTGCTTTGTAAACCTGAAAGCACTATACAAATGCTATTATTGATATTATCATCAGCTAGGTCACACAATGCTGGAGTCAGGAAGAGATGAATCCAAATCTAGCCTCAGATACTTACTAGATTGTGTGACCCTGGGCAAGTCACTTACCCCTATTTGATTCGGTTTCTTCCTCTGTAAAATGAGCTGGAGAAGGAAATGGCAAATCACTTCAGAATCTTTGTAAGGAAAACCCCAAATGGGGCCACGGAGAGTTGGACGTGACTGAAATGCCTGAATGGCAACTAAAATTATTATCAATACCATTCCTTTTTGATCTGGCTCTTATGTTAATCACCAGAAGAACTGGTCAGGCATTGTCAATGATGTGAAAAAAAAAATCATCCTGCCAAAGGCAATGTTCATTTTTTTTTTTTACAAATTACTATGCCAATGTCACACACATTCCCCAGATCAGATCTGAAACAAATAATCGAGTCAATTTTAAACTGCCAAACAACTTTCTCTCCGTGGTTTAGCACAGGTACTTTCTGAAACACGTCTGGTTCTTAGCAACCCTACAGTCTGAACAGGAGGGCATGATGGAGGTGTTCCAGTAAAGAAGATGCTAGACTTGGAGTCAGGAAACTTTTTTTTTGTTGTTTTTCAGTCATGTGTGATTCCTCATGACCCCATTTGAGGTTTTTGTGGCAGAGACAAGAGAATAGTTTTCCATTTCCTTCTCTAGCTCATTTACAGATGAGGAAACTGATTTGAACTGGGGTGAGTGACTTGCCCAGGGTCACATAGCTAGTGTCTGAGGCTAGATTTGAACTCAGGAAGGTGAGTCTTCTTGATGCCAGGATGAACTCTCTGTGCACTTTGCCATCTCAGGAAGACCTGAGTTCAAGTCCTATCTCAGGTAGCTGCTAGTCATGTGACCTTGGGTAAGTAACCCCTCTGAATCTCAGCTCACTCATCTGTAGCATCTGCCTCAAAGGACTGTTATGAGGATCAAATGAGATATATGTAAAGAAGTCTGCCAACCTAAAAATAATATATATAGAATAATATATCATAATAGCTAATATAGCGTTATGTATCGTGTACTTATACCATATTCTTATATTTATATATTACAATAGTTAAAGTAATATTACATCTGATAGTCTTATCTTACATTCATATTGCATCCTATGTTATATTTATATGATAATATACTATGTGATAGCATTGTACGATTGTAACATAGGAATATTAGCTATTAACAGGGCATCTAGGTGTCACAATGGATAGAGCCCCAGGCCTGGAGTCAGGAAGACCTAAGTTAAAATCTGAACTCAGGCATTTACTAGCTGTGTTGTGCACAAGCCATTTAACCCTGTTGGCCTCAGTTTCCTCATCTGCAAAATGATCTGGAGAAGGAAATGACTAGGAAGAGTCAAGGGTCATGAAGAGTCAGACACAACTGAAATGAATGAACAACAAATCAACTATTCTGATTGCTGTTACTACTGATGGTGGGTCATTCTTCCCTGGACTTTGCACTGCCCTTCTCACTGCTGGGACCATGCCAGCTTGTCTGGCTTTAGCTCACCACTACTCTATGCATCCCCTGGCATATATTCATAGCAATAGCTGGTGCTCTCTCTCTCTTCACATGTATGTACATATATATATATATACACATACACATATACATGTAATGCTTATGTATATGAGAATTATATTGGAACATTATTTTATATTATATCATATTATATTAATTATATTATATGTTATATGTATATATGTATGATGTTTAATTTTTTTATGCACAGTCCTGTATAGACTTTTATCTCATTTTATGCATACCTTCTATTTTTAACTTTCATGCTTATATATCTTTATATAAGCATAATATATCTCTATATAGCTCTATATCTTTAGGCTTATCATCATACTTAATTATGAAAAACATTATTATTACCTTTTTAAATAAGATTACCCATGCAATGACACTAAGCCCATGGGACTCAACCAACCATATCAAAGAATTCTCATGTTAAAAAAAATCAATTCAACAGATTTTAATTGAACACCTACAATGGGCAAGGCACTGAGCACTTTATCATATACCATGTCCTAGATACACATACAAAAACCATTTTGAAAATAGTGAAACTAAGTTGGAGTGGATTCATCAAATAATTGACTATTCTGAAGACAAACTTTTTCATGCTCAGATCATGGATTTGGGGCTAGAAAGGCCTTAAACAATCATTCAGTTCAATCATTTCCATTTTACTGATGCGGGCACTGAAGCCCACAGAGGTAAAGGGATTTGTCCAAATTAACACAGGTAGTCGGTTGCCGAGTCAGAATTTGAACTTGCATCCTCTGACTCCAATGAGAGAGACTAAAGAGATAGAGACAGAGATAGAGGAAATAAGGAGAACCCTGCCTTCCCCCTCTGCATCTTAGAGTGTGTCCAGAATTTCTAAGACATCCATTGAACTGGGTTGGATTCCCAAACTTCTGGTCCTGCATTCATGAGCTATCTCAAAACATTAGACAATAATTGGATAGAGAGAGAGAGAGAGAGAGAGAGAGAGAGAGAGAGAGAGAGAGAGAGAGAGAGAGAGAGAGAGATAATCATCTACCTTCCCAGAATTCTAAGGTGCAGGTTTTTTATTTGAGTGCTACTGGTTTGGTGTGTCTGACAGCTGAGAAGCAGGTCAGTCGGGTTCCTTGGGTGCTTCCATTACATGGGCTAGAGACAGCTGCACCTAATTTGGATTCTCTGGTACATTCCTGGGAGAGAACGGGAGTCTCTCATTCAGTCAGTACCTGTTGGCAGCACCCCATAGAACTGAAAGGTAAGTGCTTGCTTGAAAACTAAAAGACAAAACTTGATTGCTTCTCTTATTTTAAAATCTTTTTTAAACTCATGAATTGACCAGAATCACAGATCAGGATTCAACTTGGTATCCCCAAAACACAAACAAATATCTGCCATCATACACTAAGTCATTTAACAATTTATATTTCATAAGGCGGTTGTAATTAGCCCTGAAAAAAAAAGATGAAAGGAATTGAATGAAGTTTTCAATTGAACCTGAATTTGTAGAGTGATGGTAGAAACCTGTCTTGAGTGACCACCCATAAATCTGGAGAAGGAACAGTTTGTTTGACTTGAAAAACTGGGTTAGAGAACTGGAAACAGAACAGTAGGGAAGGTAGCTTATGAAGCCACATGGATTTCAATGGAAGCTTTATAATAATTAAAGGGATAAATAAAAAAAAAATCTGATTTCTCTCAGTTTAAACAATTTCTACTTCCATTTTCTTAGGTAGTTGGTGAATCTCAACTGGAGTATGTTTACTTCTGCTTCTTGGAAATATAAGACATTTGGTCACCTTTATAATTACAAAGCTACTCAGAGTATTTGTGTACTTATATTTTAAAAAATATATGTCTTATTCATAGGATCTTATAAGAACATTAAAGAATAAAAAACCTCTAAAATTTCAATTATTTATTACTCCAAATCAGCCAAAATTTTGTAAAAAACCCCAAAAACCAAAGATAAATATTTCCTTGGACAAGATCCATGAAAAATATAAGTTGACAATTTACTTAAAACTAAAAAAGGCATAACCATGTACAAGAAAAAATATGTTGAGGAATGATAATCTAAACCTATGGTCAAGAATATTTAGACCATATTTTTAGATGATATTAATTTCTTAGTCAATCCCTTTTAGAATAACCAATCTTTAAGGGAGCTTTTTCCATTTTAGAAAAACAGAAAGGAAGAAGGTCAGAATTATAGTTCTCACCAGCTCTCATCCCAGAACTCATTCCCTCTCTTCCTCTAGCTGCATACTTATTCCTCTGGATGCTGGATTTTACACATTTGTTTTGCTTGGGATTCAGAAATGTTGTATCATTGGTTTAGGGAACATCTGCTATAGAAATTCTCTCCCTCCATGAAGATCAAAAATTCCTTTTTTATGTATAGTCTTAGTTGCCTAAGCAAGGAGAGGTTAAGAGAATTATTGACTGTCATAATATAGTTAGTCAGAACTTGACTGATCAGAACTGGAATCCGGGTTTCTTTTACTCTAAACCTTCTTACCTGGAAATAGTTAACTTTGATTAAATTAAACTGTTAAAGCATTCATTGATTACATACCTCTTTCGATGATCTAGAATGATCTGCTTTGTATAAAACGATTGTCAGTGTTGCTCCTTCTCCTGCCATGCAAAATTCCATAAAGGTGCTATTTTTTGGAAATAATTATTTCTTGTCTGATCTAGAACCTGACAAAAATCTGTCTGCATTTTGGGAGGTGAATACTAAATGTCTGGGAATGATGAAAGAAAAAATAAAACTTCCTAACAGTGAGATATCTCAAAATGGAAAGAGCTACTTCAGGAAGTGTGTGTGTGTGGGAATAGAGTTGAAAATGAAATTAGTCCCTGATCTTAAAAAGTTCATATTGTCTCTAAGAGACAATAAGTATATAAATTAGCATATACTACATATATATATATGTATGTATATGATTAATGCAAAGTTGGAGGAAACCCTAATGGTCCTCTAGCCCTACCCCTTCATTTCATAGATGAGAATCCAGATATGCAAAGTCACTTTCGCAAAGTCACATGACTAATGACACTTGGAGCCAGGTCCAGTACTTAAATTTCCTTCCCCCCCCCCATTTATCTTTCATTATAGCAGTGTAATAAAGGTGGTGTGTGCATGCATATAAATCTCTGATGCCAAGTGGGTTTAGAGTGAAGAGACTTAAGTCTCTATTTCTTGTAATTGCTAACAATTACCTGGCATTTGGATAGTACTCCTCCCAATTTCTCAGTCAGGTAGTCTAGGGCTTGGTGTGTCCCAAGAGCACTGTTAGAGTAAAGCTGCCCAAAATAAATGTTTCTAGCAATGAAAGGAGAAGAAAAACCCTTGCCATTAACACTGGGCATAGATTTTCTAGCTTTCCCACTCCAGCTTCTCTTTATGATGGTCTAACCTTTCATAGAATATAAGTAACATGAGACTCCCCTAAAAGGCTAGTCACCAACCTCTTTGTCTTTGTTCAAAATCAGGGAAAAACAATGAAAAGATTTCTCTGTACTGAAAAGTTGAGGACCCAGAGACGTCACTCTACCTCTGTGCCCCATCTCTGTCTTACTTCCGCCTCCCCCCCGCCTTGTAAATTATGGGAAGTTTCTCACATTGTCTGTGATTCTATCCTGCCACCCAGGGATTCCATTCCCATTTTTCTCTTGGGTGTACACATATGGACCTCCCAGCAGGCAGCCACAGGAAGAAGTAGAGGCTAGAAAGGAAAGACTATTCTCTCTATGTTCACATCCCTTCTTCTGCACCTCCACCCCTTTCCTCTAGCATCCTGTTTTCCCACCTGTAGCTGTGTAGAGCTGGGGAGCAGGTGGATTTGGGCACACACATGGGAGGCCAGTGGCCAAAATCTTGGGAAAGCTTTAACATTAGTTAAGACAAATTGCAAGACCAAAAAAAAAAAAAAAAGAGCTAGGGTGAAGGAGGAAATAAAAGTTAAAAAAATCCATCTTATAGGACCCCATGATCTGAGTCTTTGGAGCTCCCAGCATACCTGGGTTTTTATTAGCTAAGGGTTAACTAATTTAAATCTAAATTCAAAATGAGTTTATCTGTAGCCAAGTATAAACATGAAGCAGACTGAAGCCCCACAGACCCTTAGTTTGTATTTGAGAAAATGGCTAATAACCATTAAGGAGCTAGTGAGGGGTTGGGGGACTTATAAAACTTATTTTCCTTACTCCTGGTGTGACCTAGGGCAAGTCAAAAACGTCTCCGAGCCTCAGTTTCCTCATCTGTAAAATGAGATCTTTGAGGGTCCTTCCAGTTCTAAATTTTTGCTATCAGATGGGTTCAATTCTACTTTTGACTCTTACTACCTGTGACTTTCATTAAAATTCCTTAACCTCCCTGGATCTTAGTTTGTTCTATAAAAGTGGGGGAGGGAATCAGATTAAATAGCCTCTGAGTCTCCTTCCACCTCTAGCTCTCTTGTCTTATACTTCAAAATGGGAGTTTAGAAGTCATCTAGTCTGACCCCCTTTATGGTACAGCTGGGGGTCTGATGCTTCAAGAAGCCAAAACAAGCAAACAAAAGAACCTTCAAACAAACAAAAAAAACCCTGCCTGGCATTGTCCGGGCAGTATATGACAGCTGTCTAATTGGAACTCACATGTTCAAAAAATCTGAGACATAGTTTCCTCATCTGTCAAATGAGAGGGTTGGACAAGAAGACCTTAAAGTCCTTTCAAACTCAAATTCCAGAAGAATATAAGCTCCCTGAGGGCAGGACTGTTGGAACACTTAGGTATTTGTATCAGGAGTGCCTAGCATAGCAAAGGTCCAGCCCTGAAAAATAGAAGAAAAGCTAGCCGGGCAGAGATCCCCTTTTGCACTCAGGGTAACTCAGAGAGTACGTATCTATCTACCTTCTTATCAAATGTTTGAAAAGAATTACTCCTCGAGTACAAAAACCTTATAAGCCTGATATATACTCTCAGACATTCATAGCATAGCTCTTTCAATTTTCTTTTCCTGGGAGGAAAATTAAAAGATTATGGGAAATTGCAGAATATCTGATTCTTTTGGAGATGGGAGTGGAGGGCTGGTGCTAACTCTTTACCATTTGAAATCTATGGCAGAAAGATTGCATGAAGGCCTTGCTTCCCCCACTCCTATTGAAAGTTTAAAGTAAGAAGCAGTGGAAACAAAGAAGCCAAGTCATTACTGGGGCCTCATTAAAGAAGCAAAAAAAAAAAAAAAAAGGGCCCAGGCAGAACCAAACAAGATACCAAAGTTATCAGACAGATGAGGTGGGACTTTTTTGTGGTGCTGAATTATAATGATTGTAACAATGATGAAAAATTTAGGGTGCTGAAAGGTCCACAACAAGAACCTAGAAGTCTACCTATACAACATTTCTGAAAGTTGGTCTGGATGGCCTTTGTCCAAAGATCTCCCGTGAAGAGGCAAAAAAAAGTGTTC
>CM053623.1:429592138-429617502 GCA_028646595.1 Phalanger gymnotis | reverse complement strand
TGTATCCATTTTTCAAAAGCAAGAAAATAACTTACATAAGGGTTTAAAATCACAGAAATATCAGAGAAACAAATACAGCAAAACTAAGAAATTTCATCCCCCCAGGTCACCCCCAAAGTCCAAACCTACTTTGCTCCTTAAGGAAACAATTATTTTGGGAAAACTTTCTAACCTGACACCTAGATTGCCCACACTTCTAATAGGGGTTATAGGTCAATTCTCTGCAAAATAATCGATCTGATAGTTATGGTGCTCTCTACCTGCTTCCTCCAGGAAAAGCAATCCTCTTGAAGAGTGAAGAATGCCACCTGGAATTTGTAATGTTTTAGCTCTTGGGAAGGAGGAACACTCCTTTTTGAGTTTTAGGAACAAGTAGACATGTGTGATTAGAACCGTCCAATTGGAAACTAGAAGATAAAGGGCATCTGACCAGATGGGGCCCTCTGACAGTCATACAAATCTGAATTACTTGAAGGGGAGCTTGATAACTATGTCTTTAAGGCCAGCAATCTGCAACTAAGAATTATTAGTTTTGCGTAACTTAGAGTGCTTATTAAAGATACCCATAAAAAGGTCTCTGGCTTCCCAGAGTCCTATTCTATTTTTGAAGCGTCAAGAGGCAGCTAGGGGGCGCCATAATGCACAAAGTGCTGGCTCAGGAGTCAGGAAGATCTGAGTCCAAATTTAGCCTTAGACATTTACTATCTGCGTGATCTTGGGTAAGTCACTCAATCTCACCACGGTCACCCCCACTACCCCTTCCCCCCCCCCCCATCCTGGAGAGACAGTCTCAGAAATCTGCCATTTGCAGTGCTCAAGCTAGCACTCAGGAGGTATTACAATGGGTTAGAATGAAAACTCATTCATCCTCTATTGCTTTTTAGACTGGCTACTGGTTCCCATTATTCCTCTTCTGTGAAAAGAAAGGATTAGACTAGATATCTTGAAAGAACATTTCCAGGATCCTTTCCAGCTCTCAGCTAGGATATTAGGCTAATCTTACAAATGACTTTTTCCTACAATCCACACCAAACCATAGAAACAAAACCAAAATCAAAAATTCGACTTGCTATAATCAGAGTAAATAAGGAGAGGAAGAAAGATGAGAAGCACCCTAACAAAAGGGATCCTTCATGGGGGACATAATTCTAATTTCTAGAATCCAATCGATACCCCTGGGTCATCAGAAATAGAAATCTATCATTGCTATAAGAGCTGTTTAAACTAAATAATTTCATTTAAAAATAATGATAAAAGAAAGAGAAAAACATCACCATGTTTCCTGCTTTTGGACATAGAAATGCCTCAGTTGAAATATAATTCTTAAGTAATGAGAGTCATCCTTGACCCCTTCCTTTCCCTCTCAGCCTACATATCCAGTTTGTTGCCTAATCCTATCAATTCTCTCTCTAAAACATCTGTATCATCTGGCTCCTCATCGTCATTCCCCTTGCCACTGAAACCACTCAATCTCAGTTGTTAAGAATTCCCCCAAAGAGTAGTTTTGCCCTTGCCCATTCGACACTATTCCAACTGAATCTTCTGAAGGCTAAGAGTGACCAAAACAAGTCACCATTCAAAAAACCACCAGTCACCCCACACTGCCTGGGGATAAAGCCTAAACTTCTTTTATTGCTATTTTAGACCCTCTATAACTTTTTCTCCTCTCCTCTTTTCTCTTTTCTTCCCTTTCTTCACTCCTCCTTTCCTTCCTTCATCTCTCTTGCCCCTTGTATAATGTACAGCTTAGTTGGAACATGACCCCTGCTCTTCCAAATATCTCCCTTGCCTCTCATTGGCTGGTACACCTCTGATGTTCTCCGTCTACCCCAGTCACCTTCTCCCACTCTGGATGCCCCACTTGGTATTCCACCTATCTTTCAAAACCCAACTTAGTTCCCCCTTCTTTACAATGCCTCCTGACCAATTTAATCTTCTCCCTTACTTGATTCCATTTTTCAGCTTTTATATTGCTCTTTTGCCCTTGATTACATTCTAAATTCACATTTCGTTTCCTTGTGGACATGTTTTATCACTCAAGTAGACAGTAAATTACTTGGGGACAGGATGCATTCACAAAAAAAATGCCTCCCTCACCTTGGCATAGATGCAGCTCTCATTCAGTTTCTGAAGCATGCAGCTTCTCTCACACATTGGGCACATCAGGATCTCTGTGGCTTGGCAGATTTCTTTGCTGAAAAATTCAAACAAGAGGAATTTTTAAAAAATGCAAATAATATTCCAGGATGAATCTTCATGGTCCTAGTCATATGAGATGCAGAGAAAGAACATGTTTAAAAGGAAGAAAAGGAAGGTAGTAGTCAAGTTCAATGCATACATTTTGTGGCCTAAGGAATTTTGAAAACACTACCATAATGGCTGCCATTTCTGTAGCATTTGTGAATTACAAACAACTCTCATCAAAACAGTCCTCTGAGATAGATAGGGTCAGGGCTTCTTATTTCTGTTTAGTAAATGGGGAGACTGTGATTTGCATTAGTTCTGGAACTTGAACCAGGTATTCTGAAGTCACAGCCATTGCTTTTTTCAATACACCACAGAATGACTACTCAGACTAACATATACTAGTAAAAGTGATGCTGCACACAGTGTAAAACACATCAAGGAAATATAAAAAGGCAGACAAGGTGGATTGGTTATGTAAGTGAATGATAGTTAACAGAGAGTAAGACCGAATACTGGAATTGCTACCCATGGAATGTTAAAACAGTCAATAGTCAGTCAACAAACATTCATTAAGCATCTGTTACATGGAAGGCACAAAGCCAAGTGTTGAGGATACAAAAAAGGCAAGACATTCCTTGTCAGCAAGGAGTTCACAATCTAATGGAAGAGATAAGTAAACAAATATGTACAAACAAGCTGTATGCGGGAAAAATAGAAAATGATTTAGAAAGGAATGGCACTGGAATTAAGAGGGGCTGGAAAAGATTTCCTGTGTAAGATAGGATTTTAGTTGGGACTTACAGGAAGGTAGGAATGCCAGTAGGAAGATGAGGAGGTGCAATATTCCAGGCATGGAAGACAGCAAGAGAAGTGTCCAGAGTTAACAAATAGAGTCTTACTGGTGAACCAACTAGGAGGTCAGTGTCAGTGGCAGATGTGTTGGGGAATAAGGTGTAAGGTAGGAGTAAGGTGTAAGGAGTAAGGTAGGAGGAGGTGAGGTTATGTAGGGCTTTAAATAACAAACAGGATTTTGTATTTGTTCCTGGAGGTGATGGAAGTCACTCTGGAGTTTTAGTAGGAGGGTGACATAGTTAGACTTATGCTTCAGGGAAATCACTTTGGGGGCTGAATGATGGATAGATTGGAGTAGGGAAAGACTTGAAGCAGTCAGACTCACCAGCAGGGTATTACAAAAATCTAAGTGTGAAATAATGCGAGCCTGCACTAGGATGGTGGCAATGTCCGAGAGAAGCGGGCACATTCGAGAGATGTTGCCAAAGTGAAATCCACAGGAGTTGATGATAATATGGGTGTGTGTGTGTGTGTATGAGAGAGAGAGAGAGAGAGAGAGAGAGAGAGAGAGAGAGAGAGGAATCAAGGAAGATAACTAGCAAGTTTGGAGGACTAGGAGGATGGTGTTGCCCTGTACAATAATGGGAAAGTTTGGGGGAGGGGGCAAGGCTTAGAGAGAAAGATAATGAGTTTGGCTTTGGACATGTTGAGTTTAAGATGTCTAGGGGCCATCCAGTTTGAGATGTCTGAAAAGCAATTAGAGATTCAAGAATGGAGATAAGCAGAGAGTTTTGGACAGGATACATAGATCTGAGAGTCATTGGCATAGAGACTATAGTTCAATCCACAGAAGCTGATAGATGGAAGGGTTCTAGTGTATTAGAAATATGTCTTAGGAGAGATTGGTAAGATACAGACAAAAACTATATCAAATGGGAAAATATGGGTAGAGGATTGGATGAGAGCTTGAATCCGCTGTAATATTCAAAGAGGCATTTATCTTTGTGGCTCATTTACATCTTTAGCTTTTTTCCTCTCTGTTTACCTTATCTTTATATTTCCTTATGCCTTTCTTCCATAATTCCCCACCCTGTGCTCTCCTCTCTACCTACCTAAAAGCTTTATTGATACTTTTTTCTTAATTGAATTACTGTCCAATGACCCCTTTATAATATCACTGTCCAGTGTTGCCAATGGCTCCTTTCCCTGTGTTCCCTCTTTCTCCATTCCCACAAGAAGCTCTTTTCTAGCAACAAAGAACACCAGGGTAAAACAAACCATCATGTTGACCATCTCGTCAACTTTCAAGGCAGTTTGATGTCCATGACTTCTTGATCCCTCATGAAAATACTCTCAAATATGGGAAGGGCAAGTTTTGCTATCCCAATTTTTCATAAATGTGGAGATTGAGGCTCAGAGCAGTTTAATTAGCTGCTCAAAGTCACACAGCAAATAACTGGTAGAGCTGGCACAAGAACCTAGACCTTTTGTTCTCCTCTGTACAGCTATATGGTCACAGAAAAAAGACTGTCTTCAGCAATTTGGAAAACATCCTAAACTATACTGTGCGAAGCAGGAAGTAAAGTTGTCATGGGAATTGATGGAACTGGATGTTTAGTGCATTCTCCCTCTCAGCACCATTTACCATTGTGGCCATGTCTTGATTGTTTACTTATTTACGTGGAGATCTCTCTTAGAACATACCATTTCAGTTCATGGAGTTTATTAGTGTTAGACCTTTTGGATTTTATCTCAGTTCGTGGAGAAATTCAAGCATAAATTAGAGATGGCTTTAGAACAGTAAAGATCAGTTACAATCAACTTCCAAAATACCTTTGAACCTGAGAACATTCAATGACATTGTGCAATGGAGTGACTTCTTTTTTCACTTTCAACTGTTCTTCAAGTTGAAATTTATTCAATAAAACCCAACTCAATTTCATAAATATTCCCTCCCCACTCACTTCTTTATTTACTCATGTTCACTCATTTATCACATATTCAATCTGCAGTCAAGATTGGTCAATTCTATCTTCACATCATTTCATGCCAGTCCCCTTATCTCTACTCCCAGGCTCACATCCTTTGTTCAGGCTCTCAGTACCTCTCCTTGGGTGGACTGTACTACCCAGTGGTTTCCCCCCTATATTTCTAAAAATATATTTTAAAAACTTATTTTAAAACATTCTTTTCTTTTTAAATTTGGAGTTTCAAATTCTTTCCCTCCCTCCCCCACTGAGAAGGAAAGCAACATGATGTTAATTATATACATGAAATAATGTAAAACATGTTTCTGTATTAGCTATGTTCTTTTCTTAATGCGAGAAAAATAAGGGGAGAAAATTATACTTCAATTTACACTCAAGAGTTCATAAGTTCGATGGGGTCTGAATGCAGACCAAAGATTACTATTTTCACTTTATTTATTTAGTGTTTTTTTTCCCTTTTGGTCTGTTTCTTCCTCCACACTTGACTAATATGGAAGTATGCTTTGCATGATTGCAAACATATGACCTATGTCAAATTGCTTACCATTTTAAAGAGAAGGTAGGTGGGGAAGGGAGAAAATTTGAAACTCAAAATTTAAAAAAGAAAGAATGCTAAAATTTGCCTTAACATGCAATTGGAAACAATTAAATGCTATTTTTTTTTAAAAAGAGTTAATCACTTCTCTCTCTGGAAGTAGATAGCATTATGAGTGCTTTGGAATTTTCTTGGGTCACTGTATTGATCAGAATAGCCAAGTCTTTCACAGTTGATCATCACTACGGCATTGTTGCTACTGTCTACAATGATCTCTTGGTACATCTCACCTCACTTTGGATTAGTTCATATAGGTGTTCCCAGGTTTTTCTGAAACCACCCCCTCATTATTTACCACAGCACAGTAGTATTTCGCCACAGTCATAGGTCACAACTTCAGCCATTTCCCAATGGATGGGCATGCCCTTCAATTTCAATTCTTTGTCACCACAAAAACAGCTGCTATAAATATTTTTCTGCATATAAGTGCTTTTCCTTTTCCTTTGTTCTTTTTGAGATATAGACCTGGTAGCGATGTTGCTGGGTGAAACAGTATGCACAGTTTTATAGCCCTGTGGGCAAAGTTCCAAATTGTTTTTCAGAATGGTTAAACTAGTTCACTATACCAATGGTTCATACCTCTTTTGCCCTCATCTCCTTCAGCATTTGTCATTTCTGATATGTATGAAGTGGTACCTTAGGGTTGCTTTAACTTGCCTTTCTCTAATCAATAGTGATTTAGAGCATTTGTTCACATGATGATAGATAGCTTTGAATTCTTTTTTTTGAAAACTGCCTGTTTACATCTTTTGGTCACATCAATTGGAGAATGGCTGTTTTATAAATTTGACTCAATTCTATACTCAGTATATATTTGAGAAATGAAGCCTTTATTAGAGAAACTTGCTCTAAAACTTTTTGTCTATGTACCTTTTAGTAAAATGTAGTTTTCCTGATAATTTCATTTAATTAGGTCTATTTTTGCTTTTGCTTTTTTCCTGAGATCATGATCGCTACCCCTGCACCTCCTTTTTTAAATTTAGCTGAAGCATGTTAGATTTTGCTCCAGCCCTCTATGTATGTCTATTTCAAGTGTATTTCTTGTAAAAAAAAAACAACAAAAACAACATATTTTGGATACTGGTTTCTAATCCATTTTGCTACCCACTTCCATTTTATGAGAGTGTTCATCCCATTCACATTCTTCCCCCTCCCATTCAGATTCACAGTTATGATTACTTTGTTTTTCCCTCCATCCCATTTTCTTCACTTTTTCCTTCTTTTTTATTTTGTCCTTCCTCGAAAGTCTGTTTTGCTTTTAACCATTGCTTCCCTTAATCTGACCTCTTTTTTATCATCCACCCTCCCCACTTTTCTTTTATCCCTTTCCCCTACTATTTCCCTATTCGGTGTTACATTTCTATACACACCTGAGTGTGTATACTAACTCTCTCTCTCTCTCTCTCTCTCTCTCTCTCTCTCTCTCTCTTTCTCTCTGTATATATCTATCTATACCTATATATATATATATACACATATATATATATAATCTATAGGTATGTACCTATATCTAATCTACACACACACACTACACACACACATTCTTCCTTCTTTGAGCCAATTTTGATGAGAGTGATGTTCAAGCATTGCCCACTCCCACAATTTCCACTCCATTGTAAAAGCTCTTTTTTGAACACCTGTTTTGTGTGAGATAATTTTCCTATTCTACCACTCACTTTCCCCTTCTCCAGTGCATCCCTTTTCTCACTCCATTTTTTTGGGGAATAATTCCAACATAATTGAATCACATCCATGTCCTCTGTCTATGTGAACTCCCTATAGTTGCTCTAATAATGATGAAATTCTTAGGAGTTACATGTATCAACCTCCCATATAGGAATGTAAACAGTTTTACTTTACTGAGACTCTTATGATTACTCTTTCATATCACCTTTTTTATGCTTCTATTGAATCTTGTGTCTGAATGCAAAATTTTGTATTCAGCTCTGGCGTTTTCATCAGCAATGCTTGAAAGTCCTTTATTTTATTAAATATTTATTTTCCCCCATGAGGGATTATACTCAGTTTTGTTTGTTGGGTAGGTGTTTTTTTTTTTTTTTTGGTTGTAATCCTGGCTACCTTGCCTTCCAGAATATCATATTCCAAGTCCCCCAGCCTTTAATGTAGAAGTCATTAAATCTTTTATGATACCGACTATGGCTCCACAATATTTGAATTGTTTATTTCTGGCAGCTTGAAGTATTTTCTCTTTGACCTAGGTACTCTAGAATTTGGTTATAATTTTCCTGAGAGTTTTCAGTTGGGGATCTCTTTCAGGAGGTAATTGGTAGGTTCTTTCAATTTTTATTTTACTCTCTAGATCTAAGATATCAGAGCAGTTTTCCTTGATGATTTCTTGATATATGATCTCGGCTCCTTTCTTTGATCATGGCTTTCAGGCAGTCTAGTAATTCTTAAATGATCTCTCCCTGATCTATTTTCCAGGTCAGTCATTTTTTCTGATAAGGCAGCTCACATTTTCCTCTATTTTTTCCCATTGTTTTGACTTTAATTGTTTCTCTATGTCTCATAGAGTCATTAGCTTCTAACCAATTCTAATTTTTAAGGAATTATTTTCTTTAGTGAGATTTTGCACTTCTTTTTTTCATTGGCCAGGTCTATTTTAGGAGTTATTTTCACCTGTGATTTTTTTTGTGCCTCTTTTACCTTAGAGCAATTCTGTTTTTTAAAGTACTATTTTTTTTTTATTATTTTTGTGCCTCTTTTACAAAGCTGTTAATTCTCTTTTCATAATTTTCTTGTATCACTCTCATTTCCTTTCCCAATTTTCCCCTGCCACTCTTATCTCTTTCTTTTAATCTTTCAGAAATTTTTGTTGGGCTTTGGTCCATTTAGCATTTTTCTTTGAGACTTTGTTTATAGCTATTTTCACATTATTGTATTCTTCTGAGTTTATATCTTGGTCTTCCCTGCCACTATAGTAGCTTTTTATGGTCAATTTTTTTTGCTGTTTGCTCATTTTTTTTCCAGCCTGTTTCCAGACTTTGAATTTTATTTTGAAGTTGGCTCTACTCACTTAGGGATGGGAAGGCATTGTCTCAAGGTTGAAGCTTTTTTTGTGCTATTGTTTTCAGAGCTAGTTCTGGGAGTTTGCAAGTTTTCAGTGCCTTCAAGGTGGTATGATCCTGGGACAGGTCTGGTTACTTCTCTCCTGGTCTGAGCTCTTGTCTTTATCCAGGAAGAGCTCCTGGTCCCCTGCAGCCATGAGTGTTAGCACTCCTTTTTGCTTTGAAACTGCAATCAGGTTCCTTGTTCCCTGGCAACTGATCCCCATAGCTCCTTTCCACCCTGGAACTGCAACCTAGAGCTATTTAGGGGAAGCACTAGCTGCATTCAGTGCCAGCAAAGGGTCCTTTGGAATCTCATTCTGACCAGTTATGTAACCCTAGTCTCTAAGCTGAGAGCTCCTGAAGCTGTTGCAATTGGTACTGCTGAGAATGCTGTCCCCTCTGTGTGGGGGCTCTGGACAAACCTTCACCCTTGCATCTCAGACCTCTCCTGCTGAACTTTTAAGTCTTCTCAGGCTAGAAAAATGTCTCACCTTTACCTTTTGTTGGTTCAGCCACTGAAAATTTGATTTGAGGCATTATTTTAAAGTTGTTTGGAGATGAATGGTGGGAAAGTTCGGCTGAGTTACCCTTAATGTGCCATCTTCTACAAACTTTTCCTAAGTAGTGACTATGGAAAGGTACTATGCTAGGTGCGAGTCTTCAACTTCAAGGAGCCTCAGGGGTCATTGCCCTAAAACTGCAGACAACTCCTCTGGACTCCCCCCATCATGACACAGGAAACTCTTCATTTTGGAAGCTCACTCAGCCCTGGTTCTCACAGCTTATCAATACCTTTTGCCCCTGGCATTCTTCCCTTAGACTGAAGGGTAAACTCTTTTAGAACTTCCATATGATGAGGACATCCAGACCTTTATTCTGTTCATTTCCAGCCAGGCTGCACTCCTCTGGATTATTCCATTTTCAACTTCCTTTTATGTGCTGTCTTCCTCATTAGAAGGTAAGCTCCATGAGGGCAGGGATTGTTTTCCTTTTTCCTTGTATTTGTATCCCCAATTCTTAGCCCAATGCCTGGCACATAAGGCAAATCCTTAATATATCTTTGTTGACTGATTGATTGACTAGTAAGAGAATATGACAGGTACACAAATAATCTTAATTGAGGCAATAGCATTTGGTGAAAAGAGCGACAAAGTCAGAAAAACTTAGGTTTGCATAAATGTCCTTGGGAAAGTCAACATCTCTCTAGACTTCAGTTTCCTTATCTTTTAAAGGATGACATTGGAAGAGAAATCTACAATTCCTTCCAATGGTATAGACTATGTTCCTAAATTAAACAAGTTAACAGGAGATGCCACAATAAGAAAGAGGAGAGTTTGGAAAGGAGTGGCTGCCTCTACATTCAGAATTCACCACTGGTTCCACTACCCAATAGTATTTTATAAGTACTTGTGGATTGATGAGGCAAGTTTTAATACAGAAATTGAAATCTTGGCTAGACCTTGAAGACAGAGAAAGATTTCAACAGGCAAGAATGTAAAGAGATGGCTTCTAGGCCTGGGTACAGAGGATGGGCAAATTCACAGAGGTGAGAGGGGTTAGTCTGACATCCAGAATACTAGAAAAAATGAGCCTGCTTTTGAAATTGTATAAATAATTAGAAGGCTCTTTTTGCCAAATATAAACTAATCTTTAATAGCTAGAGCCATTCTCAGCCAAACAAAGCACCACATTTTAATTCTTGGAGAAGATTATTTAAAAAGTGCCTTAAAACATTCAATATAAGAAAAGTGCAATCAAAGAAATGATAGGATGAATTACTTGCCCCAAATGCATAGGCATCAAAAGAAGCAAAAAAGGTAGCACACTTGTGTTCAAACAAAAGGTATAAATTGGTAAAAGTCAATATTAGTATTCGTTTATATGGACATTTATGCGGACACCTAAAGTACACATATTTCTGACTTCTGCTCATAACCATACCATGGCTGGACCATTGGACCATACTTCGTACTTCAACCTTCCAAAGCTCTTTCACAGCTATATATTCTCTAATGATGCTGATGATACCTATGGCAAATATGTGCTATTTTATAGGCACCTGTGACATTTCCTGCCATCATGGAAGAATAGAAATTGAAGAAAACTAGTGACTTGGAATTACAATCCCATTACTATTTTTCATAATCTCATATAACCACTAGAGGGAGGATTCTCATTAGCTAAGAAGAAACTGGTGGAGAGAGCTCAGGGTTATTTCTGTACATACTTGAGTAACGTAAGGTTTCCTTAAAGGTTAACAAGCTAGGGAGTGGACTCATAAAACTAGAGTTTACATTGGGGGGAAATCAACTCCCAATAGAAAACAAAATAAATATTTGGGTATGAGGTGGACTATAAGACTTCTGATTCCTTTTAACTATAGTGCTGTGAAATTAATACATGGAAAGTGACTATTATGTTTAATGGCATAGAATTTAACTGGAGAAGAAGGAAGGATGGCAAGAGGGAGACACTGTGATAGAATGGAGATGGTGCTGGATTTAAAGTTAGAGGGTTTGTCTGAGGGGCTAGGCATTGACACTTAGTTCTGTTGTAAGGAAAGTCACTAAGTCTGACTCTTTCTTCCTCTTTAAAACGAAGGTTTGGAATAGATGGAGAGAACATGACACAAAGGAAAGAACAATGACCCTGGAAATAGAAGATCTGTGTTCAGATTCTGTTTTTGAGTGTTTACTCATTGTGAAACCATGGGCAAGTTGCTTAATCTTGCTGAAATCTCATTTTCTCTATCTGTAAAATGAAGAGTTTGGACTAGGTGGCCTCTGAGATCCCTTCTACTTCGATGGTCCCAATCCCCTTCCAGTTAAATAAACGATCCAGTGATAAAGACAGAAATATGATGCTTTTGATAAATACAGAAAAGTAATTTGTTATTTTCTGACATCCTATCAACTTGAGAAACATCTAGCTGGTGTTCCTTCTAGGTCTAGATGGGCAAGGAGAATGAAAGGAAACTCAAGAGGTCTACTCTGAGCCAAGCATTTGGCCAAGTCATAAAAGCTTAGAGAAGACAAGGAAAGCTCTGAAACCAATTGAGGGATTCAAGTTCAACTTAGTATAAACTCAGGAAGGGTGAGGTTTAGAGATGGAGCCAGAAGTGCATTTAGGGTTAGAGTTGGAGTCAGAGGGATGCATTTAGTAACCCTAAATTTGCTGGAGTTGGATGCAGAATCAGAGGTGCATTTAGGTTTCTATTAGTTTCTAACCTTAACGCTAAGCCGAGATGCCTCTCTAACCCTAAATTCTTACACATTGGATTTCTGTACTCTGAGCTAAGACTAAAATAGTAAGACAACCATATCTGTTCAGTAAGTAAAAATTATATTAAAGTATTTATGAATTTTCTTTTATCTGTAGTGACAAAATCCAAATTTCGTGCCATACCACTTTTGGAGAAACACTGTAGTCTCTCTCTCTCTCTCTTTTTGTGTGTGCTAGTATTATTTTAGGCTTGCCACATTTTGCCTTCTACATGGAAAATCAAAAGGGATTGCTCTTTGCTCAATAAAAAAAGGCTAGCCTAGATAGCTATATTAAACCAATGCATAGATTTAAAATAATTGTTCTAAAAAGTTGACTGTATAAAGTGTTAAAGTTGATGTAATAATTCTCTAAGATTTCATTGGATCTTGGATCTCATCAGTTCTGGTCCATTTTTCTCAGTGAATCAGATTCCAACTTATCCATACCTGCTCAGCCTATGTGAATTTTTCCTATGTCTTTTCATAAGGTTTCCCTGGAGTGTCCAGCCTCTGGGGGCTGGAGACCTTCCTCACTTTCTCTTTACATGGAGCGAATACCAGTTGGACACAACAGCTCTCCATTGTTTATCCCTGGCCCTCACCATATGACCTACCCATCTTTTCCTTCTCCTCAAGCCTCCTCATCCTAATAACCATCATTATGTAATGTTGAGTTGTGCAAAGTGCTTTTCATAACCCTAGCTCAGATGACCTTGAATTAAGCAAAAGAACACCTGTGTAGTTTCTTTTCTACCTGATTCTTTGCAAACAAGAAAGATCTTAATAAATTACTGCCATCATAGATCAAGGCAGTATGCCCCCCTTCCACCTGCACAGCACACCTACAGCTGAACCAGTCTGACACCCAGCATGCTGGTGCATTTCAGGCTCTTTCCTGTAATCTTGACAGCTGAGCTACTCACTGCTTATCTTTGGGAAGAATAGAAAGTCTGACAGTATCTTAATTATAGTGACAGAAGTAACAAAGTCATGTAATACCATAAAATATGGCCAGGAAATAGTTTGCTAAGACTTGTAAAGAACTGCTTGTACTAAAAGTTAAGAGGAACCATCAACTTTCTTCACAGATGGGGGAGAGGGAGCTTCACATGATTTTATTAGAACACGGATTCAATAGCATCTCTCCCAGGGTGTCCCAGCTATGTCTTTGCTCCCCTCTCCCTTTTGGCTTATATTTGTCTCCCGGAAAGATTCTTAATTCAATTCCTCGAATGTTCTCTCATGAATCACTTCACATGGTATAGGATAACCTGAAATACTTCCCCTTGTTTTCTAACTTGCGGGCCAATAGAGTTTGACTTTAAAACCATTTTTTTTTCTGCCAAACTCCTGTAATTATCAAACTAACAGAAAGATAAGGATTTCTCAAGGATGGCAGGATGATGCTCCCCCCTACCCCAGTCTCCTGCCATGGAGAAATCTTGGCAGATAGACTTTCTTGAGTGGAGGTAGGACACATGGGGACACGGTGACAGAATTTCATGAACACAGATTTTTTCAGCTGGTCCTTTAAGTATGTTTTTGGTGATTTGTACACCACTATACAGGTTACTCAGCCAGATTTAAATCTAAGGCTAGCAAGGCTCATTAACATATCAAACAAACTGCATTTGCTTACAAAAATGGAATGTTGTCCCAATAAATTAATAATGGAGTTAGACAGTAAGAAGAAACAGGATTTGGAAGAGGAGAAAGACTTAGCAAATGACATTAAGAAGCCAAAATAATAAAAAAAAGTGAATATGGTCAAATACGACTGACCTAATAATTGGCAGAGCTAAGGTTTGAACCTAGGGACTCTGAATTCTGATCCAGGTCTGAGTTATCTTTATTCCATGAAATCCCATTCTACTCCCTTCCTCATATATTGAGCACAAAGCCTGGCACATTGTAGATGCTTAGTAAATGTTTATTGACTGAGTGACTGTATGTGAAATTTCTAACAATCTGTTCCACTGAGAAAGAGGAAGGAATGCCACCACAGTGGGAAGGTCATTGGCCTAGGAGTCAAAAGAGTCATGTTTGCAGTCCTGGTTTTATTGCTTAACAGCTATGGAACCATGGACCAGTCAGATGAACTCTTTGAGCCTCAGACAACAAAGTGGGCTGGTCTGACCTGTGGCCAGAAAGCTATTGAGCAAGGCTTCTCAAATACATCCAGATATTGAACATGGTTACTGAGGTCTTTAGCTCACATTTTCCAGAACAATTTCATATGACAAGCAAAGAGTTTCTGGAGGTGGAAAGTAAATTATGTCTTATATATGTATGTTTTTCCTTTAAAATGTATATTGAAGCAGTGATGATTAAAAAAAAAAAAGGAAAACAAGGAAAAGAACAATGGATTTGCACTCAGGACTCTGAATTCAAATCCCAATGTTGCTGCCTACATCATGGCTTAACTAGTAGAACCACCTAATTGCTGTGGGGCTTGGTTTCCTCATCTATGAAATGAGGGTGTGGTCTCGATATCTTTTATATTCCCTTTCACCTCTAGGTGTAGGATTCTATGTTCCTATGAAATCAACCTCCTTAGGTCTGTTTCCTCAACTATAAAATTTGGGTTGGGTCAGAAAACCTGTGAGGGGTATTCAAGGCAACTATTTTTATCATGCATTTTTCTCAAACAATAAATAGTAAAATTACAACTACTATTATAGAAAGATCAGTACCATACATAGACACATATACACTTATAGTATATATGTATATAAATATGTATGTGTATCTCTCTCTATAATCTATATTTACACATGTATGCATGCATATACATAGGTATATATGTGTACATATATATATACACACATACATACAAGTCAATATATGTGTGTACATAATATTTGCATATATACAGATGGCCTCCAAAGTCTTAATGCAGTTTTTATCTATTAAAGCTATAAAACTATATATTTACCAACATAAATATACATATATCTCTCTATATGTATCTATAAATATAGATACATATACTCATATATATAGATACATCTCTCTCCATATACACATATATGCCCATAAATGATTCATATAGAAATATATATATATATATACGTACATTTGTACAATACAGTACATATGTATCCATGCATAAATGTAGATATTCATATATGCATGTAGATATGCATGTGCGTGTATGTATGTGAGGCAACTAGATGGCACTGTGAATAGAGTGCTGGGCCTGCAGTCAAGGAAGATTCATCTTCCTGAATTCAAATCTGGCCTCAAGCAGTTACCAGCTGTGTGATCCTGGGCAAGTCACTTAACTCTGTTTGCCTCAGTTTGCTCATCTATAAAATGTACTGGAGAAGGAAATGGCAAACTCTTCCAGTATCTTTGCCAAGAAAATCCCAGATGGGGTCATGAAAAGTTAGACATGATTGAATTGAACAACACAAATACATGTATGTGTATGAATACACAATATATACAAATATATACACACATGTCTATGTGTATATATACATATATATACACACACACACATATATCTAGATATGTTTAAAGAGTGTCCTCATACTCAAACAGGTAGAAAGCCATGGGTTGAGTTGAGTTCTAAGATTTCTTATGGATTTATAATGCTTTATAGTTCTAAGAGAAGAGGTAGATTAGGATTAGAAGGAATGAGAAGAGCAGAAAATACTTAAGCCTGAATTCCAGCATTAGAGTGACCGATTCAATTGTCACAAACCCCTTGAAGACCCATTCTTACTAGAGCACTGTTCTTTATAGAATGGAATTTGGTTTCATGAGGTTCTGCTCTATTTGAGGAGGTCTATTTTAGTTTGGGGTTTTATGAGCGAAGCACTAGAAAGGCCTCGTCTCAAGTGGTTCATCTATAAAAAGTCACGATGTCGTCGTAATAATAGTAATAAGCACTTTGATGTATATAGCCATTTATACTTATAAAGTGTTTGACTTCTATTATAATAATAGTAGCTCATCTTTATGTGGTACTAGATGGCATTATGACTTATAAAGTATCCTCTTCTTAGAAGCCCGATGAGGTTGTTAATGATGATGATAGAACATAAGCATCTTGAATGCAAGAATTATTTGCTCTTTATCTTTGTAACCTCTATGACTAGCACAGAGCCTGGTACATGCAGACATTTAATAAATGTGTGCTGACTGATGACGATGGTGGTGGTGATGTTGATGATTGTCACATGTAAGGGATTTAAGGTTGGAAAAGGCCTTTTAGCACAACCACCTTGTGAGCTATGTCATATTTCCATTTTTTATACCGACTTTACTCATAAGGAAACTGAGGCTCAGAAAGATGCATTTGTCCATGTAGGGTCATATAACTTGTTAGCATTAGCTCTGGGAGTAGAACCCAGGGCTCCTGCGTCTTTCTACTGAGCTCCTTCTAGAACAATGTTGGATTTGGCCTAAGAGGAATCAGGTTCAAACACAGTTCTGCTCCTTACTACTTGTATAACCTCCAATGAGTCATTGACCTCTGTGGCCTCAGTTTTCCCCTTTTTAAAATGGAGGCATTGGACTAGATGCCCTCTAATGACTGACATCTATGATCCTATGAGCTGATGAGCATGGTGACCACAGAGATGCCCACTAATGAATGACCACTCTACTTACCTTACTTGGCTGGAGTGCATGGTAAATACTCCATAGAGGAAAACAAACAAGCCCACAAAGGCAGCAGGAATCAGCATTCCAGTATACCAGCCTAACCAAGCAAAGTACAATCCAATCTTCTCACCAAAATAACGCCTGTGTGGAAGAGCAAACACACAGCTTGTCAAATAGCACTGCAAATTTAGTGGTGCCAGGTCGAGAATTTTAGGTGGCAAACTTGAAGCTAGTAGTCCGTCAGCAAACATTTATTAAGTGCCTACTATGTGACAGGTACTCTAAGTTGGGGGAAGGGGGACAAAGATAAAAGTGAAGGAGTCTCTGCAACAGCATGTACCCATGAATCCTGTAGATGGAGCTGATGATGACAGGTAGCTCAGTAGACAGCTTGACCTAGAGTCAGGAAGACCCGAGTTCAGATATGACCTAAGACATGTATTAACTGTGTATCTTTGGGTAAGTTACTTAATCTCTCTGCCTCAGTTTCCTCATCTATAAAATGGTTATAATAATCTGTCTCACCTGCCTCCGACGGTTATTGTGAAGCTTAAATGCCATAATATTTGTAAAGCACTCAGCACAGTGGCTGGTACCCAGTAGGTGCTTAATAAATGCTAGATATGATTAATAATAGAAAACCATCTTTATTATCCTTATGTCATGTGAAGATGGAATGAATTTTATCAAATTATTTTATTTTGACGGTCTGGTTTAATGGAAGTCGCCAGACTTGGCGCTGAGAAATCTCTGTTCAAATTCTGTCTTTGCATCGATTGCTAGCTGTGTGTCCTGGAAGCAGACATCTCATGGTGTGGTGTGGTAGAAAGAATTCCAAGTCCAGCATTCCATCCACTACAACGACAAGATGCTGAAATAGTCAATGATGGTTCACATTCACATTACATTCGAGATCTGCAAAAATACTCTTTATATTTTTATTGTTATTTTTTGTATTGTTTTTATATATTTTATCTTGATCGGTTGAGCCTCACAACAACCCTGTGAAGTAGGTAGTCTTATGATTCCCATTTTACAGATGTAAAAACTGAGACAGGTTCAGGGACTAGCTGTGGAGTCATATACCTGGAAAATGTCTGAGTTGGAATTTGAACTCAGCCTTCTTGATTCCAAGTTCGTCATTCTCACCAGGAGTATAGCAAACAGCTTTCTCTGCTGTTCTCTCTGTCTCACTCAGTGATTATAAAGAAAAAAAAGTTAACCTTAAAAAAGCTGTTGTTTGAAGGCCACACATTACCCATCAACATCCTTTTTATAGCCATGACTTAGCACAGAGGAATTAAAAAAACTTCTCAATTCCCTCTTGTTCTCATTATGTGTAATTGTGTGGTAGGACGCATCCGCTTCTCCTTGTGTGCTAACGAGCCCACGGCCAATTGAATTCTTAAAAGAAACCCAAACCCTAGGACAGGGTGTCAGGAGACCTGGGTCTTACTCCCAACTTGGACAATTACTGTTGACAGCTATTTGAGGAAAATGGCTTGCCCTCCATGGGACTCAGCTTCCTCAATTATTAAATGAGAGGGTTATATTAGGTAATCCTAAGGTTCCCTGAGTCTATGACTTTGCATTGTAACTGGTGAGATCCTTTGGCTGGCACTGTCAAATAGGGGCCCCAGAGGACCTCCCTTCCCAGCATTCTCCTTGGTTTTGTTGCCTTTTGTGGTTGTGGTTCCTAGCACATGTATTGGATCCCAGCAGTTACTGAACTGCAGATGCACTAGAGCTCAAAGTACCTCCCACAATCTGAGTTAGAAGGAGGGAAACTCTCTTGATGCAGATCTTTCTTCAGTCTCTCCTTTTTTAATTTCTTCATCTCTCCCTGAGTCTTACCTTTATGTGTTCTGTTCAGAGACATCTCCCTATCCACTGTCCTTAGTAATGCCATCAAGTTCATTGTCATTCAATTTACACTTTCATGGGATAGCAACCATTTCATAAGACTACAAGTGGAAGGAACATTAGATATGATCTAGTCTACATCCATCATTTGAAGAAACCAAGATTAACTGGCTTGTCCAAGGTCATCCAAGCAGTATGATGCCTCAAAGCTGAGTTTTAAATTTAAGCTCTCAGACTTGAAAGTTTTAAACTAAATTAAACAGCCTCTAATTTCTCTTCGGAAAGTGCTATCAGAGAACTTAGTCAGACTTTGGCTTTTAAAGCCCTTCATGCCTTTCAGTCTTGTTATACCTTATGCCCTTTTAATTACTCCAATCCAGTGACACTGGCTTCCATGACAATGGTCCTCACACATAACACTCCAACTCCTGGCTCCAGGCATTTGTCTGTCTGTCCTTCATGCCTAGAACTCACTCCCCTCTTTGTCCCTGCCTCCCAGCTTCCTCGAAGTCTCAACCAATGTCCCATCTTTTGCAAGAAGTCTTTCTTGTCCTCCTTGATCTTAGGGCCTTCTCTCTGTTCATTATCTCTAATTTATCTTTTAAAATATCTTGCTTGTATGTTCGTATTTTCAAATCACTTAACCTTTCCTCACCTCATTTTTTTCTCATCTGTAATATAAAAAGTTTAGATTAGATGGCCTCTGAGGTCCCTTCTAGCTATATGGGTCCATCGATAGCCTATCCCTTTATCATGCAATAAACATTTTCCTCTGGAAGACTGAGGCTCAATGTTTTATAGCATATCCACTGTACCAAATCCATGTTTTTTTTGGATGTGTATTATTTTGGGGTTCCTTTTGGTATTAAGGGGAGAGAATAAGGAACTTCTTGCAATGGGTTACTCTTTCTGCCTATTATATTGAAGGGAAAATATAAATACAAATTCACTTATGTGATATCTACAGCTTTTATCTTTTACCATTGGAGGTTGTATTCTTTTTTTGGGAGGAGGGTACAAAAGGTTGCCATGGTAAAAAGCTGAGAAAAATCACAACTGCCCTGGAAGGAAATGAATTGTAATGTTTATCAGCAGAAATACTAATCTACACCTTTTATGTATAGCAAAAAACAGAGTGGAATAAACTCTGATATAAGTACTCCTTTTTCAAAGTAAGTTTGAAATTATCTGATCTGATAAAATCATGGTTTTCTTATATAAATTATTCCTGTGGTGATGGTGGTGGGGTAATAAGATGAAGCAAAGGGAAAATTACTTATATACTCATTAGTAAAGAAAATAAGATGAATGGAGTAATTAAAAAATGAATCAATAGGATGTCCCCTATCTTAATGCCAAGAAGAAACCTCCAGAAACTAAGGAAGCATAAGTCACCTCCAACCTCACCCTGAGAGGGACCCCTTCTCTTTCCTATCCTCCTTCTTACTACAAGTTCTGATATGATTTACGCTCATAGATGAGATGACAGGTTGAAAAATGGGAGTACTAAAAAGGCATGGCTTGAAATATCTTCTTCCTCTTCCTTCTCTTCTCCTCCCTCCTTCCTTTTTTACTTTCCCTTTCCCTCCTTTTACCTCTCCCCCCCAACTCCTCCTAGTCCTCCTTCATATATATATATATATATACATACATGCTTACATATATATATATATATTTATACATAATACATACATACACACAACACATACATATTATACATATAAACTCTTTTGAGGGGTCAAAAATTAGAATATTGTAGGGGAATCAATATAATCACAGAAATTAAGATTTTGGAAGGATCTCTGATATCTATCACTTTTAGAAAACATCAGCTCCAAGACTGGTACCACAGAGGTCATTTAGCCAAAATCCTTCATTTTATGAATAAGAAAAGAGCCTAGAGATTGTTTGGTGACTAGCACCACGTCACAAAAGTAAATAGAAGAGTTAGGATCAAAAATTGGTTCTCTGACCCCTCATGCAGGGAGTTCCCTTCCTTCTCTTATATGCTACCATCCCTACATAAATTAAGATTCTCCTTACCTGAATGAATGTCAGAATTTAAGAAAGAAATTAAAATTTTCATATCAAATTAGAACACTCTGCCATTACATCTAAGTATGTAATTAAGTCTGATTAAAATCTTTTTAAAAAGCCACGTGAATATTCTTGGTATTTTGGGTAAAAAATAAGGTAGAACATTCTTCTTCCTTGATCTCCTAGTTTAGAGGATACTACTTAATGAAAATGTTCTCATTTGAAAAACGTATGAGTGAATAAATGAAAAATCAGAGATTTCTATGGTGTTGGAGAACTCCTCATGTGAGAACTCCCTTCCCCAGCAGATTACTATCTATGACTTAGTAGCCTGATGGTCAGATGTAATAAGTGCCGTATTCAGGGTCACTAAGCTCTGTAACTTGAAGATAGACCATTGCACTTGGAACCAAAAACAGTGAGGGCTCTTATACTCTCTCTGACTCATTCCAAATTTCATTACCTGTAAAATAATATCCAGGGAACTTACCTTAAAGGGTGCATGTGTATGTTTGTGTATGTGTGTGTGTGTGTGTGTGTGTGTGTGTGCGTGTGTGTTTGAGTGTGTGTGTTTATTTTTGGGAAGGGCCATGAAGCCTGGTGGTAAATACAGTGATGGACTTGGAATCAAGATAACCTGGGATCAAATCCCATTTGTGACACTAACAGTTTGGCCATAGTTAAGTCACTGAACTTTTCTGAGCTTCAGTTTTTTTATCTGCAAAATGGGGGATAAAATACCTTAAGTACCTACCTCACAAGATTGTGCAATTGAAATGAGATCATGCACAGAAAGCATTTTGCAAATTGTAAAGTATTATACCAATGCCAACTATGGGATAATAGTTTATTAAACCCATGTGTTCCTGGCCAAGCCCAACACTCCACCCATTAAGGAATCAAAGACTATGCTTTTAAATCTTGCCTCTGAAGCTCACTTCCAATGTGACCTAAGTTATTTAACATCCCTGGGACTCATCTGTAATGAGAGGAGGTCAGACTACATGTCCTCTGATGTCTTTTTCTCCTCTAGATCTATGATGTTCTACAAGCCACTAAGAATTCCACCAAAATAAGAATAAAAATTGGAAAATCTTCTTTTGTAGAGGCAGCTAGGTGGCACAGTAGACCGAATGCTCTACTTGGAGTCAGAAAGACCTGGATGCAAATGTGGCCTCAGATATTTACTAGCTATATGTCTCTGGCCAAGTCACTTTAACCTCCTCCTGACTCAGTTTTCTCAACTGCAAAATGGGAATAATGATAACACCTGTCTTCCTGGATTTTTGTGAGGATAAAATGAAATATTTGAACATACTTTATAAACCTTTAAATGCTATGTAAATTCTATTACTATTATTATTTAAAAAACTCCACAGAAAACCCTTTCAAGTATGAGTTTAAGGGTAGCGTTCATTCATCTGCAGAAATTGCCCTGATGCGGACACCAGATTTTGATCTGTCTGAGATGGCAATTCTCTGAAAAAATGTCATAGTACCTGATTAAGTCGAGGGGCTGATACTTGTACCACATTCCCCAGCAGGCCCAGCGCTTATACAGCAGGTGTCTGTGGTTCTTGGCTCCATGAGTTTTAATCGGGTGTCTGCTCTGGTAGCTTCCCTAAAAGCAAAATAAAATCATGAATGGATACCTACCACATGAGTGAAATGAGAAACAGAATAGCATAACAATTGTATTTTTTCCACTTTTAAAGGTCTCATTTGACATTTTATTGACAATTTTATAAATGGGGCACACCTGTGGAAATGATCTAGGACCTGTCTTTCCGGGCATCCCCTTCACTGGCCTTTAAGTCTGAATTTAAGATCTTTTAAAAATTCTGTGAGACAGAGTTACATTACTTAGAGTAAAATATGCTTTAATTTTCAAGGTTTAGAGCACCTTGGGCCTTTAATAGAGAAAATGACTATGCTTTAACGTAGGAAGAATTTGTGTGGAGGGAAAATATTGCAACCTAAATGTTGAGGAGTAATTCTGAATCAGTGGATTTTCTAACCTTTGAAGACCAGAAGACTATTAGAATTGATAAGGAGAGTGGAAAGCATTGAACCATCTAGGAGAGTAACATATTTTGTAGAATTCTAGGATCTTTACATTTTACTTTTGAGGAAATTTTATATATACACACACATATATGTATACACACATGTGCATACATGTGCTCATGTGTGTGAAACTATTCTTGCTTTCCAACCAGATAAAGGAGATAGAGACCAAAAGGCTATGGATCTTGAACTAGAAGGAACCTCAAAGGTCCTCAAATATAACCTCTTTTTTGTATAGATTAAGAAACTAAGGCACAGAGAAGTTAAACTACTTACACAGGTTGTAAAGAGCAGAGCCAAGATTTAAACACAAATGTTATAATCTCAACTCTCAAATAGTCTTTCTACCACATCATGTTGTCTCTGCAATGAGGGTATCGGGAGTGAAAGCAAGTATAATTATTAGTTATTTGTAAGGTCTCCTTCCATATTGGAGTCTAGGGACTGGAGCTCAGACAGATCACTGCCACTTCAAAGAATCTCTTTTGAGCATGTAGACTCTTTTTTGGGTGGGAAAAGGTTAGCCTGTTTGTAAAGAGGACTGGATATTGTAAAATCTCAATTAATTGGAATGTTTATATAACAGGAATAATCCCAAATGCTATATGCTTGTGCTAAAAATACTTATAAACTGTGTTTTTTCCTTTTCTGTTACTTCCATAGATATGGGGAGACAATGGGTTTGGAAATATTCTAGACATAAAAATAGCTTTTTGGATACTTATTCCTAATTTCTGGACCCAGGTCCTACTGTAAAGCATCCCAGCCATGACATGGTGTGTACCCTCACTACAACTCTATTTTCCAATTCTAGCTCTAAGAACAATAATCAAGTGAACCCTACCATTCTTGGAAAGTATATGTAATTCATGTGTTCCATGACCCAAATCATCATTCCATCTGACCAAAACAATCCTTGGCCACCACTCCCCATGCATGTTGTCTATTGGAGTGCAAGGACCTTGACGGGGGAGCAGGGGGACTTCATTGCTGGTTTGTATCCACAATACTTAGGGTAGCATCTGGTACATAGGAAACACTTAATAAAATTTTTTTATTCATTTGTTCATTTCCCCATCTAGCCTGACAACACTTGTACTCTCTTGTCTACTAGCACACATTAGTTACAGAAAGCAACCCAGCTGTCCTTAACCAATAACCTCCCCATGGGGAACAAGATGTGATTGCCTCACCTAACATCTATTCTCAACTATATGATTTCTCTTTGCTAAGGAGGATCATGAGCACATGCAACAAAAGCATATATAATATCATTTCCACAAGTAAAGGTGGGGCAGTTAGGTGGCCAGTGAGTAGAGCACTGGCCCTGGAGTCAGGAGGACCTGAGTTCAAATCCACTCTCAGACACTTGACACACTGACTAGCTGTGTGAGCTTGAGCAAGTCACTTAACTCCCATTGCCCTGCCTTCCCTCCAGCAAAAAACAAAACGAACTCCCCCCAAATTAAAGGAAAAGTAGGTTCCTTTTTTAAACAACTCAATATACTCAATCATCTTCCCCAGTACTTTACTTTGTCATAGTCTTTCATGTCCTCATAGATCAGTTAGCTACAATTAAGACAATCAGCCTCCTGGGCAGGGTGGAGCCAAGATAATAGCTGGAAAGTGGGGACTTGCTTAAGCTCTACCCCAAATCCCTCCAAACACCTGTAAAAATGGCTCTGAATAAATTCTATAGCTGTGGAACCCATAAAATAACAGAGGGAAAAAGGTCTCCAGCCCAGGAGAGCCTGGATGGTCACCGGGAAAGGTCTATCCTACAGTGCTGGGAGCGGAGTGTAGCCCAGCATGGGCCATGCCAGGACAGACCAGATCGAGAGTCAGCCAGCCGGAACAGGCCTTAGTGTGATGAATCATTGAGCTGTGGCAGTTACCAGACTTCTCAACCCACAAATGCCAAAGAGTAGGTTAGTGGGAAACCATGGGATTGGGTTCAGAGTGGTCCAGCCACCAGCCCTGCGGGTGGCAGAGGTGGTGCGGCAGTGGTGGTGGTGGCAGCAGGAAGCTCCTGAGGCCACTTTCAGAGCTCCAGCATCAGCTGCTTCCCATGCCTTTGGCTCACACAGTGGGAGGAATCTAGCAGCAGAGCAGAGTGGGAGTGCAAGGAGTGCTTTGTGGGCACAAAGGCAGATTCTCTTTCTATGCCCTGCTTGGATCTGCATTGCAGTCCTGGTTGGTGGTTCTTGATGGAGGAGGAGTGCTGCTGTGACAGAGCCTGGGCTGATGGTGGGTTAGAAGTAGCTCTGAAAACAGCAGCGCTTGGACCCTAAAGCTTGGAACAAAGTACTCTCTATTCTACAAGCAGCCATACCCTGACAAAAAGCTCAAGGGTCAAGGAGTTGGCTGGGAACATTAACAGGCAGCAAAAACAAACTCAGACTCAAACTCGAACTCTAGATTCCTTTTTTGGTGACAAAGAAGATCAAAACATACAGCCAGAAGAAGCCAACGAAGTCAAAGAACCTACATCAAAAGCCTCCAAAAAAATAAGAATTGGGTTCAAGCCATGGAAGAGCTCAAAAAGGATTTGGAAAAGTGAGTAAGAGAAATAGAGGAAAATTGGGAAGAGAAGTGATAAAGATTCAAGAAAACCATGAAAAAGAAGTCAATGACTTGCTAAAGGAGACCCAAAAATACTGAAGAAAATAACACCTTAAAGAATAGACTAACTCAAATAACAAAAGAGCTCCAAAAAGCCAATGAGGATAAGAATGCCTTAAAAGGCAGAATTAGCCAAATGGAAAAGGAGGTCCAAAAGACCACTGAAGAAAATACCACCTTAAAAATTAGATTGGATCAAGTGGAAGATGGTGACTTTATAAAAAGTCAAGATATTATGAAACAGAACCAAAGGAATGAAAAAAAA
>CM053623.1:429545511-429591638 GCA_028646595.1 Phalanger gymnotis | reverse complement strand
AAAATTGAATAAAGGGGGACAGGATAAGATGGAAGCAAATATAGTTAGCCTTTCACAGCATGAGCATTGTGGAGGTGTTTTACATAATGATACAGGTGTGATCTATGTTGAATTGCTTGCCTTCCTAGGGAGGGTGGGTGGGAAGGGAAGAGGGGAGAGAATTTGGAACTCAAAGTCTTAAAAGCAGATGCTCAAAAAAAGTTGTTTCTTTGCATGCAGTTGGGAAACAAGATATATAGGGAATAGGTCGTAGAAATCTATCCTGCCCTACAAGAAAGTAAGGGGAAAAGGGATGGGGGTGGAGTGGGGTGACAGAAGGGAGGACTGACTAGGGAACTGGGCAATCAGAATATATGCCATCTCAGAATTGGGGGGGGGAGGGTAGAAATGGGAAGAAAATTTGTAACTTAAAATCTTGTGAAAATCAATATTGAAAACTAAAATATTAAATTAAAATGATTAAAAAAAGACAATCAGCCTCCTATACAAGTATGTACATCCCTGTCAATTGCCACTTCCTCTGCCCTTGAACTTATATCACACAAAATCAATGAATGTTGAATTTGCAAGTGGACTTCTTGTTGAGTTGCTTCGGCCAAGTCCAACTCTCTGTGACCCCATTTGAGGTTTTCTTGGCAGAAATAATTCAGCGGTTTGTGATTTCCTTTTCTAGCTCATTTGACAAATGAGGAAGCTGAGGCAAACAGGGTAACACAACTAATAAATATCTGAGGTCAGATTTGAACTCAGATTCTCTTGACTCCAGGCCCAGCACTCTGTCCACTGTGTCACGTAGCAGCCTGAAAGTGGACTTAGATAGCCTCTAGCATTTCTATCTCATTATTCAGATGAAGAAAGTGAGGCTCTGAAAATCACGATGGCTTACACAACACCTCATATTCAATCAGTTCGGTGTGTGTGTTTTTATGTATGTGTGTGTGTGTGTGTGTGTGTGTGTGATGTAGCGCCAGAATTCAAACCCAAGAACTTGTCTCCAAGTCTGGTGCATGATAAATATATCTTGTCCAGTTTCTCTAAGAAACTTTCTCCCTTTCCTTATAGTTTGGTTATAAGCTAAACGAAACAAAACAACAACAAAAACACAACCACACAACCAAACCCTCTAATCATAGCTGACATACTTAAGTAGTGCTAGTGATAACCCTTGTGGTGATGAAAAGTCATGTGTCTCAAGTGACATTTGAGAAATAAATTAGGAACCAGTGCCATCAGGTTTTAAAGCTTTTCTAAGTACCCAGGTACTTCACAAAATTCTCCATTTATCTCCTTATCCATCTCTAATTGAAGCTGCTTTTGCTCAAGCATCAGTACTTCAATGTACTAAAGAGTCATGATTTTGTCCTTATGGGTGCCCCATGTACCTAGGGAGATAGTAACCCTTCTGTGCCTTCCCTTCTCAAAGTATCTTGGATTTACATATTTATTTTGTGTGGGCATATATGTTTGTGTATGTATATCTATACTTATATGCACATCTATGTATATATAGATGTGTATATATGTGTATATTATATGAATGTATATACATATAGGGCACAAGCATTCAATACATAGCTCCTTACTATGTGCCAGGTGATGTGCTAAGTACTGGGGAAACAAAGAAAGGCAGAAGACTGTTTCCTCCCCTTGAGGAACTTTCAATCTAATAGGGGAGATAACATTAAAATAATTTTGCAAACTAAAGATACCTATGATAAATTGGTGTTATCTCAGAGGGAAAATATTAGGGTTAAGAAGGACCAGGGAAAAGCTTTTTGTAGAAGGTGGGACTTTAGTCCAGGCTTGGAAGGGAGCCAGAGAAGACAAAAGCTAAAGATGAGAAGAGTGAGAGTTCCAGGCATTATAAACAGCCAGGGAAAATGGTCCCAGTAAGGAGAGTTTTATTTGGGTAATGGCAAGGAGGCCAGTGTCACTGGATTATAGATCACGTGTCAAAGAGTAAGATGTAAGGAGACTGGAAAGGTAGAAAGGAGGCCAGGTTATGAAGGGCTTTAAAAGTCAAATAGATAAATTCATATTTGATCCTGGAAGTAATTGAGATCCAATACAACTAATTTAATAGGTGAATGATATGGTCAGACCTGTGTTTTAGGATGATTAATTCAAGAGGTGAATGGAGAATGGAATAAAATAGGGAAAGACCTGAAGCAGGCCAATGCCACTGCTACAATAGGCCAAGTATGAAGAGATGATTGCCTACATGAAGTGGTAATGTCAGAGAAGAGAAAGGGGTATATTTAAGAGATGTCACAAAAGTAGAAGTGACAAATGATTGGATATTGAGGAAATCAGAGAATGAGGAGTCAACTATGGCATCTAGGTTGGGAGCGTGATTACTGGGAACGTGGTAGTGACCTGAACAGTAGAGAAGTCAGGAAGAGGAGAAGGTTTTGGGGACAATATAATAGGTTTACATGTGATGAGTTTAAGATGTTTACATCTAGTTCAACAGGTACAACAGGGTAGTCGGAGATGTGAGACTGGAGATCAGGCAAGAGGTCAGAGCTGAATGGGTAGATCTCAGAGTCTTCTGCATACAGATGATAGTTAAAACCATGGGATGTGATAAGATCAGAGAGAGAAGAGAGTCCAGGACAGAGCCTGGGGGACCCCCCATACTTAATCTGTGATGTGGACAAAGATCTAGTAAAGAAGACAGAGAAGCAGCCATCAGACAGATATGAGAACTAGATGTATCATGAGAACCTAGGGAGAAGATAATATCAAGGAGAAGAGGGTGATAAACTGTATCAGAGCCTTCAGGGAGGTTAAATAAGATGAGTACCGAGAAAAGGTCATTAGATTTAGCAGTTAAGAGACCAACGGTAGCATTGGACAGAGCAGTTTGAACGATGCAGCTGGAAGTCAGACTGCAAGGAGTTAAGAAGAGAATGAGATGACAGGAAATAGTAGCATCTATTGTGGACACCCTCTTCAAGGTTGGCCAGAAAAGGGGAGAGGTAAAGGATGATAGATAGTGGGGATGGAGAGATCATGTGAGCATTTTTTTTATTTTTTTTTTGGATGGGGAAGACAAGGGCTTGTTTATAAGGAATAAGGAAGCAGTTAGGAGATAAGGACTTGAAACCAATCAGCTATGTAACACTGGCAAATATGCATCAATCTCTGAACACTCATTTAGAAACTGAAGTGATTGGGCTACATGAAATTGAAGAATACTTCAAGTTCTACAATATTAGTATATAGCCCAAGAGCTAGATTAAAAAAGCCTGTGACATCAATTTCCTATTTTTTTTTCCCCATTTGCCACTGGATCTTAGTAGTAGACTGGAACACTGAAGGGCTTTAAATCTCCAACCACCTTGTTGAACTGGAGGTGAAAAAAAATCCCCAACGACTTCATCGTTGATTATAAACCACAGCCTACTTATACTCATATTTCTTTCCACTGGGCTTTGTGTCAGCCATTTTTGTGTTTCCTCAGAGATTGAGTTCCATAATTCATAAAAATGTGATATGAGTATGAGACTATTGGTGGAAAAAAGATGGGTTTGCCTGTTGGCCAGTAGTCTGTTACTTCCTGACCAAGAAGGAAATTATCTTAGTAGACTTGCCAGATCAGTGTTTTTATGAAGTCTTGGGGCTCATCAAAGGCAGTTATCTGAGCATGTTTAACTAACTTAGGTCTCTATTCTGTAAAACTCCCACAATAGTCAAGTTTGATCATCCCCAGAGGTTCCAGCACCTTAGAGAAAACCCATCATGGCATATGCAGTTCATGGATAGACTAGTAAGGGCATAGAGTTTGGTACTGTTTTGAGTTGTGTATGTTACTGTGTGTGTGGAGTGGAAATATTCCTTTCCTAGCTATGCTTTTTTCTCTCTGCTACTGATAATACTATTGAAAATGATGGCCCTGATATCCTGTGTTGTGGCAATCATTAAATAAAAAATTCAATTATTTTCATAATACTTGAGTTAAAGAAGTAAAATGGAATCAAAATTTTCAGAAGATTTTCAAAAAAAAGTTTCCCAAGTTTGACAGGAATCAAGATTCTTATTCTGTTGAGTCACATTCCATGTGAGTTCCATTTCTCTAATCCAAGAGCCTTTCCCTGTGTCTGTCTTCTCTTTTATGTTTGTCTTACAGATCATATAAACATCACTGGATGACTTTAGCTTCAAATAGTTTATTATTAAATGGTTCTTATTTGTATAATTATCCCTATTCTCTATAGTTGTCTTTTTTCCTATTCATATGACCATGTATTTACTTAACTGTGTCTACCTCATATCTGCCTAAGAGAACATAAGTTCCTAGAAACCAGAGATTTGTTTGATATTTTTTTTTTTGGCATTTGTATCTCTAACATTTAGTACAGAGTCTTTTGTGTAAAAGAAATTTAGTAAATCTCCATTAACTTTGTAACCGTGTATATTCAGTCCTTGGTTACCCTGAGGCTCCTTCCCAAAATAGCAACACCCCTTCCTCAAACCGGTAATCAATCCATGTCAGTTCAATGAATACTTCCTGAAGAAATCACATGTGAATCGGTATGTTTATGTATATGAACACAATATGCATGTAAACAATATACATACCATATATGGTACACATATAATACACACTACATATATGCTATATATAGTACATACGTTATCTGTTACATATACTGTTATATAAAGCATTAATGTATCTACTACATAATATATGAGAAAGAACGACATATAGATAAGTATTTCATCTCCTTGCACACAGCAATATCCTCTTATCCATAAGATCAATCTCATCTCTCCTTCCTCCAATCCATCCTCCATTTTGCTGCTAGCTCCATCTTTATGCAAATATATGACCATGCCAAGTCTCAGCTCAAACCACTTCAATGACTCCCTATTGCCTGCATCTTCCTTTCCTATGAATGGCTTATCTCTTCTATTGAAACATAAGCCTCTTGAGGGCAAATTCTTTTTCTACCTTTGCATCCCTAGCATTGAGTGCAGAGCTCCACTCCTAATAGATACTTAATAAACCTTTGTGGACTTCCCTTGATCAAAAATCAGGACAAACCAGATTTTATAGTTAAACAAACAAACAAAAATCACAAGAGCCAGAGTACCAGATTAACTAACTTCTATGACCACTTCTTTCAAAGCACTTACACTGGTGGGTGAAAGTTTTGCCAGAGGATGAGAACATAAGCATATAAGTACATATTCTACATTCTTGGATTTTTTTATTGTTACTAAATCATTCAGGTTTTAGAAGTAATAACAGAATTTGAAGTTACCTCATGAGGAGGAAAGGATGCCTCGTATGTGCCATTGTTCAAGAGTTTATTGATACCTAGGCAGAGAAGAAAGTCAGTCAGTGTACCAGCTGGAAGACTTCCTTAAGTCAATGAATATGTACATCCAAGCATGGGAAGGGGTAGTGGGGGGTGAGTTGGTTAGTCTCAGGTCACAGCTCCATGAAAATCTTAAAATAATCCAATATTTATTGTTAGGACGATAAAAGCCAATGGCAATGAAGGCAGTTCAGCCTAGTCATGATATTAACATCATTAATAGTGAGCTAAGATAATATATTTCATCACATTGGGTCAGAAAATATCCCATATCTTTAACAGCCAACTTACCTTTCTCAGTATCAGCCCATGGTCTTACTCATTAAATATCCATCCTGGGCTGTCACCAAAGGTGATTTTCTCATTGTCGCTATCAACCCTTTCTCATACTTTTCCTTTTCCTTGTCTTGGTTTTCATTGTGATTTTTTTTTTTTTTACTGATTATGCTCTCCTTCACCTTATGAATAAATAGCCTTAGAGTCCTAGTTCCAATGCTCTCTCTTCTGTGAAGACTTCCCTGATTTTCTCTGACTAGAAGCAGTTTTTTTTTGCATTTGATGTCATGGCTTTCTGCTCTTCCACCCCTAACCTATCCTCTTATGCATTTATAAAAGTAATGAAGGAAGACCTCCAGTCTGTTAAGGGAATGAATACCCTGTGCTGAAATTATAGGAAGACAAAGGTCACACAGGATGTGCTGGGGTTAGATTGCAGTTTTCAAAACAGGAGAAAACTTCAAAATTGATGAGATCACAGGTCCTCTATAATGTTTGAGTTTCTACTTCCATTTTAATTTGCATTATATCTGTCTGTGCATATGTATTATGCCCTAAACCCTGATCAATAGATTGTTGGTTCCTTGATGTCAAAAGCCACATTACATATATGCTATTGTCATCCCCAGTGATTATTATAGTGCCAAGAATAGTCTGGGCACATTCAGCATATGTTGGTTGAATGAATAAATGAATGCCTATTTCACTTTATTTTGCATGAGCCTATAGTAGCTTAGTGAATGCCTAGCTTAAGATAAATAAATCTACTTCCAAAATATATTCACAGGTCGGTTATAACTGAGAATTGAATGGATAAAAGAGAGAAGACACCATCTTTCTAGAGCCCCTCTCTTATTAAGATCATATAATTTGACAAAATAGATACTTTTTTCCATTCCAAACTCCTAAAGACTATAGACTTTATTTTTTCCCACCCACAAATTGTTATTCTGCCTTTAGTGTCCAAAGTCAGGGTGCTTAGGTTATTCAAAAGTAGTCACTGGAGCCAGTAGAAGTTTAGAAGTTTTGGAGACAATATTTTTGAATTTCACTGAATGCTTCAAAGGTCACTTAATTTAATATGTACCCAGATGGAGTTCTCTACTATGATATCCTCAACAACTGGTTACCTGGCATGTTCTTGAAGACTTCCAGATATAGGAAACTCACTAGGGAAACTTCCCTAGGCCATCTCTTTTACACTTCTAGATGGCTATAAATGGTAGGAATGTTTTTTTTTATAATGAGCTAATGCCCTCTTCCTCCATAATTTTTAACCTCTCCTGACAAATACTTGAAGAAAGCTATCATGTCCCCCAATCAATATTCTCTCCTCCCTACACTTCCTCCAGTTCTTATAACCAATCAGCTTTGGGGCCAGTCAAATCATATTTAAGGATGAGCGAAAACAGCATTTGTTGTTGTGCAATTACAGTTGTGTCTGATTATTCAAGACCCTATTTGGGATTTTCTTGGCAAAGATACTGGGGTGGTTTGCCTCTTCCTCCTCTAGCTTAATTTACAAATAAGGAAAGTGAGACCATCAGGGTGAAGTGATTTGCCAAGGGTATACAGTTAATAACTGTCTATGGGTGGATCTGAACTGATTAGCTTGTCATGATAGCAGTCTCTCTGAATAATAATCAAGCAGTGGGAAGTGGCCTGGATTTCCATTGCCCACAATTTTATTTTTGAAGTTTGAAAGGTACACATAGCAAATCAAATGAGATAACATATCTATGGTATCTTGCAAACTTTAAAGTGCTAATAAATCCACTATTATTATTGCCAATAATAACAAGCCAATCATTCAACTACAGAATCCCCCTTACTTTTCAAAACACAACAAAACAAAACCCCCCAAACAAAATAGGAGTCCCGGGGGCAGGGGCTATTTCATTTTTGCCACTGCAGCCCTAGCTCCTGGTATGTGCCTATCATATAGTGGCCAAAAAGAGACTCAAATTGAATGAAATCGAGCTGAATTGAGAAGAAAACTGAAATATACACTCTGAAAAAGGAGGTGCACTTATTCTGCTGAAAAGTGGGTGCCTCAATCTTATTAAATGAGAAACATCACAGGAAGAGCAGCTTCCTCCTAACGCAAGTCTGTGTTCTTGCTTTCTCTTTCAGATTTAGTGTCAGATTTCTTGCTTTATACAAAGTTAGACCTGAAAATGTCCTTGATCTCCATAGCTAGAAGAGACCTTGGAAACAACTCATTCCCACTCTCTTAATTTCTAGGAGAGGAAACTGATACCGAGAAAGGAGCAGTAACTTGGCCAACGTTACCAGACCAATAAGTGGCTAAGTTTGGACTGGAATCTGCAAATGCTCACAGCCCGGTCTTCATGTTCATATCATCATTGCAGCCTGGGATTAAGATCTTACCCATTTTTGTTTTCCCATCTTCGTATTTGGTGCGTTGCAGGACATGGTGAACAATCCTGCTTCTTGTGGAATTGTTGAAGAAAGTGTCCTTATTTGTTATTGTAAAGCTGTGGAAATGATTGGACCAATTTTAAGACCCAGAGCCGAGCACAGGACACAGCAAGAGTGTGTGAATGCCACACAATCTAAAAGGTTTTTTCTTTAAAATGACAGCCAACGCTATTTCTTTTCATGATCCTCAAATCTCGACAGACAAGAGCCTGACATTTTACTTTCCGTCACTATGAATGTTAATTCATGACAAAAATACACCCATAAAAGTGATCAGCTATCAAATGTCATTTTGAATGTCTCCCTTCAGTACTCATCCTCTGCATGGAAAGAGAGGGGAGAAGAGAAGCCTGTACATTTGCTTCCACTGAATTATTTACAGTTTCGAAGCAATGCTGACAATGTGGCTTGCAGCAGGGTTTCTTCTAAATAGAGATGATTAAAAATTCAGTTACCATTTCCTAGATTACTTCTCAGGGTTTCAGTTCTTTCTCAGCTAAGAAATGAATATTTTTCCTCTCTGTAATCTTCCTATCCCTCCTTATCTCAATCAATGCAGTCTGATTCTAGTCTGAGGTACGAGAGCCTTCCGATGACTAATTAATCTTCCTTTGTTTTGGCCCGTTCACATCCTGCTTTCCTTCTAAAGCCTTGGTCCAGATGAAGACTGTGCTCTACAATGCATAGTAAGAACATTTGGTTGTCTGGAAGTCTATTACTCGACACATGCACGCACGTGTCCTGACAACCCAGTGATGAATGGTATTCACAGTGACGAGCCTGAAGGCTGGAAAGGTCTTGCATTGCTTTCTGAAGCATTAAGACTTCACAGGATTGCATCTCCAGCACAATTCACTCTCCAGATGGCTCCATTTCCTCAGTAGCTTTACTCCCCTTGGTAGGACTCTACCCTGAAGCCTGTTCTCCCCAATAGTGGGTCCAGGGCCAGGATTACCACTCCTGGAGGGGCCTCAGATATAATCACTTTACTCCCAGAACAATTCACTCTCCAGACTGCTTCACCTCCTCAGCAGTCATCCTCCTTGAAAATAGGAGTTGTCTAGTTTTCATGCTTGCCCTGTCTATCCATCCATTGATCCATCTATCCATCCATCCACCCATACATCCATCCATCAGTATTTCTCTCTCATCATCATTGTCATTATGAGTTGTCCTTTTGCCCACACAGATCACATTCTATCTCCTAGTGATCAACCTTAAAAAAGGACTTCTAGAGGTCATTCTTCAGGCACCATTCTTTGTTAGGCATATACGAACACTGAGTCAGGATTTGAATGCAGATCTTCTTGGCTCTAAGTGCATTTTATTTATTATACCATGCTGGACTCCTAATAAATGGTGTTTATAGCTTGTGGAAATTGTCATTTCTCTTGTTCTATGGCCAGTCCTTCAAGAATTCATGGTCACCCCAATGCCATAGTTTAATTGTAATCTGTACTTTTGAGGAATAATCATGTTGTATTGTGATTTCATTCCTTACTATGTGCTTTCTAACTTGAAAAAAAACTATGTAGACATTCTTCAGTTAATGAATTTGAGGAAGGTAAGGTACAATACCCTTTTGAGAGGATCTCAGGTTGACCAATTACCTCATTCACCCCAAATGAGTAATGATTACAATAATAGCATAGCATAGTGGGCACATTGGGATTTAAAGGACAAATCTCTGTTTCCAAGAGAAGCCCAATTTCCCACTGTTGAATTTTGAGTCTGACATCTTTTTGTCTTGTGTATCTCAACTTTACATAGTTCTAAACAAGTTCTTTAGGTTATCTACCCAAACACATGTCATAAAAAGTGTAACAATTATTTGTCCACTTGATAATTCTTTTGTGGGTGGTTAAGGTTAAAGTTTTTTGAGTGGTTAAGGGTTTCTTTTGGGAGGTTCTTCAGTGTTCTAGAGAAATTTGGGTAATTGCATTTGCTAACATGAGCATCCTGAGGATCTTATCATCCACAGGGAATCCCTCTTCAACTTGGATCTCTGCCGGATCTTTTAAACACCAATATTCCACCGTTGTTATTTTATGGCTATGCAGCATTGAACACAACAGTGTCTGAAGAAATGAGGATGGGTATCACAGAGAGGTCAGTGCTGAGACTCAGCAGTTAGTACAGTGCCTAGCACATAGGAGATGCTTAATATGTTGATCGAGTGATTGGTGGTAGGTGCGAACTGGTCAGAACAGATGACTATCGAAGATATTTAAAAAAGAAAAAAGGCAAAGGACGGCGTTATGTAAATGCAGGATTGGAAACAAAGTAGGGCTGATCACATAGCAAGGGCAAGAGATGATAGGTGGATAGTTCAAAGTTTCCAGCGGTATCTTTTTTATGTCAGGACAAACCAAAGAAGGCTTCCAGCACATTGGTTAGATGCCCTATAGCAAACTCATGAGAGAATATGGACAAGAGCCATGAATGCAGTATGGTCTGCATCTTTGGAAGGAACATCTAAACTGTCAAGACCACAGATCCATTTGAATATCTGCAAGTAGAGTGGATAGAGAATTCTCTTCAAAGTCAGGGTGACTTGGACTCAGGACTTCTGACTCATATTGGCTGTCTGACCCTAGGCAAATCGCACCCTACTCCCCTCCCCTGCTCCCAAGTCCATCAGCCCTCTAAGATTTTCAGTATTAAAACAATATAAAATGGGCATGGATACAGGGAGTATTCCCACAAAAGACCAATAATTGGTATTTCTTTAGCACTTTGATGCCTATAAAGAGTTGCTTCTCCCTCATTTTTTTTGACCCTCATAATAGATCTATAAAATCAATACCACTACTATTACTACTACTACAAAAACTTAACACATAGAGATGCTGTTATTATCCTCATTTCCCTGATGAAAAAATATTTATAGAGATGAAATGGCCTACCCAGGGTCTCATAGCAAGAAAGTGTCAGAGACAGGATTTGAACTTAGTTCATTCTGACTCCAGATCTAGTATTCTATCTCCTAGCTGCTTACTATAGCCATTAGTACACCTATTTTACAGATGAAGAAATAAACTACCAGAGTAGTGACTGCTTGGGGTAACATAGCTAGTGAAGTATTTGCAGTGGGAGTAAAGCTCAGGTCTTCCTGGCTCATAGTTTATCACTACCTAACCCAGTCCATGGTACATGCTCAGAAAATGTCTGTTGAATTGAATTTACTGTATTCTTCTTATTATCCCTCTCTTGCTGCCTACCATAACAGCAATCATTAGGAAGGCATAACAGGCTGGATCTTAGATGAGCAGTCCATAAACACTGCAATATTTATGATTTGAATTTATATGACTCATAAAACAAAGAATTCATAATGCTCACTGAGTGTTGTTTAGAAATTAAGTGTTAAATATTAATAAGGAAATAAAGACTGCCTAAATTGACAAGCCACAGAGATGCTGCTGCTCCTGTTTTATGCCATTGGCAGCTCTGGTTTCATAAGAGAATGAGCACATGTGGCCATGAGAGGCCCGTGGGGGATGGGAATACTTACTGGTGGATGCGTGCCCGGCTGAAGGGGGCTGTATAGCAGTCTGTCTCCTCCAAGTCAGGCAGAGCCTCCTTGTCGAGTTGCATTGGGTTTTTGGGAAGCCAGCTTCTCAGCTGGATGGTTTTTCGATACAAACTGGGACAAAGCCATAAATGAGATTGTATTAGATGAGGCAGCTATCAGTACCACATTTATCTTGTGCTGAGACCCATTAAGTGCTGGGGGGAAACAGAATTATAGACTTCATCCTATGAGTGGGTGGCTGAACTGCATAAAACACCCTCTACCTTTAAAAGAAAATGTTATGTGACCTGCCCCTAATCACTTTTGGAACAAGTGGTGAGTTGGAATTGAAACCAAGAACTAAGGCATAAAATCTCATATCATGCTCCCTTCATTCACCATTTTCATTTGGTTCAAGCTTGATAACAAGGCCCAAATTATTATTGTAATAGGATATACTTAATAGAATCCATAGCACAGTGGTGGCATATAATATTTAATAAATGCTTTATCTGCCTATAAAAAGAACAAAACCTATTGTTGTGTAATCTTATAGTGAGGATTCCTTTCCTGCATAGGTTGGTCTAGATGGTCTCCAAGGTTCTTTTTAACTCTTAAATTCTGTGATTCAGGTAGAAAGTGGTCCCAATATACATCACACAGTGACATTCTACCCTCCACCATGGAGTCATCTATTAGTGACTCCACTGATGCCATTTGAAGGCAGGGATGAGGAATGCAGAGGCTGTCAAATACTAGACACCATCATTTCCTTACTGATCCCTCTCTGCCCCCCACCTTTTGCAACTCAGATAAAATGGCATTTTGGGAATATTTAAGAGTTTAAAAGCCTCCGATCAATTTGATGCAATTCCTACTTGATTTGTATCACTTTTATAATAAGATTTACATTTTTCAGACCCACCCCACTAATTCTGAAAAACACATCCACTATAGAATTAGAGAATCTTGGAACTTTAAAGGACCTTAGGACTATCTAATACTCTCCTTCCAACCCCTGTCATTTGGTAGGTGAGGGTCCTAAGATCCAGAGAGAATTTGTGACTTGCCAAGGTCACGCAGCTAGTTTATCATAGAGTTCACTCTACAACTCAAGTGTCCTGACTCCCATTCTATTATTTTTCCCCCAGACGTGATCCTACTCATTCATAATGGATAAGGTAGAGGGCAAAGATTCTCTCTTTCAGAAAATTTTGGCTTTAAAAAACCAGACCTGTGCTGTCCAGGCTAATTTCAAGAGATATGACATCAAAGGAATGTCAGGTTCAACCCACTGGATTACAGATATATAGATGTATAACCACCTTATGTAATCCTTAGAAACAGTTTTATAGATCAGAAATAGTGGAAAGAACACTGAAATTGGAACCAGGAAGACCCAAACTCAAATTTTGCTTCAGATATTTACTAGCGTGTGACTTTGGGTAAACATTTAACCTTTCTGCATCTACTAATAATTAGCTTTGACCCCAAAATATAGGGCAAAAATTACATTACCATTTTTGTATTTCACTGACAAGTCAGATTGTATATGTATATATGTGTGCATGCAATGTACGTACCTATCTATATGAGGAAGTACTTAAAATTGGTTATATGCTTTATATACTTCTCTCTTTCCTATTCCACTCATCTGTCTGCTTCTATGGTGGCTATTTGCTAATTCTATTCAATCACAGAGATTCAGAATTTGATAAGGCTTTAGAAATCATCTAAACTCAAACCCATTTATTCACCATCCTACCACCCATTTTTCTTGATGTCTACATTGGGACCCAGGCAAGACATGCCATCTACTCAAAGTTATATAAAAAGTCAAGGGCAAATTGATGAGTAGCGATCAGGACAGAGTCCCTTTTTACTAAGAAAATGAAAAACAAAACTGTGAGATAGGTTTTGTCCTAAATTAAAGATATATTAAGTTGATTTGATCCAGTGAGATTTGACTAAAATTTACAGTGGAAAGTCTAAAATCCTTCATTGAATACTCGTTCTGGTTTTGATTCATTACTTATAAAGTATTAATATTTTTGCCATAATTCATTTAAATTTAAAATGAACAACAAACTTATTATTCCCTTCCATTTTCCAGATCTAGAATAATATTAAACATGAAATTTATTTTATTGTAGAATTAGCCACTTCCTTTTATCATGTTGGCTGACCTAATATTTCTGGGGCGTTGTATTCTTCGCTACTTATATTTCTATAAAATGATTGGTTTGGACTAGATAAATAAAGTCTCAACCTCAAGTCTCTGACTTGCTACAGGCAAGATTCTTATGTGGCTTCTAAGGTCCTTTCCAGCTTTTATATTCTATGTTCTATATTCTGAGGTTACTTCTCTCTCAATATTCAGGGTTCTAAGATCCATTGTAGGTAGCTTTTAGGTCTGATATACCATGTCTTAAACACTGAGGTCTTTAAACATTCTTCCAATTCTGACATTCTCTGTTCAAAGACATTCTCTGATCTAAGATTCTCTTCCATTCCTAACTTTCTACAATACTATGATTCTAGTTATTTCTCTAACCTTTAAACTGATTTTATCTTTAATATTTCAATGACATTTCATTCAGTATGTTTTTTCACCTTTACATTGGTTTTATTTCTGTACCTCCGTCTCCCACCTTTTTGGTCATAAATAACAGTATAACAACATTCCGGAAGATTTTTGTTTGAGACTCCATGAAAATGAAGGTCATTTCCTGCAGGGAATGCATATCATAGTAATCCAAGGATTGTACCCTCATAGGTTTCAGATAATTTGGTGCCACTGATTTATCTTCACTGTAGCTACCATGACTACCAAGTCAAAGGACATTGTTGCTTTTTTTTTTTTGAACATATGCTTAAAAATCTGGTCAGTTTCAACATTACCTAACTTGGAGTCAATTAGTACAATTGAAATTAGTACAAGTTCTGTCACTCTCACTAACTAGATAATAAAAGGCATATTATCCCCTCTTTGGGCTTCATTTTCTTCATCTTACAGGTGAAGACACTGGCCTGAATAATCTCTAAGCTTCCTGTCCTTTCTATTTTTTTTTCTATGTCTACAGTAACAACAGCAACTAATCAATACTGTATTGTGTAATGCTCTGTTTTTCAAGAACTACAATTTCATTCAGGTAAAACCTCCCTTCCACATCATTTAATTATGTAAGATTTCTGGGCAAGTCTAATTGAGTAAAAAGGAGCAAATCAACTGTCTGGGCAATTTTAAACATTGTGTTATTTTGTATAATGACATTTTTGGAATCTTCTTGAACACAATCCAACTCATTATTTTCTCCTTGAATTTGTAGCTGGTCTATAAGGTAGAATTGAATCGGGATTTTTGTTTGCTTGAGGATAATAAGCTGGCATCACACGGTAGCTTTATCATCCACCAACCTATTCAATGTTCTGTTCTTCCAGTCAGTATAATAACATTTTTTCCTGGAACAAAAAAAGAAAGGAGAAAAATAAGCTGAGTATAGTCGTGAGAAGTTATAATGAAGGTTAACTATAATATTCAAGAATACAAGCATGAATATTTTAACACAGAGAACTTTACCTGTATGAAGAAGGCAGACTTATGAAGAGCAAAATATTGCCTTATTCCAAACAATGCTATTAATTGATCTCACAGAAACATGATCTTAGTTGAAACAATATTTCAGGGGACATCTAATTCTATAGCAATGTTGTTTTTTAATAAGTAAGAAAATTAAAAATTTACAATCAGTCAACAAAGAAGACCCTTAAATAACTAAAATTGAGGCTTAGAGAGATCTGACAGTATTATATGACCAGGAAAGGCAGAACTGTTTGGCCCTAAAATCATGTGTTATCACAAGCAACACTAAGGTCTGCAAATGGCAACCAGTGGATTAAAGAGGGAAGATAGATGTCTAGTTCAAGAATAAGATGCAAAATAATTCAGAGACATTATTAAAAAGAGGTTGGAAAAGAATGACTACTTTCATGTCAAGGAATCCTCTGTACCTTTATTTTAAGATCAATTATGAAATGAATTTGAACATTGTTTCTTTCAACCAACAAAGACAATCAATTCATAATCTGTAGCTGGGTGAGCATAATCCTTATTGCCAGAAGAACAAAAGTAATTGAAAGATACTAAACCTTAGGCAGTATCTGTAAAGGTGCTAATTAAAACATGGATTCTAGACACCATTTTCCCAACCCAGTCAAATTTCCCAAGAGAATGATGGAGAAGTGCAATGAATAAGGTAGTGTATGTGTATATATGTGTATATGTATATGTATATATATACATATATATGTATGTATGTATATAATATAAAAACAAATGAAAACTTTAAAGACATTTTCTCCCATTTTTGTGCTTTGCATACAAGAAACTGCCTATATAATGAATATGACATAACAACCATATACGACAAAAAATTCAGACAAATTAGGTACCAGGTCTTCACTGGGCAGAATCTGGTGGAATGGACGATGGAATTTCATCCAAAATTTGGGGTAAGGCCTCTTTATAAGGCATGAGATAACACGTAAGCACTTTTTTCAAATTTTCAAGTCCTACATAAAGAGTATTATTTTCATTTTCACTATTATTTTTAACACTGTTATCATGATATACCATCAATTTGACATTTTATGTGCGCTATTCTTTAAAAATATGAAATGCACTAAATTTGCAGAACATGATTTAAATTTACTTCAGAGAATCTAGATAACTCTTGGAAAACATCTTGACATTGGGACAAAAATCAGGGCCTAGCAGGTAACAGATTTTTCTATTAAGCTTACTGAAGTTCTACTCCATCCCACAGTAGATGTATGGTGCTAGTGTCTGCATAAGGTATTAGGGAATCATATAAGGCAAAACATACACACACACACACACACACACACACACAAACATGAAAATGACAGCTGTCACCTTTTCTTTGTTTTTACCTTCAATGGAAGGAAAGACTTCTGGTGGGAAAGGTTAAGTCACTACTTAGGAAATGCTGATAAAGAATAAAGTTCTATTCACGAAATGCGACAGAAAAAAGAAATCAATTTAAGACTAATTTTCAACATTGATAGAAAGCTCAAGGAATGTAGTTAAAAGATAGTAAAGGTCATACGTATAATCAACCACAGCAGACATAGTTGGTAATACTACATATCTATAGGAAAAAAAGCACATGGACTGAATAACAATCTAGACCCAAACTTCTTACTCCCTGGTAGCCTAGGAGCAATTATTTGAAGCTATTGTTATTATTATTGAGGATTAGCCATTCTCAATTGTAATATGACTCCATTGGAATTGTAATATGACTCCACAGAACAAAGGCAAGAAGCATGGCTGCCATGAGCTGAGGGTACATTTTCAGACACTGTCCAACACTACAAAGTGGAAATGCATCTGACAATATGATTGTTCGGAACAGTTAGGGGGAGTCTCACTTTCATAGTGGGTATAAGTCAGAGATTCCTAATACATAACCATCATTGTTTCTTATTATGTACTCATTGTTCTCCCAGGAGGCCTTTGGGCAGGGATGCTTTCATTTTTTGTCTTTGTGGATGACATTGAGGATAGAGTTCTAGACCTGAGGAGAGGGAACTCTATATTCCAATCCAGCCTCAGACACTTACTAGCTCTATGACCCTGGGCAAGTCACTTTACGTATTTCTGATTCAGTTTCCTCATTGGTAAAATGGGAATAACAAAACCCATCTCCCAGAATTGTTGTGAGGATCAAATGAGATACCTGTGAAGCACTATATAAATGATATCATTGTAATATATTTGCAACATATTGTAATATTGCATGATATATTGTATATAATCAAGTGTTATAGTTTAATAACATTATAACACATTGAATAATATTTAATATACAAGATGTCTTAATAATAATTATTTTTATTATTACCACCAGTGTTGACCATCCAGTGTCTCGGACATAGCAAGTACTTAACTGAACTGAAGTATAGTAAAGTGAACTGAAGTGAGTCTCCTCAATAATTTCATTTTGTTATTGTTGTTCAGTCATGTCCAATTCTTTGTGACCCCATTTGGCAAAGATACTAAAGTGGTTTACCATTTCCTTCTTCCAATTTCTATAGATGAGGAAACAGGCAAAGTTAAGCGACTTGCCCAGGACCACACAGCAAACAAGTGTCTGAAACCAGATTTGAACTCAGGAAGATGAGACTTTTATCATGGGTATTCAAATAAAAAGGTAACAGAATGAAGCTTTATTTTACATGTATATGTATATATGTATGTGCATATGTATATATACATAATAAATTCATGAAAGAGGAAGTTGATTTCCTTAACATAAGGGTCTTAATGTTTGTTTTGTGTTATGGTCCCCTTTGGCAATCTGGTGAAGCCAATGGACCCTTTCTCAATATAACATTTTAAATGAATTAAATAAAATACAAAGAAGTACAATCCTCTCTCATTATATTGAAATACAGTTATCAGAATATTTAAAAAAATAAAATAACTTTGTGTATCTCAGGTTAAGAACCAATACTTTATGGGATTAAGTGTGGGGCAAGGCAATACTATCAAAAAGGTTATAAGACAAATCTTGCATTCAGGGTAAAGGAGATGAAAGAAAAAAAAAAGAATTGATAGGGGAAGAACTTGGGTAGAAGAATAGAAGACTGTAGAAAACAGATAAGATCCTTTTTGATGGAATGAAGCTGCCAAGGACATGAGTAGAGGACAGATGCTGTCATAAGGTTTTCATAATCTCAGTTTTATAGCAGCTTAATTTTAAAGTAGACGACTCTAAGAGAAGCCAACAGTTTAAATCAGGAGTGAATAGCCTAGGTGATTGATGAATGGTTATTTCAATTAATGGACTATAAGTTACTCAAGTACATGAACCATCTCTAATTCCTCTTCATATCTCCAACTGTTTACCAGAATGTTCTTCATGTCTTAGACCCTTAAATATTTGTTAAAAGGGCATCAACTGAATTCGGCTTGATTTCTGAAGGCCATCTCTAGAATATTTTGACGCATACACTAAACATTTTTATTCCTGAGCTAATCAGAAGAGAGAACATCTGGGGATGGATCATGCTATGCAAAAGTTAGGACTATTGACTGGATGCAGGATCTCAGTGCTCTAGGGAATTTCCAAGTGAAGAAATTGCATTTACCAAAGCAGTTCAGCACCCTCTCTGCAAATTACCATCTTGTCTCTGATCACACATGCCACTGAGAGGACTTGAAATCAGATCTCCAAGTCTTCCAGTCTTATCCTTCTATCCACTATGATATTTTCTCTCAAGAACAAGGAGTTCTTGGGATCACAACTTAAATGTTATAAAGCAAAAGGCTTATTGGTGCGTTTGTGTATTTGAATGAATCAAAGACATAGAGAGGAAGAGGAAAACATAACCCTCATTAAAACAATTTATCATCTCAAAAACTATATTTGATTCAACAAACATTTAACAAAGACCTTGTATCTGTAAGTTAATAAGCTAGGTTGATAAAAATGAAAGGGTCTCTGCTCTACATTCCACTCAGGGCAGAGAAACAAGTCTTAGACAAATATATCAAATATAAATAAAACTGAGGAAAGAAAACACTAATGAAGGAAGGGTGTTAGGAAAGTCTTCGGGAAGGAGAAACCTGAGCTGAGCCAAAATGGAAGGCAAGGAATCTGAGAGGAAAGAATGCAGAGGCAGGGCATTCTAAGTATTGGCTTGTGAGACTACATAGAGGCCAGATTTGGAAAGCTGAGTTTAAGAAACAGTGAGTAGTCGAATTTGGCTGGACAGCTCATGAAGGGGAAATAGAAAATGCACATTAAGGAATTTCTATGCAACAGGCTGAATGTTCTTAGCCTTTCTTTGGTTTTCAGCATCATCACAACCATGATGCCACACATCTTCTCAGGGACGGCTCACATTTTCCTTATGGTTTGTCTATCTACAAATTTTTTGATCACTCCTGGAATCTCAGCAGATTAGTGAAGTAGAGAGTGGCATGGCTAATATTGTCCACCTTGTGTAGCAAAAGGCAGGCAAATGACAGCTTTGTGTTATCCTTTGATGACATGCCACTATTTTAAGATGCCACTGAGGAGCTTCACCCACTTTGATTTTTGGTTATCTGATCATATTTGTATTTTAGCCAATGAGATAAAAATCATTTGAAGGAATGACATCATTTATCTTTTTTGGGTTCTTTTGCTAGTTTGCAGACCAATTTGAGAAAGCGAGGTCTTCACCCTTTACAGATATGTAAATAGTAACCCAGAACCTCTCTAACTCATTGCTTGTTTAGATGAAAGCTCATTTTCATAGCTGACAAGGTCAGGGTTCCACTTGGCTAAATTCAGCAAAGATAACGGAAATATAGCAAAAAAAAAATCACAGTACATTAGACACTTCCTTCTGTTATGACAACATGGTCTTTAGAAGCAACACAATTTGTCCCTGACAACCACAAGTCGGTGATGTAGAAAATCTTACACAGAAATATCTAAATGACAGAGACCTTTAAGATTATGCATTCACAATATTTTGAGTGACAAAAATACACATCACCAGACATGGTGCTTAAATTGACTTTGTGACCAGGAGCAGAAATAGCAGCTTGAGGATACGTCTTCCAGTGCCAAACATGAGATGACAAGCGAAAGAGGCACTCAATTACAAAGAAGCCTAAAAAAAAAGAATCTAGTAAGTTTGTACCATATAGACATAATGCATTTAAGATTTGTTTCTCTAAACCTTTTTCTATGTGGTAATAATCAATCAACAAGGCGTGCGTGTGAGAGGAGCCTCAGCCCCCGCACCATCGCTGCTGCCACCGCCGCCTTGCGCCCCGCTCGCTGTTGTGTCCCGCTACCTGCGCCCGCCCAACATGTCCCTGTTCGTGAGGAATGTGGCCGACTACACCAGATGTGTGTCTGAAGACGGCCGGGAATTTGGTGGTTATGGTCCCATGGTTGATGCGTATGTGCCACTCGATCTCTACACTCGTCGTCCAAGAGGATTTGCTTATGTTTCATTTGAAGATGTTCGTGATGCTGAAGATGCCCTGAATAATTTGGACCGAAAATGGATTTGTGGACGTCAGGTCGAAATCCAGTTTGCACAAGGTTGATCGCAAAACGCCAAATCAAATGAAAGCCAAGGAAGGGAGAAACACATACAGCTCTTCTCGCTATGATGACTATGACAGATACAGGCTATCCAGAAGCCGAAATTATGAAAGGAAGAGGTCTAGAAGTCGTTCTTTTGATTACAACCACAGAAGATCTTACAGTCCTAGAAACAGCAGACATACTGGAAGACCACACTGCAGCAGAAGCCATTCAGACAATGATAGATTCAAACACTGAAACCGGTCTTTTTCGGAGTCGAAATCCAATCCAAGATCACGATCCAAGTCCCAGTCCAAGAAAGAAATGAAGGCTGAGTCACGTTCTAGGTCTGCATCTCACACCAAAACTAGCGGTGCTTCTAAAACGGGTTCCAAAACTCATTACTAGTCAGGCTCAAGATACGAAAAGGAATCAAGGGAAAAAGAACCAGCCAGATCCAAATCCCAGTCAAGATCACAGTCTAGGTCTAGGTCAAAATCTAGATCGAGGTCCTGGACTAGTCCAAAGTCCAGTGGCTACTAACGAAATAACCATAATGTTTTTCGGCATGTATCAGTTTTACTCCTAGTTCAGTTTACTAAATTATCAGGAATACAATGTTGCAACAGTGCTTAAAAAAGACCAAAAAAGCCCCCTCCCCCCCAACTTTTACTTTTGTCAGTTTTCCCTGTCGCAGGCAATGGTTATTATAATTAAAATGATATACTGCTGAGAAAAAAAAAGAAAAAAAATCAAGAATCATTCATTAAGTACCTATCACACACCAGGAACATCTGCTAGGTACTGGGAATAAAAAAAAAACAGCATGAAATAGTTCCTGCCTTCGACAAGCTTCTATTCTCTCAGAGGAGAGAACATGCACACATGAATATAAACACAATAAACACAAGGTAATTTCAAGGAAAAAGCACTATTCATGTTTTGCACAAGCAACAGTAAGGCTGAATATTCTTAGACTTTCTTTCCTTTTCAGCACCGTCACAATCGTGATGCCACGCATCTTGTCAAGGGCTCTCAAGTTTTCCTCATGGTTTTTATATTTACAAATTATCTGATCACTCTTAGAATCCCAGCAGATGATGTCCTTTGTGAAGTAGATGACAGCATAGCTGGCACTGCCCACCTTGTATAGCAAAAGGCAGGCAAGCAGAAGCTTGTACTTTTCTTTGGTGCACTATCATTATTTTAAGATGCCACTTTGGTGCTTCATCCACTTTGATTTCTGGTCATCTGATTACAATTTTCTCAATATGCCTATAGGCTTAAAATATCAAGTCCAGTCCATATATGAACTATGACTACTCTATGACATCTAATGATAAAAAGTCAAATAACCTCTATTTAATGATTTCAATGAGAGGGAACTTGTTACCTTCCAAGGCAAATTGTTTTTCTTAAACCCTGTTAGCTCCCTATTATTTCCCAGATTAAATATAAAATCCTCTTTTGGGCTATTACAACCTTCCATAGCCTGACCCTTGCCTGCCTTTTTTGGGCTTTTTATGCTTTATTCCCTGCCATATATTCTAAGATTCAGCAACACTGGCCCCCTTGCTGTTCTTTTAAGAAAACACTCCATCATCTAACTCCAGGTTTTTCACTGGCTGTTTGGAACTAACTCTAACTCTCTCTCTCTCTTCATTTCAATTTCCTGGTTTCTCTCAAGTCTCAGTTAAAATCTCCCCTTCTCCAAGAAGCCTTTCCTAGCCTTCTTTAATCTTAATGACTTCCCTTAAGATGATCTCCAATTCATACTTCTAATGTCTTTTTTTGGACACAGTTATTGGCATATTGTCTCTTCTGTTACACTATGAACTTGTTGAGAAAAGGGCCTTCTTTTTTCAACCTTTATATTCCTTGCAAATGGCCTAGTGCCTGGCACATAGTAGGTACTTAATAATGTTTTTAGATTTACAAATTAACATTTCAGCCTACTCTTCTGACTGCATGTCATAAATATCAGCAATAGCTAAGTTTTACTCATTTGACTTTCCATATGTGGATTATGAAGCAAATTCTTGTGATTAACTGTCAATACCCCTAGGGAAGCCCTCTGGCATTCTCTGGCTTAATGTATTTAGAACAGTGTCATCCATGAAATGAAGTACCTGCAAGTCATGTGCTTTAATAAGAAAGCCCTTCTTCTCTTCAGCATCTTAGACAGCTTTGGCAAGACTGTGTCTTCATGTGTTACATTTCGTATGGTGTTGAAAATCAGAGGGTAATTAGATAAAATTATCTTTGCTGCCATAAATATCAAAGGCATCTTGTAGTAGTAGCTTTCCTGGTTTCCAGGTTATAAAGGTGACTCATATTGAGTTCACAGTTGACTAATACAAAGATGACCTTTTCACATGGACTGTTGTGCAGCTATGCCTTTCCATAGTATACTGTAAAGTGGATTCCCTCCTCCCCACCACAATAGAAATACAGCACATTTACTTCAACTCTGTAACATTCTATTTTACCAGGTTCAGTCCGCTGTTCTTCCAAACCAGTATCTTTTAGGTTCCTTAATCTTTAGTCCAACACATGAGGTCTTGCTCAAAGCTTAAAATTGCATAAGCATGTACCATCCATTCCTCTTGCCAAACTCAATAAAAAGTAAAACAAATGGGGCAAATTGCCATTCTTCTTGCCTTAGATAGCTTAGCTTTTCTCTGGCACCACTTCTTGTCCAGTTCCTAGTGTGACATTCCAGCCACCTCTGATCTCATTATTGGATTCCCAGTTACTAATGTGACAATATGATGATGACTCTGTCCCAGATATTTGTCTACCGTTATGACCATTGTAGTCACATTCGTAGGCAATCTATGTTTCTCAGATCACTGGTGAAGATTACAGGCAATGTGCAGGCCAGATTGTGATAGGAACCTTAAATGGGGAAATTCCAAGCCAATGGGAACACTCTATTCCTGATGTTCAGTTTATCCTTTCTATTGTTGATGGGAATGATTTAATCATAAGCAATGCTTTTTCCAGCCCAATGAATGATATCCACGTCATAGAATTTCAGAAGCAGAAGGCAGTTTAGGGTCATCCAGACCAATTTATACTTCAATGAAAATTCCCTTTACAGTCTCCCAGTCACGTACTTTCCTTTGAAAGACTTCCACTGATTTCCTTGCTAAATTCCCTGCCAGGGCAGAGAGATTCAAGCTTACACCAAAAACCTATCCAGCAAGTATATACTGTGCTCTCATGCTTCCCTGTATCTGGAAGTCCTTCCATTCCCCTTTTTGGCTGTTGGATTCTGTTTAAAGTGAGATCCACATGGCACCTTCTCCACAAAAATTTCCCCTGGCCTTGTACTTTTTTCTGGTTGGCAATGTTCTTCTCCACTGGATTTCAAATACCCCTGTGTTTTAGATTATCATAATATATTGTTGATGTCATATCATATATTTCATTATGTGCATATCATTTCTCCATGCTAGACCAAAAGATGTATTAGGGAAAAGACATCATCTTATCTGAACTATGTCTCTTCCACAGTGCCTAGTACAAGGTCCAATATACATTAGGATACTTCATAAATATTTGTTGTATTTGAGCAATGGAAACTGTCTAAAATAAACCAAGGCAAACTTCAACAAGAGCACATAGTGCCTCTCCCTTTTTGATAGCAACAGCCACAGCTCACATTTGTATCAAGCTTTAAGTTTGCAAAGCACATTACGTATCATTTTTTAAATAAATGAAAATGATGTAAAAAGTGGTAGATGTTGGGATGTGGCCTCACAATGTTTTTTCAGTTTGTTAGAAGTAGTAAGAGAAGTAGCACAGATACACAACACATATACTGAAAGATTAGAAAAAAAGGAAATAAGCTTAATTATATTTCAAGAGTTATCATACTCCTGGGTGACTACTTCAATATTCTTTTTTAGATGTTCTGAAAATGTTAACATGGAAAAAATCACAGAAAATCAGAATTATCATCTAACACATGCTTCCAAGTTCCCCTTTGCATCCTTAAGCCTACTCTAGGAAAATGATGTAAATTAATTTCACTCATTTGTTGACTTTAACCTATCCAGGCAAATCACTTTGCAATGTCATTCAGATCTTTGCAAACATCTTTGGTGATGAAGCTCATTAAAAATCTCTCTGTGTAACTCAGGTTTCCTGATGGCTTCAATCATCTTGATTAAGGCTCTTGAACAATTATGTCGTGGTGGAGTTGTAAATTCTCTGGTTATTTTGCAAATACTGTATAGTAATAGTAGAAATATCTCTAGATTTTTAGATTCTAGATTCCAGGTCTGACCCTGCAATTTACTATCTGTCTGAGCTTAGAAAAATTACTTAACTACAATTGGAGAAAAAAATGTGGTTGAGTGGAATGAGTCAGAGTACGAAGTGAGTGTCTGAAGTTGAAAGATCTGGGTTTAAATCCTAACTCATCTACCTGCTATCTGTGTGAGTCCGAAAAAGTCTCTGCACTTCTAGTAGACTCATCTTCCTCATTTATAAAATGAAGTTTGATTAGGTGACCTCTAAGACTCCTTTTAGGCATCTAGGTGGTGCAATGGATAATGAGTTGGGCCTAGAGTTAGGAAGACTCATTTTTACGAGTTCAAATCTGGCCTCAGACACTTAATAGCTGTGTGACCATGGGCAAGTCACTTGACCCTATTTGACTCAGTTTCCTTATTTGTAAAATGAGGTAGAGAAGGAAATGGCAAATCTCTCCAGTATCTTTGCCAAGAAAACCCCAAATGGCATCATGAAGACTCATTCATGACTGAAAAATGACCAAATAACAAAGACTGGAGTCTTTCAACTCCAGATACTCACTTCATACTCTGACTCATTCCACTCAACCACATTTTTTTCTCCAACTATAGTTAAGTAATTTTTCTAAGCTCACACAGATAGTTAATTGCACGGTCAGACCTCTTAATTTGGAATCTGAGGTCCTATGACCACCACTCCTTAGTTTCCTCATGTACGAAATGACACTGTTGGACTAAAAGATCTGTAAGGTTCTTAACAGCTTGAAATCCTATGATCTCAGGGACCAGGGATATATATTCAAGAAGTATATATACTCAATGAGGTATATAGCTAGACCTTTGAAATGGATACTGTTTTTATATTGCTTTAATTGAAAAAAAGTATGAGAAATGACAAGGATTTTATAAGATTAATACTAATACAGTGTGAGAAGGAAGGACAAAAAGACTTTACTGTACCTGAAGGGCATCCTGATATTCATCCTCTCTGCATATTTGCAAAGCGTATCCCATGGGCAGTGGATTTTGACAAACATGATATCACTATTTGTAATAGATTGCTGTAAAGGAGAGTAAGACAGGTACCATGAATGAGCTATGGAGCTGATGCTAAACTATATAACCTCATTTCCCAAGGAAACCTTCCCTCTTAGAATAAAAGAGATCATATTTGACAAGTTGAAGAGCATCCAGTAGAGGGTAATTAGGATGGCAAGGGATCTCAAGACTCTGCCATATCAGGAACAATTAAAGGGCCTGGAGGGTGTTTAGTCTAAAGAAGAAAATTCCCAGGAAGGGTATGAAGACTATCTTAAAGTATATGAAGGGCTGGCATGTAAAGATACTATATATCATAATATATTATTGCAAAGATTGGCCATCAGATTTGGTAGGTTGCCATTGTCCTCTTGGGCAGCTAGGTAGCACAGTGGATAGAACACTGGACTTGAAGTCAGGAAAATCCATCTTTCTGAGTTCGAATCTAGCCTCAAACACTACTATCTTATTAGTAACAATTGCTCTAGGAACATCTGTACCCATAAATTCCTATATTTCCAACTCCTAATGCCATGACTCCTTCAAGATTTTCTCAGAGGAAATCATATTGACTATGGAAATGAGTATAGAAGAGAGGACAATAAAAGAAAAGAGGTTCTAATTTTGGAGGCTTCAGTGTCTTTGAAGGTTGATCTAAGAGGCACTCTTTTTTTGGCTCCAGTTCAGTAGATGATGCTTTGAAATGCAGAGCAAAGAATGTACTAATTTCCATTTCAAAGAGAAAAAAGAAAAAGGATGTCCAAATTCTACAATTAATGCCCCAACCAGGAAAAATTACAGACTTTATTTAACTGCTCCAACAGGTAAATGGTTCATGTCAGTGGTTGAAGTCCAGTCATGGGCCGTGGTTCTTACTTAATTGACTGTCCTTCAAACATTTTGACACCCAATTAGCTCAAGAGAAATTGCCCCAGGAGGTAGCTACTGTTACTTAGATGAGACAACAGCTTCATCCTTTCTTGTGACAAAAAAAGTTGGCATTATGAAAAGATCACGTAAGGAAGTCTTTTTGGAAAGAGTGTGGTATTTGGAATTAAATGACCTAGGTCAAATTTGGGGCTTGGTCATGGGTGATTTACTGAAATCTTTCATCTAGGCATTCTAGAAAGCAATTTGGAATTATGATCCCAAAGTTAGTGAACTATTCATGCCCTTGGACTTGGCAGTTGAGATAGTTTGTAGTGGTATTGGCCTATATTCCAAAGAAACCAAAGAAAAAGGAAGAAATCCTATATATATAAAATAATATTTGTAGCATATAATTTTGTATTGGCAAAGAATAGGAAACACTGAGGGTGCCCATAAGTTGGAGAATGGCCAAGCCAATTATGGCATACAAATGTTATGGAATGCCATTGTGCTATGAGAAATTAACAAAAAGATGACTTCAGCAAAACCTGGGAAGACCTGTATGAAGCACTGCAGAACAGAGTGAAGAGAATCAGGATCATATTTGTTATATGGGGGTTTGGGAGGTGTTGATATATGACATTTCAAGGACTGGTCATCACATTTGGTGATTTGTCACTGCCCTCTTGGGCACCTAGGTGGTGCAATAGATAGAGCGCCAGGCCTGGAGTTAGGATGACTCATCTTTCTGAGTTCAAATTTGGCCTCAGACACTTATTAGCTGTGTAATCCTGGGCAAATCGCTTAACCTTGTTGACCTCAGTTTCCTTGTAAGTAAAATGAGCTGGAGAAGGAAATGGCAAACCACTCCATTATCTTTGACAAGAAAACTCCAAATGGGGTCACAAAGAATTGGATACAACTGAAATGACTGAACAATACTGCCCTCTTTGGTACTATTCATGTTTGTGTAAATTCTATCTTCTGCAGAAAGCCTTTTCTTTTCCTCAAAGCCAATAATACTTTCAAATAACTTTCATCAACTTTTCATACATCTTGTATGTATTTGGTTATTTATATGTTTCATCTACTAGAACATAGGGTGCTCGTGGTTAGGATTTTTTCCTTTCCTTACTTTGCATTGCCAGTGCTTAGCACAGAGTCTGGCACATAGAAAATCATAAATTGACTCAAATGATTTGGCCAGGGTTATGGTCTCCTATGACAATAGGCATGTAACATTTTCTGTGTGCCTGGGTTCCCTTTCTGGGAAATGCCCATCTGCATTTGAAAATTAAGGATTGGAAGAAACTGAGGTATAAACCAGTCTAGTTGACCCGTCAAAGGTATACTAATGATCTAGGATGAGAATTATCATTTAGCCCAGGCTTTCTCCAAGGCCTTGTTAGAGTTCTAACATTCTAAAACCCCACCTTTACCTATGATTGGAAGGAAGAAAACAGGGGAGAGATGTAAGCTGTGATAGTCCACTTCATGAGAAAGAATTATTTCACATTGTGCTTCATTTCTCTAAAAATCAAAATCCCAAAATACTGGATATAAATGATTCATATCTTTTGAAGTTGTCTCACTTCAATGGCCTCTACCTTTTCCCTGAATATTCTAAGAAGAAATTGAATTTTCTTCTTCCCCATCTCCCTAGTAAAAAAAAAAGTTCTGTGCCCAATTTCAGGCCTCTGGAGATAATAACAACATACAAGCAAAGTTACTCTAATTCAGCCAACTTTCATATCTAGTATCTCACTTTGGCCATCATAACATTATTGTGGGATGTTTGGGGGAGGTATCATCATTCTTTCATTATAAAGTGAAGAAACTAATTGCCAAGAGATTAGGTGGCTTGCAGTAGGTGGCTTCAGTGCTGGACTTGGAATCAGGAAAACCTGAGACATGTCTTCAGAAACGATGTTAGGCAATGCATTTCACCTTGCCCTGCCTCAGTTTCTTTTTCTGTAAAATAAGGTGTTTGGACCTGATGGCTTCCCAGGTCCCTTCCAGTTAGAAATAAAAAGATCCTATGAGTTCTTATAGTAGCTGGTCTACTACTGGTTGTCACCCCATCCCTTGATCAGTATTATTTTTAGTCAACTCCTCCCCACTCCTGCTGCCATTTTGCTTCCTTCCTCTCTCACTGATTATTTTCAGCACATTCTGCCATAGAAAAATTCCTTTAAGTTTCTTCTACTTCCTAAATAAGATCTTACCACTTTCTCAGATTTACTGCTCTGAGTTATACAGAATAATATGTCTAGGAGGGGTTATCATCCAAGTTAGATAAGAGGCTTCTTTCAATGACATCGTAGATTTTCCCAAGGTCACATAGGTCATAAGTAGCAGAGCTGGGATTCAAATGCATGCTTTCTTGACTCCACATGGAGAATATTCCATTGATTCCTAACCAAGTCAGTGGCTGTTTGGGGGAAGGCGTACAGGGTGAATGAAGGTAGGAATGAGATGTCAGGCACTATGCTAAGTGCCTTACAAAATATTATGCTATTTGATGCTCACACCAACCTTACACTAATCTTTACAACAAATTTTCCCTTTTCAGTTTCTTTTTATTTGTTGTCTTACCTTTTAAACTTTAAGTTCCTTGAAGGCAGGGGCTGCCTCTTTTTGCTTGTATTTATATTTTCAAGTCACCCACTGCATCTGGGTCCATTTCCAGTTGTCCTGATCTCTATCTTGCCACTGGACCCAGATGGCTCCAGAGGAGAAAGTGAGGCTGGTGACTTTGCACAGTCCTCCCTCACTTAAATCCAAATTCACTTGCAAGTCATGGCATCATCTTCCTGATGTCATGGTCCCCTTCAAGAACAAAGGCCAAACAACAAGACAATGGGAAACCACTTTGGGACACATGGCCTACTACTTTATTTTCTGGGAAAGAAGAGATTTTTGGGAAAAGATTGCCGAGCTCCAGGCTGCCTGAAGATTGCAGGACTAGTGTGGAAACATAACCTAGAGATCATTGAAGGAATTTTCTGTGATGTGATCTGGTCTCATGTCCTGTGAGCTAGCGTACATCTAAAATCTTTTTCCAAGGCATCCTCCTCCCTTATAATTATTAAGGACTGTTGGACAAGTAACAAAATCCTTTCAAGAGAAAGGCAGCTAAGTGGTATGGTAGATTAAGTATTTGACTCAGAGTCAAGCGGATCCAAATTCCAATCCTGCCTCAGGTGCTTGCTTACTAAATGTGAGACTCTGGAGACTTTCCTTAACTTCTTCTAGCCTCAGATTCCTTATCTATAAAAGGAGGACAACAATAGCATCTATCTCACAGGGATGCTTTGAGAATAAAATCAGATAATACATATAAAGCTCTTCTTAAAGAAGGCTACACAAACACTAGACATTATTATTATGAAATAACTTTAAGAATAATACTAACAGGGATATATATGTATACATACATATGTATGTGTGTGTATTTAGCTTAAAGAACCCTTAAAATGAACTAGCTCGACTACTTTACTTTAAAACAAGTAATATAGAATGGAAGGTCCTTGAAGGCAGGAAGGGCTTTCATTTTTGCCTTTGTATTCCTAGGGACTAGGAAAGGCAGCAAGGCGTACCAGGTAGACAGTTGGCCTTAGCACCATGGAGAACTTAGCCCAATTCCTCTTCTGACACATAATAGCTATGTGACCCTGGGCAAATCACTTAACTTTTCTGTCACATTCTAAGAACATAAGTTACTGAGAAGGGGCCGACTTTCATCAGCAGAGTTTCCTCTACCAAGGAAATCATAGGTTCAGCTCTTATCCCCAGTTGTTAGCACTAAAAAAAAAGTTTCACAAGTCCTTGTTGCATGCTGAATAAAAGTATTTTAGGAGAGGAGATGCAACATAACTTGGGAAAGGTCACGAGGCTAGTTAGTGACAGACAGGCAAATAGAAAAACCAAGTCTTGTTCCTCCTGGTCCAGTTCTAATGGTATGCTAAGCCATAACTGTCTTTGATTCATCAGTGGCTTCCTTGAAAGGAGCTAAAATGGAGGCAAGAGATTTCATAGGCAAAGATGCCCAGGAACAGGACTCAGTGGCAGAAACCCTCCCAATTTCCAGGAAACAGTGTTCAAGGCACCCCTGTTTCACTCTAAGGCTAACACGTTTTTGAAAATGTGCTTCAGAACAGAATCTCTGCATGACAACATCTCTGCCATCAGCTACTGAAATGTCAAGCCAAGTGCGAACCCAGCTAGAAGGTTTCTCCTTTTGTACTTTCCCCCCAGGGACGTAAGATGTGTCTCCTTCTGTGCCTCCTCCACTTAATCTCTCTTTTCTTACTTCTCCTCTTTTAGAGAGGAATAATTGTGCTTGTAGCAGCAGGAAAACAGAGTACCTTTGCCTCAGAAAAGAAAGCTTGGCATCTGGCACTCCTCAATTCGGTGGAGGCATGCTTTTCAACATGAACAGAACGCCCACTTGCCTTCACCCTTCACATCTTGATTAAATTATTCCACCCAACATTCCCAAGAGGTAGAACCTTTATGTCTCACAGATGCTAAGCCAGAAGTCCCAAAAAGCTTGGCGACTTGCACAGGTCACACTGTAAGCTCAGAGTTACTGCTCTAAAGAGGAAGGATAGTGACAAGAAGCTTGATCTGGAAGGATGGCAGGATTCTAGAACTGGCTATCCCACTAAGGAGTTGTATAACATGGGGCAAGCCACTCCAGGCCTCAGTTTAGTCACCTACAAATGAGGGGGCTAGGTTAGATGCCCTCTTGAAAGTCCCTTCCAGCTTTAAAATTCTGTAAAAATATTCTATGTCTTGGCCAATCTGATGAATTATCAAATGTTTGGGTACTACTTGGTACAGGTTCAATTTAATTTAAGGAGGAAAACAATAACAGCCATTAGTACACAACTATGAGCAAGGCACAATAGGAGATTTGGGAGATAGGAAGACAAAGCGGGGAGAGGGAAAGTGACATAACAAATGTAAATAATAAGTACATATGGTGTATCACAAAAAGAGAGAGAGAGAACGAACTAGAGAAGGAACACACATGAACTGGAAAAGGTAGGAAGGTGATGAACTGTTGTTGTGTATAACAAACAGCTAGCAAATACCCCCAGTGCAAGACATGGCACGTAACAAATGCTTCATATATGCTCTCAATTGAATTGAATGTTTGAGAATCTTTTCTTTGCAGATAGACTGCAATCTTCTTGAGCTCAGGAGCACAGGGATGAGAGTAGATAAATTATTGAATGAATGCTTACTGATTCATCATCAATAAAACATGTGTGCAGATTGTGAGGAATAATTGGGGCTGTTTGCATAGTGGAAGGAATACCAAATTCCACTAGGCCTGGGACTATTGCCGAGTCTCTCTGTCACCTCTCTGCCACTCAGGTTACTGCTTCCAAGCTCTGAAGTACAATGGCATATTACTAGAGAATAAAGACTAATTCTGTTACTTAAACATACACATATATACTAATATATATATACTAGTTTATTATATTAATATTTATGTATATATACACATTATGTATAAACTATGTATGCTAGCATAGTATACATAGTACAAATGTTAGCTATATATACCATGCTAGTATACATAGTGTATATATATACACACACACACACACATATATATAGCTGTATAATAGCATATATTGCTAGTATACTATTCTGCTATGAACATGTATACTAGTACTTTACTAATATATATATATATTATGTACACTCACATAATATACAGTATATATAGTATACATAGTATATATGTACACATACAAATATATAATAGTGTATTTGATATTTATACTATACATATACACATTTACATATACACATATATCCATCTACACATCCATGTATCCATCTACCCATCCATGTATCCATCTATCTATCACCTACCTCCTAGTATAGAGAAGGGGCAGGTAGATGGCACAGTGGATAGAGTGACAGGCCTGGAGTCAGGAAGACATCTTCCTGAAATCAAATCATACTTAGAAACTTACTAGCTGTGTAACCCTAGGTAAGTCATTTAACTGTGGAAATTGACAATTTCCTCATCTGTAAAATGAGCTGGAGAAGGAAATGTCAAACCACTCTAGCATCTTTGCCAAGAAGACCCCAAATGGGGTCCTGAAGAGTCAGACACAACTGAAACCACTGAATAGCAACAGGAGAGCATTCCTAAATGGGGAAACTCCCTCTACTAATACAAGTCAACAATTTCTCTGCAATGTATGGTCTTAGTTGCCTACAGCTTATGGGACACTGACTAGCTCATTGCTAAACAGCGAGTATGTATCAGAGGTAGGATGTAAACTCAAGTCATCCTGACTTGAAGCTGATTCTTTCAGCTATTCTGCCTTCACAACAACCTAAATACCAAAGGCCCGAATAAGAAGTCTAAATGAACTATTTCTCTATTCCAAGCATCTGCATACTTTCTCTGTCTAGAGCACTAGGTAAATACGGGTTATTGTTTTGCAAAAACATCCTTGAGCTAACAGCAGCATTAAAGTTGCCCATGTTTTTATGAGCCTGGATGTGGGAAATAGCCACATAGACAGTGGTTCATGTAACTTCTGCCTCCTCCTCTTTGCACTATCTCTCTTACCTAAAATACTCTCCCTTCTCACCTCTTTATAACTTAGAAACCATTGCTTTCCCCTGCCCCTCAGAACTGGAGTTTGACTTTCTTTGTTTTTGTTGTTGCAATGGTAATCAGGGCAGGATTTTTTTGCTGCCAAGTGCCTTTGATGAGTCTGGCCTTTGTTTGAATGAGGCAGGTAAAGTGGGATTTTTTTGCCTTGGAGTGTTTCTCAGCACTAAGACAATCAGGAGTCATTGATTGGAAACTAATGTATGAGGTGGTACTAGTGATTGATTAACTTTCCCACACCCTGGATGGTGAACCTGGAGCCCCCAGTGTCCCAAAGAGCGTATATGTACTGGAAGGTTAGCTTTTGACTTTTTGGGGTACACCTATTGAAAGCATAATAAAACTTTGGGCAAGCCATTGAAAAAGCCCCGCCCCCTGCCCAGTTTTGATAACCCAGATAGATAGATGTTGGTGCTTCCCTGGTAAGTACGTATTGCTATGGATAGACTGGTTTGTGTTATTTGCTCTGTTTATAACGTGTGCTTGTAATTTCTGTTTGTATTTGCCCTGAAGTTCAGGGGGCTGATCTTTCCCTCCTGAACTAAGTGAATGATATATGTATGTTTAATTAAACTGAGATTGTTAATCCCTTAAAGTTGCATTCCTTAGAAAAGCAGATCAAAGATCCTGTGTTGGCAGCCCTTCTGTGTGCTGGTGCTATTGGTCTTACACAGCTATAGTAGCTGCTAGCTACATTGTTGTTGCAGTTGTTCAGTCATTCAGTCATGTTTGATTCTTCGTGACTCCATGGATCATAGCAATGCCAGTGCCTTCTATCCTCCGCTATCTCCCAAAGTCTGTCCAAGCTCATGTTCATTGTTCCCATGACACTATCCATCCATCTCATCTGCCGTCCCTTTTTCCTTTTACATTCAATCTTTTCCAACATCAGGGTCTTTTCCAAATGCTCCATCTTCTCATTATGTGGCCAAAGTACTTAAGCTTCAGCTTCAATATTTGACCTTCCAGTGAATAGCCAGAATTAATATCTTTAGGTATTGACTGATTTGATCTCCTTGATGTCCAAGGCACTCTCAAAAAGTCTTCTTCAGCAATTCAAAAGCACTGATTGTGGCACTCAGCTTGACTTTCTACCTGTGGCTCTTTCTGACCCATGAGCTGCTGGTAGCCTCCCCAACTTCAATTTATCTTATATTTATTTTGTACCTACTTATTTATGACTTTCTCCATTTAAGAATAACTTGGTCTTGAGACTTACTTGTTAATTAGCAGTTAGGTCCCTACCTGGCGTTTACATAGCTTGAGGAACTCCCTCTCCAGTCTGCTCCTTTGGAATTAGGGTTCTTGTTCTTTTTCTAGTCTACTCTGTATCCCTGCCAGCTGCTTTACTCCTACTTTTTTTTCTAGTTGCCTGTTATGTTTTGTCTTCCCATCTTATAATGTAAGATCCTTGAGAAGGGGGACTACCTTGTTTTTGGTGACACCAGGCACAGTGTCTAGTACATAAATGTTTAATAAATGCTTGCTCCAACCATTCATCTACCTATCTTTTTTTCTTAATGAAATATAAATTCCATAAGGTCAGAGAGTTTTTCATTTCTGTCTTTGTATTATTTTATCTAGTAATGCCTGACACATAGTGAAAAATATATACTTGTCAATAGATCAATTGATTACTGTGCCATAAGAAATGGTGAACGTGAGAAGTCCAAAGAAGCTGGAAGATGCATATGAACTAATGCAGAGTTAAATAAGCAGAGCCATAAGAACAATATACAGAATGGCATAAATGAACAGAAAGCTAAAAGGAGTTTGAAATCTTAAGTGAGGGGAAAATGATTGCCAAGTTCAGAGAAAAGGAAATAAAATAAAACTCCCCCCTTTTGGCAGAGAGTTGGGGGACTTCTAAAGGCACAATACTGCACATGTTATCAGAAACAAAATTATTTTTCTTTCTTTTACAGAAGCGATTAATTCCAGAAGTGGAATCTAGAAATTACAATGATATAAATCTAGAAATTACAGTGACACAAAAACAGGAGTCACTGATAAAACTTAAAAAACCCCTCAAACCTCAGTTATTAAAATAGTGTGCAAGAAGAATTCATTTATGACTTGAGCATATTTGTATGCATGCATGTTTTCACCAGGAAATGAATGTACTAAGGATTCTTACCTCTCTTTCCAGCATCAAGCCTTCTTCTCTGAGGTTCCTTTCAAATGTCCTTCTTTTCTCTACCTGAAGACTGGATTTTTTGTACACCAAGATATAATCGATGCGTTTTTTTCCATCTTTGAAAAAGAGACTTGATGTTGCTGTGACTTTCTTCTCCTTCTGCAAAGACAGGAAGCCAGAAAGGATGGGATAGTGACCAGTCTAGATCAGCACAAACAACAGAGGCAACCACTGCTGAGGAGTTTTAGCTTTTTCTCTTTTGTCACAAGTTCCGATTGCCAAAGCTGTCTTCCAGTGACCAGATTCAAGATTCTTACTGAGCACGCCTACCATGTGAGGATACAAGTAACTGATGGTCTTATAATCCTTTTAGGGTTACCTAATGCTGTATGCAGATTATCTCATTCGAGCCTCACAATGATGATGATGTAGTATTTATGAAAGATTTACAGTGTGCCAGGTTTATTGTACTGAGCGATGGGAACACAAATTCAAGAAATCAAGAGCCCACTTTGAGAACCACTGATTTAGTAAGTAATGAGAAACTTTCTCCCCATGTACTGTGAAAAGATAAAAGTTTGCTTTTCAGGAAATTTTATTCAGTTATCAGTTAATTGATAAGTATTTATTAAGCACCTGATATATGCGAGGTACTGTGCAGGGCACTGGGTATATAAAGAAAAAAAAAGCATCTCTGCCTTGAAAGAACTTACGTTCTATTATTCGCCAGTTTGTTAGTAGTTCCGGGTGTGCCTTATTTTTTAAATTCACTGTGAGATTCATTAAAGGTGCTATGTTTAATAGCCATATAGTCTCCAACCTACAGCACAATACTCCATATTTGCATAATCAATTATTCATATTACCAGGCAATAGAGTAATTTGCTACCAAAGCTTGGGTTTAGAACAGTATCATAGGGAAGCACAAGTGGCACAGTGGACCTGGAATCAGGAAGATCAGTTAAAATCTGGGATCAGACATTTACCAGCTATATTACTCTGGGCAAGTCACTTAACCTCAGTCTGCCTCAGTTTCCTCAGCTGTAAAATAAAGATAGTAATAAGCACTGACTTCCTAGGGGTGGTTGTAAGCATCCAATGGGATAGTTTTTCTTCTACATCCGTCTTGAGAGGTTTTTATCCTGGGGCCTGCTGATGAATTTGCCTTTTTTTAAAAAGGGATAACTATTTCATACTAACTGGTTCCCTTTGTATTTCTCTGTACTTTGTTTCATTTGTTTAAAAACCTGGCTAAGAAGAAGGCGTCTTTGGACTTCATCAAACTGTCAAAGGAGACCTGTGACATAGAAATGATTAAAAATCCGTGGGTTAGAAGATACCTGAAAAGTTGTCTATAGTGCACACAATGATGTATGGTATCATAGGGACCTTAGGAGGACATCTAATCCACCTCCTCCAATTTAGAGATGAGGAAACAGTCTAAGAGTGCTTGAATGATTTGTCCAAGGTCACGAGTGATAGTATCAGAATTAGAATTCATGTCCTCTTGCCTCAAATCCAGAAGTGTTTACTACATAAATGCTACATCTTGTCGTTACTCCTATTATTCCATCTAGATGTCCTATGTACCAATGTATATGTATAATTATGTTTGCTCTCTCCTCCAATATGTGTATATGCATATACACATGTCTGCATCCATCCATCTATCTATCTTTCATTTGATCACAATGACCTCCTGAAGTAGGTATTATTATTATCACTTTATTTATCATTGGGGAAAATGAAGATGACAGAGGTCAAGTGATTTACTCAGTGCCACATCCCTTGTGTCTGAATCAGGATCAGAACTCAGGTCTTCTGGACTCCAACAACTGAGGACTAGATTTGGGACCTGATTTGGATATGTGGGGTGAGGAAAGGTGATGACTCCATTTGCAATCCTGGGTGACCAGAAGGATTATGGGGGTGCTTCACTAGGCCACCTAGGTATCTGAATGAAGAAATCAGGGAAGAGCAAGAGAAAAACAATGCCAGAAAAAAGCATGGGATGGGCAGGCAGGATGGAGGTGCTTGCAGAGTATGAAGTCCTGTTTTTCAATGGGGATTGGGTGGGAAGACAATACTTTAATGGTGTTTTTTTTGCCACAGGATTGTTTTCTGTGGCTTCTCACAAGAGCTCTCAAGGCCAATGAAGGAATAAAGGAATTCCAGGTTTGCTCTACATTGCACCAAACTCTAAACAATGAGCTCAGTTCTCAGACCTTTAGAATCTCAATCTAAACCCACTAAAGGACCTGTGACATTTCAGACAAATGGGAAGCACTTTGTCATAGCTCACCACACATTTAAAATGGCTATGGAAGAAAATCCAATTAATTAACAAGAACATAATTCATCCTGCCATTCAGAAGAGCGATTCTTCACTGAAGAAAGGGATTCAGGATGTCTTCTAGAATTAGTTGGGATTCTGGCCTGTCACAACCATTTTCCTCTTTAAAAATTAGTTCATTGGGAGAGGAAAATTTTTTCTCTTGTCTTAGAGATTTGACAGTGACATGCATGTATATTTGATGTATATAGGATATGTTAAAAGAATTTGATGTACAAAATGGATTTGATATATAAAATGAATACATATGTTGATATGTGTGATGTATACATTCCTAGATGGTTTACTGGATAAAAGAAATAGAGATAGCACTTAGATTTGTGATTTCATGGGAAAAAGAAGTCCCTGGTGTGGATGTACCTTCTTCCAATGCAGGTTAGCAACTTCTTTGCAATTTAGTGTTTTAAAGAATTGTCTAGGTTCCTGAAAGGCTAAGTCACTAGCCCAGGGTCATACAGCCAGGGTGTATCAGAGGTAAGAGTCATATCTAGGTCTTCTTGGGTTCACTATGTTATGCTGCACAACACTTCATATATTTGTCTTTTATCAGTTGTGTCTGATTCTTTGTGATCCCTTTTGGTGTTTTCTTGGCAAATACTTAATAAATTCTTGTTCACTGGCTCATAGTTAAATTAATTCTAATGAAGGAAATAGAGTCACTTAACATCTCTGGTCTCAGGTACCTCATCTGTAAAACGGATAGAGGGGTGGTTGGATCAGATGACCTCTGAGGTCTCTTCCATTTTTTAGTTCTATGTAACCATGGAATGCCAAGTTATTGTACATAGTTAGGAAATGGGTCATGCTGGCTCATCAATAGAGAGGAAGATACCATGTATTCCAAGGATTGCCATTTTCAAATAACCATAGTAGAGTACAATGGAAGATACTTGAACTCTGAAATGACAAGGAAAAATAAAAAAAAAAAACAACTGACACGTATATGGCACTATAAGGTTTGCAAAGCCTTTAATATGCATTCTCTAATTTGTGTCTCATAACTATTTTGAGAGGTAGGATTTGAACTCTGGTCTTCAAGTGTAACGTTCACTTTCACTACTTGTCTCTGCCTTACAAATCAAGAAAAAAACCCTCTCTTTAATGACTCAGGAAGGTCCTTCAAGATCTCATCATCTTACTATGGATGCTTGAGTTTGGACCAGGGATTTACAGATATCTTAGGCAATATCATGGTTGGGTCTCAGTGATATTGATGCTTTCTACTATTCCACAAACCAAGTGCATCTTTTGTGACTGAGAGAAGCTCTGCAATCAGCACCTCCAGTAGAGAACAGCTCTGACCTATAATGAAGACTAGTGGAAAAAAGCTCTAGAGGACCTCTGGAGACTCACATTACAATCCTACACCTGTGCTACTAATACATACCCTGTATGATTTCAGTCAGGTCATTTCTCTAGGTCTCAGTTTCCTTACCTGTAAAATGATCCATTGGGACTAGATGATCTTTAAGGTCAGTTCTAATCCGTAATGACCAATGAACTAAATATTTCCTTAAAGCATGGTGATTAGTGCTGTTAAATTCCTGGATCCATTTTAAAGTAACTTGTAAAAGAAAATCTACTCAATGTACTTTGTCAATGTCACATCATAAAGTTGAGGCCCCATCAAAGGCTGTAGCAGCTCAGATATTACCAAATTTGAAAAAGAACTCAAGTATGACTTGGTAAAGGACTATATGTCAATTTTCTGAGGATCTGCTTAAACTAATCTAAATCATAGGATATCTTAGAGCTTGAAGGCTCCTTAGGGTCCATCTAGTCTAACCCACTTTTTCATAAATGAGGAAACTGAGGCCCAGATGGGTGAAATCACTTGCCCAAAGTCATGCAGGTAGTAAAAAACAGACTTAGTATATGAACCCTGGTGTTCCCACTATAAACCCAGAGTTCTTTCTCCTGAATTACACAGTTTTTCTTACAGAGGCTCGCTAGAAGAAGCTGAAGAGATGATCCATTCCTCCATGCTTCTATCTTTCCATCCATCCTCCCTCCATCCACCCATTCTTCTCTCTCTCTTTCTGCTTTACTCCCTCCCTTCCTTCCTTCCTTCCTTCCTTCCTTCCTTCCTTCCTTCCTTCCTTCCTTCCATCTGTAAAAACTCATTTAGACCATTTACTAAGATACTGGAAGGATTTTGATCTCCCTCAGTACAATCACAGATGTTTTGAAGCATAGAAATAGAAAAGTGCATTGCAAAATTCACGAAATAGCTGACATTTGTATGGTCTTTGAGAAATGCTTTACATGCAATCTAAATTCAATCTCACAATAGCTTTGAAACATAGGTGCTATTATTATCCCTCTTTTATAGAGAAGAATACTATAGCTCAGAGAGTTGATGGGACTTGCCCAGGGTCACATAGCAAGTGTCAGAACATGATTCTGAATCTGGATCTACCATTCTTTCAACTGCACAACGCTTACTTGACTGTAAATCTGTCTTGGGGAATTAACTTTTTGGGGGTGTTTAAAATATAGAACCATGTTTAAGGGCGGTAGGTATATTTCAAAGAACTGCTCACGTACTTTAGACAAAGCTCTCTCTTTATAAATCTCCATGAAACATTTCCAGAATAACTAGGCATTTGGCAATTTCCAATGCATGCTCATGGAAATGATTTATATAACCTTGGCAATGGAATGTACCTAATTAAAATGATCCTAAATAATGTTTCTTTCCTTCAGGGAAGGAGCTAGGTTTTATGTCCTCTATTAGAAAACCTATTATTATTCTGCATTGTCAAGGGGATAGGGCAGCCTTGGGTCTCACATGATCTTGCTGGGATCTTTTCCTATCACTAATCAAATTGCCATGTTCTTTCAAATGAGCCATTGTTTTCATGAGTCAGAGACATTTACTGCAGCAGATTCCTTACCAGAGTTTATTATTTGATTAAATGATCACAAGCAGGTTTCAGGATAATAATAATTAAAAAGAAAACAACAATAACAAAGAAATATTATGGAAAACTAAGCAAATAAACTCTACTGTAAATGGGCCATTACCACAGACCACATTCTTGCCCACAATTATCCAAAGTTAACATTAATCCTTCAACAATTAAGAACAACATTTAAAAATAGGGCACCTTAGCAAATATACATTATCTATAAGGTATATGGAACAAAACACTTTTGAAATATGGGACCCAACACATGTGGAGATACAACATGGTACATACCATCTCTTCTGTCCTGTCTACTATTATCATAGTACCTAAGCTCCCTTTGGAGAGCCCACGAAAGATAAGCTTACATCCTGGTACAATCTGGAGGCAGTTTTAAGCTATTAATGTTTACTCCAGCACCAAGATTTTGGGGACATCTTATGCTGTTATTCTACAACAACAACAGGTTTTTTTTTTAAATCTACCTGTTCAGTAGTCTATAATCAAATATAAAAAAATGAGAGTGATTTGTCCCAGAACTGTGCTTAGCTGAACCCTACTGGAAAGGCTGAGAATGAGTTGATGAGTGTAGCAAAAACAATAGCTTACATTATATAGTACCTAAAGGTACTATGCAAAATGGTATACAAACACTATCTAATTTGGCCCTTTTAATTCTGTGAGAGAAGTGCTTTGTTATATCCATTTCATGCATGAGGAATGTGAGGTTTAGAAATTTCAAATCCTTTGGTTAGTCATTTTTTGGTTGTGTCCAACACTTTGTGACCACATGTGGGGTTTTCTTGCCAGAGATTCTGGAGTGTTTTGCAATTTCCTTCTTCAGTTCATTTTACAGATGAGGAAACTGAGGTTTAAGTGACTTGTCCAGGGTCACAAAGCTAGTGAGTGTCTGAGGCCAGATTTTGAAGTCAGAAAGATGAGTCTTTCTGACACCAGGCCCAGTCTTCATTACAGCGCCTAATGTTATGTATCTTTTAAATTTCTGAGGCAAGATTCCAAGCTGGGCCTTCCTGATCCGAAGTCCTGCTTTCTATCTACTTTCATTGAATCGATAATCTATAGGCTATAGGAACAGGTGATTCATACAGGTCATACATACATATGCAGGAGAAAAGACCAAACTCTTTGGACAAATTTAATGAACAAATCCATTATCACTGTGTACCTAGTCTGGTACAATGGACAAAGCACCCTGCCTGGAGTCAGGAAGACTCATTTTCTTCAGTTCAAATCTGGCTTCAGACATTTACTAGCTTTGAGACACTGAGCAAGTCACTTAACACTATTTGCCTTAGTTTCCTCATCTGGAAAATGAGCTGAAGAAAAAAAAAAACGACAAACCATTCCAGTATCTTTGGCAACGAAACCCCAAATGGGGTTACAAAGGACAACAAAATCCAACATCACATCACAGATTTGGATCTGGAAAGGAACTTGGAGGTCACCAAGTTCAACCCCTTCGTTTTACCAATGAGGAAACTGAGATACAGGTGAAGAGATTTCCCAGGGTCATCCAGTCAGTATCTGAGATAGGATTTGAAATCAGGCCTTCCTGATTCCAAGCCCAGTGCTCTCTCCACTATCCAATACAGCCTACTGTATGCAAGAGAAAGCAATTATAGTAGAGATTATAGCCTATGTGCAGGGTTGGTAGGGAAGGAGGCATTTTATTGAGGAGAGTTATGACAAAGAGCAGTGGCTGAAAGCCAACTTTGAACTGAAGAGCAATCCTAAGAGCCAAGGCTAGCATCAACTTATACCCTCTAGTTATTCAGTTACATATGAGTCAGTGTCAAACTCGACTCAACAAACATTTACCCACCTACTGTGTACAATGCTCTGTGTTATACAAATCACTCACTCTGTACGATGATTGAAAAAATGATATTTAACTTGGGCCCTGGGAAGCTGAAGCAGAGCCAAATGAGAAGGAACATATTATATCATTAACGGATGCAATTTTCTGTAAAGAAATAATAGACAAATTAGCAACTAACAGAGATGAATGGGGAATATGTAAAGCCAACAGGCACAAGATCTACTCTCACTTCCTGTCTTTAATGGTCTGGAAATGAACCCACATAAAGGATAATAACAAGTAATCTCATGAGATTGGTGAATATCATTCTCTCTGTTCTCCTGTGCAAAAGGAAATGAAAATGCCAAAGCAAAGCAAAATGATTCAATCTCAGAGTTACCCTCACAAGGCATGGCCTAAGGTGAGGCATCAGTAAAGAAGGCAGGGCAGGGATCTTGTCTAACTTAATCTGAGATCTCTTCCAACTCTCTAATCCTTTGTTACTAGACACACCATACTAGATCCACTGGTCACTCAATGAATCTTCAAACAACTGTGTAACTGTAGAGCAGGGCTATCCAAAATGCAGCCACAGTGAGATTTATGTGGCCCACCTACAACCATGGAAATTTACATAAATGCTTTAGTAAATGAAGCTGAGCTACCTTAGAGCTCTCGCTAAAATGGCAAATCAAAATATATTGTTTATTGTTTCAATAAAAACCTAAGGTTGGGCAGTCTGCATAGTGTTCCCTGTCTCCCATGCCCATAATTTTTGCATAGCCTCTCCTTGGAGATTATGTAGCTATGTATCACTAAAAATCATAAACATTTAATAAATTACTTATCAGTCAGGTACCATGTGCCAGGCACTGTGCTAGGGATAAGAATCAATCAGTCTCTGTGAACACAGAGCTATATTCTAATGGAGGAGACATTCTAATGAAGGTATACTTATAAAGAGTTAACCCTGTCCTCATCAATATTAAATTATAAAGGAAAGTGGGGAGACAATCTAAAGCTAGACAAATTAAATAATCAAATTAGCTAATTGAAACAAATATAAGTAGATAATTTAAATCTCAATGAGCTTGTATTTTAAGAGGGAGATGTAAGTCAATAGCTTGCGCTGAAGATGCTTACACTCTAATAGAGGTACACATTAACACATATTGGATATAAACAAACTAAATATAAGGTGTCATTTTTTTCTAAGCAGGAGAAGCATTAGATGGTGGGATTAGGACAGGCCTCATGCTGGAGATGGCACATGAGTTGAGTTTTAAAGGAGGCTAAAAGTTCTAGGAGGGAGAGTTAAGAAGCGAGTACTTTTTAGAAATGGGATAAAAGCCTGTGCCAAGGCAAAATATAACAGGAATAATGTTTGTGTATACCCTAAGAGTAATGAAAAATATGGCGGGCACTATTACTGTAATAAATGGTCTGAAAAGATATTAGGGACAGGTTTGTCTGCCCAAAGAGGTCAGCAGGTCAAGTAGCAAAAATGAGGGATAAAAGATGAACAGGCCCACTGCTATATGGCATCCATAAAATATTAAAAGAATGAAAGGTCTCTAGGACAGAAGTCTGAATTTTTTCTCTTTTTTATGGGGTGTTTACAGATTCGTGTTGTAAAATTTCGTTTAAGTATTTGGTCATAGGCTCTGTGCAGACTGTTGGCCTTCAAATGTCTGTGGCTTCTGTAAAACTTCCCCCAAATTCCCATTTAATTTCTTATGCTGACCTGTGATATGGTGAAACTCTGATGGGGAAATTCATGATATAGAAGGTATAACTGTATATAACATTTCGTTTCCCACCTCCACAACTTTGCATTTGCTTTTTTTGATTCCCAGAATGATTTCCCTCCTCAACTCCCCCTCATGGAGTTCCTAGTTCTTTTATAGCATTTGTTACTATTGAGTGAAATGCTCTGGAGGAGAAAGTGAGGCTGGTGACTTTGCACAGCCCTGCCTTCATGCAAATCAGTCAACTGCAAGTCATGTCATCACCTCCCTGATGTCATGGTCCTTTTGGGGAATGAAGGACAAATCACACAATCTGTTGTTGAGTCATTTTAGTCATGTCCAACTTTTCGTGACCCCATTTGAGATTTTCTTGGCAAAGACACTAGAGTGGTTTGTCGTTTCTTTCTCCAGCTCGTTTTACAGATGAGGAACTGAGGCAAACAAGGTCAAGTGACTCGCCCAGGGTCATATAGCTAGTAAGTGTCTGAGAATGGATTTGAACACAGGAAGATGAGTCTTCCTGATTCCCAGCCCAGTGCTCTATCTACCGTACCACCTAAGTGCATGAGTTCACGTCATTTCCTACAAGAGGCCCTTTAGGATTTCTAAAGTTCTCAGCTGTATTTTTCAAAGACATTTTGTATTTATTTATCTGATCATATGTTGTTTCCCCAAAACAGTATGCAGGTTCCTTGAGGTAAAGTTCTGTTTCATATTTATACATAGTTATGGTGCCTACTACGCATACAATAGGTGCTTAGTAAGTACATTCAATTAGAAAAAGAATATTGAATTATTTCATGCAGAGATTGCCTTGGTTGAGAATACTAACATCTCTTATTTCTATTCCTGGTCTTTATGATAAAATGCACTGGTTCCAATAGGCCCAAAGTACCCTGGGCTATATGCTCTGTACTTGTAGAAAATTGGTTTTTGTTGTTCAACAGGCCTCTGGTCTCCAGATTTATGACACTGAAAAAGGGACTCTCCACAGGCATCGCTTGAAGCAATAAAATGGCCCCCTCCTGGGATGGGGAAATTTGTTGAATAATGACATGGCTGTGGGGGGGGGGGAGTGGAGAAGGGAATAGAAGGAAAAGCTTATCTTCTTGCCACAATTCCATGATGCCATAGATGTCACATCACACCTCAAAATCAAGGAAAGCTTTCTAGGAATAAAAATTCTGATTTTTCAATTGACTCCAGTTATCCCGAATGTGGGAAAAAATTCTCAGTGAGAGCAAGTTGGCTTTTTAGTGAAGAACAATCTGTCTTTTGGACTACCTGGGTATAATTTAGTGAAGTATTAGGCTCTTACTCAGTCAACTAGAATTTATAAAGTGCCTACTATGTGCTAAGTACTGACATAGGTGGAAGAAAGCTAAGAAAACATCTATTTCAAGGGCATCATTTTGCAGAGAGAGAGATAAATTGATGTCTAAAGAAAAAAAGTGATTTGTGTACCACTGAGTCAGTCATTATAGTGTGGCAGATGGTACAGTCATATTAATTTCAATATGCATGGAAGCTTCATTCAGGGCATGTAGAAGGGACCCAACCAATAGTGTGATGTTTGCTATTTTCAATGGCTCAGCATTGAGTAAGCTAGGGTGCATCCAGAAACGTGGCATCGGTGTGCTAGGTTGGGCTAGTCTTCCCTGATC
>CM053623.1:429528898-429545011 GCA_028646595.1 Phalanger gymnotis | reverse complement strand
AAATCAGATTACCTAATTTTGTATCCTGCTAATTACTTTTAAACATTAATTGGCCTTAGTTGATTAATTTTTTTAAATACAAAAATCTGTCACTCTATATTCAGAGTCTTTGGGCTGACTGGGGAATCCACTGATCTGTTTTGCTAATAATTAATATAGCTCATATTGTTTCCTCAGTTATTATTAATTACCTGCTGCATCTCAAAAGACTGTTGTGAGGATCCATAGTGAAAAGTGTTTTAACCACATTATCTTAGAGTAACAGTCTAAATCTCAAACCTCAATTTAGCAGAGACTATGAAGCCCAAGTCAACAAAGTAGCTGCAGGTATTTTTCTGTTTTTTTTTTCTAAATTTCCAAAGTAACTTTAAATTTTTCTTCATTTTCTTGTCTCAAACTGGTAGCTTCCCTGGGTGTTTCAGTGGAATCGGAAGGCCACATCTTTGAAAGAGATTGGTTTATTAAGGTCTAAATAGGCCTACTGGTATAATAAATTTGCAGTTTTCCTTACTTCCTCCTTTTCCTGGGTCTCTGAAATAAATACTTTTTTACGAGGCAAGTTTTGACTATCACCTTAATGGAAATGATTAGAGGCCTCCTTTTAAAATATCATAACAAAATAATTTTAAAAGTAGGAAATCTATAATCATCCTTCATAGTTTTGTTGCCAGAAATCACTCAATAGAATATAAACTACTTTAAGGTCTATTTTTCATTTTTGTCCCTGCCATCACTAATACCTAGTACAGCAGAGGAGCTTAATAAACTCTTATGGAATTTCACTTAGTAACATTACACCTTAATTTCCATTTCATGTCTCAGAAAAGTCGTCTTTTTAGGTGCTATCTATCCAAAGAGACAGGAGACTGAAAAGCCGGTTCTCTGGATAGTATTATTGAGGCTGTTCAGTCATTTCAGCCATGTCCAACTCTGTGATCCCATTTGGGGTTTTCTAAGCAAAGATATGGTTTGCCACTTTTCCCCCAGCTTATTTTACAGATAAGGAAATTGAGGCAAACAGAGTAGAGTGATTTTCCCAGGGTCACACAGATAGTGTCTGAGGCCACATTTTTCCTGACTCCAGACCCATCATTCTATTCACTGTACCACCTAGCTGCCCTTAATAGGGGCATTAATATTTGTAAGCACATTACTGAATGAATAAACACTTTGATGATTGCTGTCCTCTCAGAAATCCTCCCTGGAGGATCTACTTAACCTACTGGGATTTTTTTCCTCTAGGTTTCCCAACATTACATGGATACCAACAACTCATAGAGACCATTCATTGGTTATCCTTTGGTCTCATCATGTGATCTCCACCTTCTTCTCTAGTCAAAGTTGATATAGTGGGAAGAGCTCTGAATTTGGAGCACAGAAGAACTAGGTTCCAATTTTACCTCTGTGTGACCCTAGGCACATCCCAAAGACCTCTTTGGGCCTCACTTTTATAATCCGTAAAATCGAGTTTGAATAGATGACTTGTAAGATCCCCTTCACCTCAAAATCTATGATTCTGTTCTTTATAAACCATATTATTTTGTATACTCCAGGTTCTATTTCTGGAGCTTCTACTATGTTCTAATGATATATTTTATCTATCAAGTAGTAACTATTCTTATGGGGCAGCTAGGTGGCACAGTGGATAAGGCACTGGGCTTGGCATCAGAAAAATGAGTTGTCCTGAATTTCAATCTGGCCTCAGACACTTACTAGCTGTGTGACCCTGGGCAAGTCACTTAATGCTGTTTGCCTTAGTTTCTTCATCTGTAAATGAGCTGGGGGAAGAAATGGCAAACCATTCCAGTAATTTGCCAAGAAAACCCCAATAGGGTCACAAGGAGTTGGACACAACTGAAAAGACTCAACAACAACAAAACAATTCTTATAAGGACCAATGTTTTAAAAGTTGGCAGAAAGAGCCCTTCTTCATTAACTTTTTGTAGTCATTCAATAGCTTTTCTCATTTATTCTTCTATATGAATTCTCTCAGAGAATATTTGCTAACTCTGTAATAGTCCATTGGTGTTTTTGTTTGTACTGAATAACTTTCACAAATTAATTTCGGTATTATATTATTGTTATAATACTTTGATCTAACTATGAGCAAGAAATAGCCTTCTAGTTGGCAGTTCTTCCTTTGATTGTCAATTTTTTTTACAACTGTCTTTTTACAGGTTTCGTATGCCATTGAGCATCAATGCCCAGATGCATGGTGTATTTTATTGTTCATGTAAATTTTGTTTTCTCCCCATCTTGATTTTGTTAGTAATATATAGACATGCAGGTGGTATTGTTGGGTGTATTTTATATTCTGATACATGCTAAAATTATCATCTCAATTTTTTTGTTTAGTCTATTAAATTCTCTCACCACATATTCATACCATCCCTGCCATTTTCCCTGTTGAATATAAGTAGCTCCTTTTGAAGGCAGAGTTTGTTTTTTATTTCAACTTTGGGTCCCTGGCATTTAGGACAATTCTTGGCATAGGCAGCTACATGGCAGAAGAGACAACATGGTAGGCCTGGACTCAAGAAGACCCGAGTTCAAATGTGGGCCTTACTACTTGCAACCCCCATAAATGACTTAACTTCTATCTGCCTCAATTTCTTAAATGTAAAATAGGGATAATAATAGCATCTACCTTCCAGGGTTGTTGTAAGGATTAAACCAGTTAATATTTGTAGCTCAGTGCCTGGCATGTAATAGATACTTAGTAATTCCACTCTCCCTCCCTTTGTTCTTCTTTCCTCTCTCTACATACTCCTTTATTGGTAATATGGCAGAGCATGAATATGAAACAAAAACATGGCAGCCCCATAATACCTTCGGGCACTCTGTGCGTTTTGTGATCCAGATCTGTGACTGACTTATTGTTTCTAACAGAACACACTGTATCTCCAATCTCTGTGTTTTTAAATGAGCTGTCATCCATCCATGCCTAAATATTCACTTTTCTTCTGCCTATTTTATTTGGCCTTATTCAGGATTCAGTTCAAATCCCACCTTCAGCAGGAGGTCTCTCCTGATTCTCCCCCTGCGTCCATCACTCCACTCTGTTTCTTCTGTGGTGACCTTCTACACTGTATATAGCTTATATGCAGAGAGTTATTAGCATGTTTTCTCTGTCATTCATATAGGAGCTCTTTAAAGATAGATGGCAACGAGGTTCTTGTCTTTCTTTTTATTGTGCTTAGCATGTCAGGCATGCAGTAAGTGCTCAATAAATGCTTAACTGACATTAATTCAAACACATGAAATAACAAATCGTAGGATTTTTTTCTTTAACATTCATGGAAGAATAAGTATTCTCATCATCCTGTGAGGAAGTTAAAAAAAAAACTTTTATAAACGTTGCCTCCTTCATTTGAAACCACAATAAATCGAAAGAGTTCCATGACCCATCCTTATATATTTTACTATATCCTGGTACATACGACTCCCTAATTCATGGATTCCTAGATTTTAATTACCTACCCTAGATTCTTTCAGGGGTAGCTAGGTGGCATAGTGGATAGAATGCCAGACCTGGAGTCAGGAAGACTCTTCTTCCTGAGTTCAAATCTGGCCTAAGATATTTACCAGCTGTATGATGCTGAGCAAGTCACTTAATCCTGTTTGCCTCAGTTTCCTCATCTGTAAATGAGCTGGAGAAGGAAATAGCAAACCACCCCAGTATCTCTACCAAGAAAACCCCAAAAGAGATCACAAAGAGTTAGATATGACTGAAACCATTAAACAATAGCAACAATCAACAATAAAAGATTTCCTCAGTAAGGTTACCATGTATTGTATAAGCATGACTAAAAGAGAAATCTTAATGGTATAGAAGATCCTTTCTAAAGTCAATGTTTTAAAATGTTGACATCTATATTGTATTGTTGCTCAATGAGCGGAGGAGAGATTTGAAGGAGAGAGAGAATTTGGAACTCAAAATTTAAAAAACGCACATTAAAAAAAAATGTTCCCATCTGCCTCAGGGAGCTAAAGACAACTGTCCCGAATTTTCTGCAACTAAATTCTTGAACCTTAATATTCTAAAATACTCAAAGATCAGGCCTGATTTTTAGAAGCCCACTTCTCAGTTGTTTAAAAAGGAAACAAATTATTTTCGTAATCCAAATTTAACACTGATCCTTCCTGCTTGGAAAACTTACTTTTTTTTTTTTTTTGCTAACAGCAACAACAACAAAAAAACTATGCTACTCCCCAAATGATTCATTTGTACACATGCCTTGGACAGAATTGGCCTTTCAGGTACATTCCGTGATAATAGATGCCACTGGTCAAGTTTTGTGTGACAAGACTTTTTGACAGCATCCTTCAGATGAAGGACAGAATGCTGGCCCTTTCCCCTGAGCATATTCCTTTAGTGTGAGTTTTTGGGAGTAGATGCTTAAATTTAGGGTATGAGCTAACAATCATATTCCTCCATTGGAACAAAAATCAGAAACTCTTCCTTTTATTTGGGGAGTCTGTACTTGCCAGGATTCAACTAAGCTGACATCCTGGCTCTGATAGTTGAGAGGCATGACACCATAGACAGGTAAAAATCTTTGTGAATATCCATGTGCCCACTTTGTAAACAGGGTTTGATAAGACTTGCTACCACCTACCTTACTTACATGGTTGTTGTGAAGAAGACACTTTGAAATCTCTAAAGCACTTTTTAGAGTTGGGATATGTGTATCTGTTATTACACTGGTATAAGAACCTTTGTAGAAAGACAAAACTTTATGTCAATGCATATGAACAATTTTGAATTATATCATCCTCCCCACTCAATAAATTTCAGTGGCTCCCTATTACCTTCAAGATCAAATACAAAACGATCAGTTTGACATTCAAAGCCGTTTTTCACCTACCCTCTCCTACCCAGGCTTCTTACTCCTCTCACTCTACCCCAATACACACTCTTTGATCCAGCCTCCTGGCTTGTTCTATAAATAAGACCCTTTCTCCTGGCTCTGGGCATGTTCTCAGGCTATCCCCATGCTTATAATGCTCTCTCTCCTCTGTTCTGGCTACTGACCTCCCTGGCTTCCTTTGAGCCTCAACTAAAACCCTTCTACAGGAAGCTTTCCTCAACCTCTCTTAATTCTAGAGCCTTCCTTCTGTTAATCATTTCCTATTTATTCTTCCTGCCTTGTATTAGCTCTCCCATTAGATTGGAAACTCCTTGAGGACGGGAGCTGTCTTTTGCCTCCTTTTGTAGCCCCAGTTCTTAGCTCAGCACCTGCTGCCTAGTAGGTACTTCATAAGTATTTATAGCTTCAGTGATCTGATAGTATAACAGGATAGTGAGAAAGTCCTTGGAGTCAGAAAGTCCTGGATCCATAATCCACCTCTGGCCCATACTATGTGACCATAGGAAAGTCTCTATGACCCCACACTTCTCTCTAAGAATGAATTACATATAAATTGTTGGCCTGGAGCCACAGGCGGGGTTTTCATGCTGGCATCACAATTCTGTTTGAAAATATACATATAACACAAAAACATTTCTGCAGTAGCTGTGGTTTCATATTTTAGGTCTCAATACGTAGTTGCAAAAGCCAGGTAGGTGGTGAAGTGGATAGAGTGCTGGACCCAGAGTCAGAAACACCTTATTCAAGTCCAGCCTCAGACACCTAAGACTGTGTGACCCTGGGCAAGTTGCTTAACATTTCACCCTCAGCTTCCTCATCTGTAAAATGGGGATAGTAAGAGCACCTATCCCTCATGGTTTTTATGAGCATAATATTAGATAATATTTATAAAGCACTTGCAAACCACAGAAGCTTTATGTGCTATTATTATTAACATAATTATAATAATTTCTCTTAAATATGTATATATGTGCATATACATGCATATATATGTATGTATACATACATATATATATATATATACAAATGGATGTATATAAACATTTCAATAGATATATATTAGGTATTACAAGTAGCTACATTAATAACATCAATCTACCCCAAAAAATCATCAATTAAATACATGCAATATTTTTTGCAAAACTAGGCACAACATTCACATATTTTCCCTCCATGTCAAGGGAACCCATTTGTCTTTTTTTTTTTTACAGACTCAATAAAATCTCTTGTGCTTTCTAAAAAGATTCAAAATCATTATAACTTACATTCGTGATGTTCTGAGAAAGACCCTGATAAAGCCTTCAATTGTGTTGAGAATCTGAATAATAATTCATATCATGGACCTGAGTTTAAGATGATTCAGCAGACACAGCATTAGAGTAAATACTTTTATGCTATGAATGTCATCACTCTCCCCAGTCCTTTTCCCCAAAAGCTTTAATTTCTTTCCTTTGATACTATGGCATTTACTGCCCTGGAGACTTCGGTCTAGCAACATGGTCTGGAGGACTAATATGTAGCTACACATTTGGAGTTCCCAAAGCAAGCAACATTAACTGTGCCCTTAAGTGAAAACTGCAATTTGTAGTGGTTTTTGTTGTTGTTCTTCAGTTGCGTTTGACTTTTTATGACCCCATTTGGGGTTTTCTTGGCAAAGATACTGGAGTGGTTTGCCATTTCCTTCTCCAGTTCATTTTATAGATGAGGCAATGAGTCAGAGAGGGGCAAATGACTTACTCAGAGTCATAGCTAGCAAGTGTCTGAGACCAGATTTAAACTCAGGAAAATGAGTGTTTCTGACTTCAGGCCTGGTACTCTATCCACTATGCCACCTAGCTGCCACTGAATTTGAATACAGGGAAAAATACAATAACCAATTAACAAAACTTTGAGTTAAATGGAAAGGGGACTTGAATATTCTAGGAGCTTATAGATGATTTTTATTAAAAATTTGTGATATCTCACAGTTTCCTATTTTAACCAATTATTTTCTAATTAGGTATGAAGTTTAGTTGCTTCTATAATGATGAAATAAAGCATCATTCAAATTCAAAAAAATTTAATTTTTTCATCCCATGTATTTTGGTGCCCTTGGCCAAACAGCCAATTATCCTCTGTCCCAGTTATTGTCTTGCCAGAGTGATTATACAACTTATTGAAGGTTACACAGGCAGCTAAGCATCAGGACCAGAAAGAAAGCTTTTGACTCCAAATTCACTTTGTTCCCCCTAAAATCCCTTCATTTATTTCATTTAGAGCTGAGCTGCGACTTGCCCATCTCCTTTTTCAATCACATATAATCACAATAACCTTAAATTTATTACATTTTAATTCTTATTTATTTCCCAAGACTTCTGAGGCCAAAAACCTGTGATCATAATTGACTCTGTCAAGATAATGTCTGTATAAAATGGTGTAAAATCAAACAAAACATTGTTCCCTCCAGGGAAAAAAAAGCAAATATGTTTTCTCTGTAATTAATCAGCAAAGTTAAGAATAATTCTCTAGCTGACTTAGGAAATCTGAAACTGCGATTTGACACAGAGGGTGAAAAAGTGATGGCATGAGTTAATAATCCTAAAATATTTAGGAACAGATTCACAAAAAATGGTCCCTTTGGGACAGAAATGTCTATGGTAGGCAAGGCTATGCTTACCATGATAACATGTATACATGTTATATATGTTGTGTTTAATGATTGCAAAATTCTTTACATATTTATATTGCATATAAACAAATATATATGAACATTAGATATATTGATATTTATTATATAGAATATATAATTTCTATATTTATATACACATATTCTTTTTAAATGAACATCACGACATTATGAATGACACAACAAATAACAATAAAAAACACCAATAACTAACCAGTGTCAAGTGTGAGGAACACTATGGTCAGTGGATTGCATAGTATATGGAAGTTAGAGAAGCATAAGAAGATTAGGAAGGCAGGAAGGGCCAAGGTCCTGAAGGACATTAAAAACTCAATAGAAGGTTGTATATTTGATCCTGGAAGTAATAGGGAGCTACTGGATTTGAGTCAATGGCTGACACATTCAGATCAGAGCTTTACCAAGATCACTTTAGCAACTGAATGGAGAATGAACTGGAGAGAATTTAAGGCAGGGAGGCCATCTAGAAGGCTATTACAATAGTTCAGGTCTAAGGTGATAGGGGCCTGCAACAGTTTGGCAGCTATGAGTAGAGGGGAGGATATGTATACCAGAAATGTTGCATATATTGAAATGACAAGATAAGGCAAATGATTAGATGGGTGTGGTGAGTACAAGTAGGGAGTTGAGGATGACACCAAGATTGTGAGCCTGAGTGATTATAATAGCAGTATTCTTGACACTAAGAATCAGGAAATCAAAATAAGAAGGAAGTTTGTAAGAGAAGAGGATGTGGAAGAAAAGAGAGTGGTTTCTCTTTGGTCCAGACATGTTGAGAACACCTAGCAAAGGAAACTGAGAAAGAAGAGCCAGGCAGGTAGAAGAACTACAAAAAATAAGTATCACAAAAATCTAGAGAGGAGAGAGGTGAAGAGGGCGATTAATAGCAGAGGTCAAGAAAGATGAGAACTGAAAAAAGAATATTTGGTAATTAATAGATTATTAGTTACTTCAGTTTCAGTTAAATGATAAGGTTGGAAGTTAGACTTCAGAGGTTTAAAAGAGTGAGCAAAGAAGAGGAAGAGCTTAATGAAGATGACTTTTAAGGAGTTTAACAAAAAGAAGTATATGATGATAGTGGGAATGCTGAGATAAAGTCAGGTTTTGTTGATTTTTCTTTGAAGATTGTGGAGACATAGATGTATTTGTAATAAGCAGCAAATGGAGATTAGTGAGAGTGGATATGAGCAGGAAATCTATTGGACAAGACAGGATGGGATATGATCACATGTACATGCAGAGGAGTTTGAGAAGGGCCACCTCTTCATGTAAGACAGAGAGGAGGGAGCAGTAGTGGAGGAACACATTGGAGTGAGATGAGATGGGGGTGAGAAGAAGGAACTCTCAGTGAATGACTGTATGAGACAAAGTCTTCAGATGAGAGAGGGAGAGAAGGAAGTGCCCTGTGAGGCTTGGAGGGTAGGGAATGACAAAATTTGGAAATGTCACTGGGGTGAATGAGAGAACAAATAAATTTAAGAGATGGACGACTGCCTTGATGTGGGTAGGACTCAGATGGGGTTACATATAACTTAAATTTGAAATGGAATCAGTCTGTATACTTTCATGATTTTTTTTCCATAGCCCCATCCAGTAGTAAGAGAATAATAAGAAAAGGCAGTAGATGGTTGGAGTAATCCAAGGTTAAGTTTTGACAAAGCATGGTAGGTGATAGGATAAGTGGACTCAATTATAAAGAATAGTGTAAAGTTGAAATGGTTCAAGAAGTGAAGATAGAAAAAGGAGAAGAGTGAAGCCAGCGTTGGGGAGGGCCTAAGAATTAGGGGAAAGGAGGATTGGGGGTTATGATGAAGAGGGAATAAGAGGGTTAAAGGTCATAAGACAGAGGAAAAGATGGAATTGTAAAAGTTTATGATTAGATAAAGGAATTTCAGAGTTCATGACCTCAGAAATAGAACATTTATAGGTGATGGTAAGAGCTACAGTATCATCACCTCTGTGGGCGGCTTAGGTCATAGGAAATGAAGAGTGAAAACCGAGGAAGTTACAGTATTTGGAAGCATCAATGTGTATACTGTGTATACAATGTATATATAATGTGCATACTGAAGGCACATAGTAGGAGCTTCATAAGTAAATGATTAATCTGTGCCTTTAGTGATTCTGATAGCTTTTGTCATGAGGCTCTAAATCTTCCCCTAAAGAAAGGATTTTTAACCTGGGCCCACATGCCCACACATACCAGGTGATATAATTTGGGCCTCAGATCTTTTGTATTCATGTATTAATTCATTTTTTCTCTTTTGATTTTTTTAGATTTTTAGATATTTTTAAAGTTTTTTCCTAGAAAATGAAACAATTGATCAGTGACAAGTTGCCCTTGATTCCTCACTAGACAAGTATTATTTGCCAATAATTAGTTATGTGGATTTCCAGCTAATCACTGAGAAATGTGTGCCTCCTTTTCCTCATCTGGAAGGCGAAAGCCTTGGACTAATCTCTAAAGTTCCTTCCAACACTCAAGTGCAGCAGTTTTACTGCTGGAGGTAACCCATATGTGAATGATTCATGAATCTACCCAATGACTGTCTGCCACAGACACTACTTAAAAGAACTCACCTGGCAGAAGACAGAACAGCTCTTGGCCTAATGTACTCCTTCTGCCCCCTGGTAATGAATGAATATTTCTAGGGCACTTTGACAAGAATTTTCCTTTGTGAGTCAGAGAGAAGGAAAGTCCTCCTGCATTATTGCTAAGAAGGAATCATGTTCTCTCATGAGTCCACAGAGAGCCTTTCTCAGCACACTTCTCAGGCTTTATGTTAAAGATCAGAGAGAACTGGGCCCTTTAGCAGTTACGATAGCTCCATTCAATAAATGGGATCTTCCTTCACTATAGAGCTAGGGAGAAGGGTGGGATTTCTTGTGTCTGAAAACTGTGCAAAGTGACTTAGCCTCTTAATCTTCTAGGCCAGCGATATCAAATTCAAATCTAGAAGGGGGCCATTAAATTTTACATAAGGATGCCTGTGGGCTGCACATTGACTGAGAAAACAACATAGTTATATATTTATTTTTTACTAATACATCAGCACATTAAAATCAGATAGGAACCACATTTTAACCTGGTTAGATAGCACTCTTGAGTGTTGGGGGCTGCATGTAGCCCCCGGTGCTGATATTTGATGTCTCCACTCTCGGTAATTCTCCAAGACTATAGATAGCAGCAAAAACACCTTGTCATCCTTTTAGGAAAATCAAGAACATTAAAAAACATGAATCCTCTCCTGGATCTCTAGCTACTTGTGCCCTCCCTCTGAAATCTACCTTGCATTCCTTTTCTATTCATAATCTATTCGTATTATTTCTCCCATAATTCACTTCAATCTCTGTAGCCACATTGCTTGTCACAGTATCTGACACACATTAAGCACTTAATAAATGTGTGTTGAGTGACTGATACATCTGTAGGCAGTGGTGAGCCCTGGGGAAGCCATTATTTTTCACCTTATCTTCCCCTTGGTCTATCAAGAATCTTTGTCTTCCTTCAAAGGACAGATTGGATGCCGCCTACTACAAAAAGCCTTTCCTGATCCTACCACTTATTAGGTCTCTATTTCCCTTCACAATACTTGGTATAACACTATATTTACTTTGCATTCAATTATCTGTATATTTGACACCCATGTCACTGAGTTCCTAGTTTTAAACACCTACATGGGGAAGCTAGCTGGCTCGGTGTATAGAATGCTGAGCCTGGAATCAGGAAGACTCATTTTTCTGAGTTTGAATAGGGCCTCAAAGACTTATTAACTATGCAACCCTGGACAAGTCACTTAATCCTATTTGTCTCAATTTCTTCATCTGTAAAATGAGCTGGAGAAAGAATGGCAAACCACTCTGGCGTCTTTGCTGAGAAAACCCCAAATGGGATCCCAAAGATTCTAACACAACTGAAAATGACAGAACAAAACACCAATGAGGATTCAATATTGGATGGAGTCCTGTCAGTAAGATTTTACACACACATATACTCACACACACACACACACACACACACTATGTTGAGACATTTCTTTACCTATATACTCTACAGAAGTTTGGTACTCAATGAAAGAATGAGCTGGAACTGCACTCTATAGCTGCCCATTCAACTTAGAACATAAACCACAATTATAAGGGCTCATATAAGCTACTTGTAGATGGGTTCCTGAGAATCTTCTAAAGCAAAGGGCTTCTTCCATGACACATGGAAAGACTCCAAAGATTGAGGTAACATTGCTTTGTACCAGGGAAACAATCTTCCTGCACTGTGGTGAACATGGAATATACGAAGCAAGAAACAAATTGAACTCAGTGTAAACATGGCCTTGAGTATGACATTAAAGATATTCAGAATGATAGCTTCCATTTCTGAGGTACTCCAGTTTTACAGAATGTTTTCTACAACCACAAAGAAAGGTAGATGGTGCAACTATTATTCTTTCTCTTTAGTAGCTGAGGACATTGAGGCATAGAGGGGTAAGTGCGACACACTCATTTTACCCCCCTGGGCCTCCTATAGTCTGTCTAGAGGCCCCATGGTCCAGTGGAAAAAAAACAACTAGATGTGGGGTCAGAAGAACCTGGTCAGAATCTTAGCTCTTAATATATACATAGCTATGAAGCTGGGGGAAAGTCATTTTACTCATCAAAGACTCAGTTTACTCATCAATAAAGGAGGTAGTAAATCTATCATTTCCCATCTCACAGGGTTACTAGAAGGAAGCACTCTGTAGTCCTTAGTAAAAGGATTTGTTCTATGAAGTTTGGATTCAGTCAAAGGATTGCACTTGAGAATCTAGAGGGCCACATGTGGTCTCAAGGCCACAGGTTCCCTACCTCTGCACCCAAACTTGTAAAGGGTGATGAACATGTGAACTCTCATTATCATAAGTGTCCAAATCAAAGTGAAAGTCAGGACCTGAACTCAATGCCTTTTGACTTCATGTCCATTGTTCTTAAAATGCTCATAATATAACTTTCCAAGATAAGATTATTTGGAAAAATTAGGCTTACTCGGAGAGGCTAGGTTAATGAAATGCGAACATTACCATGTAGGATTAGGTGTTACAATGTCATCATCAGCTAATTTTTCTGCTTAAACAAATAGAATATATCCTTCTGGCCTAACTTTCTTCAATTTGTTTATTCCAGTAACAATATTCCAATTTTGCACCAAGCTCAGTCATTCCTTAAGAAGTTTGTCAACCCATCAGCATTTCAATAGCAATCAATACTGATTATTGTTAATTGCCTTCTAATAGCAAGGAAGCAGGTATCACAACTGCTGTGATGCCTGCTAGTGTCCAGATGAATGGATGATAGCCCACAATATGTTCAGAAAAAGCTTCAGAAAAATGATACTTGGATCCAGGCAGGTGAAAAGGTACCTCCATCCCATAATCACTTTATCTTTCCATAGAACCACTCCTCCCCCTTTTTCCTTTCCCAGCTTCCCCATTTCTATTTTAAGCACCACAATCCTTCCACTCACCCAGGTTCTCAACAAGGGCAGTCACCCTTGATTCTTTCCTCTCTATCACCCCACATATTTATTCATGGGTAAATTCTTGTCATCCTTCAAACAAGACTCTTTTCTACTCATTGGATCATTATTACTCTAGTCTAGGTTCTCATTCACCTCTGGCCTAGACTATAGAAATAGCCTCCAAATTGGCCTTCCTTCCTCCATCTTTTTGCTCTCCCAATCTATTTTCTATACAACTACCAAAGTTATCTTTGGTTTTGATGGCCTACTGAGAAGGGGGAAATCTATGATTCTCAGAGATGGAAAATAAAAAAGGGGGTGAGTTATTTCATTTTGTTTTTTACCTTGGCATGAATCCCTTCAACAAGTGGTCATCCAGCCTCCCTTGCATGACAAGATACAACCAGTGATATAGAACTCACTACCCTCAAGAGAGTTTAATTCTATAATTGAATTCTACAATGCTAGGCTATTCCCAGCTGTTATAATTCTACTCAATTAAATAAACCTAGTATGTGCAAGATGAGAGAACATCTAGTGTGGAGGATGGAGGATGGAGAGCTAGATTTACTGTTAGGAAAACCTGGGTTCAAACTCTACCTGTCTCCCAATTTTTCAAAGCATTAGTTACACTCACTAAGATAGCTTGCTACAAATATCTGGCACATATGGACTACATAACACTTGTTGATTGGTTCATGAATTGTGGATCTACATCTCAAGAGTTTGCACCCAGGGAATTCCCTAAATTGATAAAAATCATAAGTCTGCATTACATCCACCCCCACCCCACAATGCACTAGGCATTGAGGTATAAAACAACAACAACCACACAGAGTTCCTGACCACATGCAGCTTGCCACTCATCACAAGTTACCATTCAAGGCTATTACTAGAATTTCTGAATCTGTCCAGTTCCCTTAGAAATTATCCCTCAATATCACAATCCCAGAAGGAACACTGAATGTGAAGAATTCCAGGAAACACAGGCAGACTCACAGTAGGTAATGTGGAGTGAAGCAAAGAGAGACAAAGGAAAATAATATACAAAATACGGTTTAAATAAAGTCTATACGCAAAGCAACAAAAGTAGGCTTAATCATGGAGGTGAGGGTTAGGATCATATTTTTCAAATTAAAGGCCATCCCCTTCCCTTTAGTCAATAATTAAAATAGGCAATGTCTCTGGACAAGTAGGGAAGGGGTTTGTACTCAGTGGAGGAGTTCAGCTAGCCTACATGAGCTTTGGATGGCTCTCATTTTAAGGCAATCCCTCCCTGAAACTTCCCACTGCTCTTGGTTATGAATTCCCCCCAAACCCATGCAATAAAACTCTAATTTCTCTCTCTTTTGACAACCCTTCACATATTTGGAGATGTTGTTCATCTAGAAGAAGGGTCAGCCAATTACAGGTCAAATCTGTCTCACCACCTATTTTTGCACTGCCTCTGGGCCAGAATGATTTTTACATTTTTTAATACAGTTACATAACTGCCTGAGAAACAAAAACAAAACAACCCCAAATGTAGACTGTAAGTCCCTCAGTACTTAGTCAGCCACCAAGCGTTTGTTTTCTACTGTACGCCAGGCACTGTGCTATGTGCTAGAAATTCAAAGAAAGGCAAAAAAAAGTCCCTGCCCTGAAAGTGGTCATATTTTCCTTGGGAAGATAACATTAAATAACTTAATATATATTATACATATGAAAAACTTTATATACATACATACATATACGTATATACGGATATATACATACATATACGTATATATACACATATATACGTATATACGTATATATACACATACACATACATGTACGTATATATACACATACACATACATATACGTATATATACACATACACACGTATATATACACATACACATACACACAAGTATATATACACATACATATACACACATGTACATATATACATATACACACACGTACATATATACATATACACACATGTACATATATACATACATACACACACACACACACACATATATATATAGCAGATGGAGAGGTATGCGCTCAGGTAAGGTGAGAAGGTTGGATTTGATCTGAGTCTTGAAGGAAACCAGGGAAGCTCAAAGAGGTGGAGATGAGGAGGTGGAGCATGTCAGGTACAGAGGACACAATGACACAAAAATGATACGTCATAGATGGCAAACAGCAGCTGGGTTACCCTACTGGCATCTTGAAGTAGAATAACATGTAAGAAACATGAAAAGGTAGGAGGAAGGGTCAGGTTGTGAAAAGCACTATGCGACTAACAGAGGACTTTGTTTGATCCTGTTGGTAATACGGAGCCATTGTAGTTTATTGAGGTTAGTGGCAAAATCAGTATTTGAGCTTTAGGAACACTAGTTTGGAAGTTGAGGTGAGGAGGGATTAGAGTGAGGAGTGTTAGGGACACTAATGGGAAGTAAAAGGCAACACAATTTAGCAGATAAGATGTTGGACTTGCAGTCTAGAAGGCTGGGGTTTGAATCTCTCTCCTCATAGAATAGATAATCTAGTGAGCAGATGACTGCCCTCGCCCTCATGTTGTCCCCCCACTGTCTGCACCCAAGGGACATATTATTATGTATATAAGTGATGTGAGAAGTGTGAGGAAAAAATATTCTTTGCAATTCTATGTTTCTAATAATGCAGCCTAGCATCGCCTTTGCTTGTTTGGATGACAAGTGATAGATTCTTTTGTAATTTCTGAAAAATTAACAAATGGTTAAACAAATTTTATATTAAGCTGTTTTGACTGACTTGGATCATCCCTTTGCTGTACATATGCCCATGGGCATCATGTCAAGTTACTTATAGTCTTCTGTACTGATGCTTGCTGCCAAAATCTGTTTCAAGAGCAACATTTGTGGCCCAGACCACATCCGCCATTCCTTATGGCTGAACATGCTTTTTAGGATCAGTATGGTGTCCTCGAGCTAGGCAGGCATCTCTTCCTGAGGGTGTGCAATGATCTTAGGATGCCATCTTCAAGAAGAACCATGTCATCTTGTTAAACTTCATTAGTGCATTAAGGAAATTGCATTGTTTCTCAATTATATG
>CM053623.1:429511537-429528398 GCA_028646595.1 Phalanger gymnotis | reverse complement strand
CTGTAGTTTATATCTCTTTTATTTCCAAAAAAAGATTTCAGTTAGTAACTAAGTGATTGTGAATTTAGCTAAATCCTGTTATGTAATTTTCCCATAGAAAAAAGAGCAAAGTGCACAAAATGTTGCTCATTGAAATTAATTTATTCATATTTATCTAGGAATTTAAAATTTTATTTTTATTTTTCCCTCAAAGTTTGAAATTGCTATAGAGCTCCACATGCTACATTAAAAAGCTCCAAACAATCCCATTTGACCCAATCTGACAAAGATTTATAAGCACATATTTGGTAGCAAGGCATTATACTAGGGAAGGAGCAAAGTGGTGCAGTGGTTAGAGCATTGGGCTTAGAATCAGGAAGACTCATCTTCATGAGTTCAAATCTGGCCTCAGACACTTACTACCTATCTGATCCTAGGCAAGTCACTTAGCCCAGTTTGTCTCAATTTCCTCTCCAGGATCTTTGCCAAGAAAACCCCAAATGGGGTTATGGAGAATTGGACATGACCATAAAACAACTTAACATACTGGGAACTGTGCATACAAAGACAAAATAAAAACCAGCTTCTATTCTTCAGATGTCTGCATACTCCTGGATGATGTATCTGAGACATGGACAATCTCAGACAACCAAGTGTCTCTAATACTACGTAGGACACCATACCATGTAGGACGTATAGTCCATAACATCTTAAGTGAAAGGTGTCTGATGCAGAGAGACATTGACCCAATGATGACTTTCTATTCCTGTAATTTTCCTTACTCCAACTATTTTCAGAGCATTTAAAAATATCCCTTTATCCTTGTCCTTAATAAGAGTAATCAATGTTTGAGAGCAAGACTAGGTTTGGGATTCCTACATTTTGATGATAATGTTAAGCCTCTTTCCTCATGTTCTGCATGCTCTAATGGTTCCTGAGCTTAAAATCAAAGATCTAGAGCCAAAAGAGATCTCAGACAACAGCTCTTTCAATGTCTTCTTTTTACAGATGAGGGAACTGTGAGGTAACTGACAATATTCCTCCCATTTTGTATGTGAGTCAAATAGTTTTGAAAGCTTAAGTGACTTCCCAGAGTCCCACAGATAGATATTAAATATCTGAGGAAGGATTCGAATGAAAGTTTCCAAGGATCTGGAACTCCAAAGCTTCAACTTATTTAACCCAGAAATGGAAAATTTTACCTAGTAATAGTTAATCTCACTACCAGATCAGGCAATAGTAGAACCAGGATTTTAAAGATAAGGAGTCCAGTCTCCATTGTTGTAGCATGAATATAATTAGGAGGCACCGACTATTAAACTGAAAGTTTCATATCATACCACCTAATGTCATATTTATTTCTAGTTCAAATCTTTTTTCAACTTGGCCAACTGAAAATGACACTCAAATTTGAGAGTTAGGAGATTTAGGTCTTAGGCAAGCTTTATCACTTGCAAAGGGTGATTGGGGGTGAGTCACATGACTACTCTGAGCCATACTTTCCTTATATGTTCAATTTTCTTACTGTTACTTGAATTGTAACAAACATGGTTACTGAGAGTCTTAAGTGATAATGCATTGAAAATGTTTTTCAAGCCTAAAGCAATTTGTAAGTAGTAGCTGTTATTCTGCTAATAATAACCTCTTAGAACTATAGATCCTATCTGATTTATCTTTGAATTTCCCATAATGCTTAGCATACAGCTCAGCCCCTAATTGGTTCTAAATAACTGTCTGGAATGGATGGAGAGATGTGTCAAAAGCCTTATATTTGTGACCTGCACAACAAAGCATAGTTAAATCGTAAAGCATTCTGGAACTATGGGGTGAATTTCTCTGTAAAAATTGATCTTGAATTTTAAACACTAAATTCACTGAGAAGCTATGATAAAAAGTGGGTCTATGACCAATCAAACATTTCACATTCAACCCAGAGAGGTTCTTCACATTCATCATAACATAATTTATGACAAAATCTTTTTTTGCTGATGTTGCTCTTCAGCCATTTCAGTTGTTATCTGACCCTCTGTTACCCTATTTGGGGTTTTCTTGGCAGAGATACTGGAGAGGTTTGCCATTTTCTTCTCCAGCTCACTTTACAAACTAGGAAACTGAGGCAAACAGGGTTAAGTGACTTGCCCAGGGTCACATAGCTAGTATCTGAGGCCAGATGTGAACTTGGGAAGAGGAATTTTCCTTACTCCATGCTCAGCACTCAAATCTTAGAATCAGATGTACGAAGCTTGAAAGGGCATGAGAAACCATGAAGTCTGACTCCTTCATTTTCCAGATGAGGAAAATAAGGCAGAGAAAAGTTAGTTGCCCAGGGTAATATAACTAGTAAGCATCTGAGGTCAGGTTTGAACCCTGGCCTTCCAGACTCCAAGTCCAGTGCTTTATCTTTAAGGATAAAGATGTGGGAAACTTACTAAGAAGTTCTCTCCACATCTATTTGAATTTGGTCATTGAACTATGTTCCCTGAACCTATGTTCCCTTTCAGGTAAGTTGAGGAAATATGTTGGTGGCTTAAAAAGTCAGGAATTACTAGTGAAGTGATTTCTCACATCTGTAGTTGCTTCTCTTAGTTCCTGGCTCTAGAGAATTGACTACTGAGAATTGCTACTGACATGAGTTTGAAGTCTGTGATCTCCGTTCAGATTCCCAATTCTAGGCTATGACTATAGCACTGGTCCAATCATTTTGTAAATGTTGGTCATAAAGGAGGTTAGAAGAACACACATTCCATCCCACTACCAAACCAACCAACCATGGAACAAGCTATTTTATTTAGTAAGATGGAAGCTCCTTGAGTGTGTGGATTTTTCGTTTTTGTCTTTGTGTCTCGAATGAGTCCATCTTAAAGATCCCTCTTCAATCCACTCAAAGCAAGGGTCTTACATTCTTCTCAGTTCTTATGCTACAAAACGGCCGATGTGGATTTTTGTGAGCTGATAAAACAGATGAAGTTTTGCATCAAAGCTAAAACACAGATAAAGCCATGTATAAGGCTAATAAAAATAGAATCTAGCTACTTATGGTTTAAAAGATCTCTTCAAGCTTGGTAAGGGTAGGGAGGTGCTGATTTCTTGAATTTCCCCACAGCTACTTATGTTTGGCATGTCTGTGTTCCTAAATAAAAACTTCTGAGTTGAGTCGAAATTATAGGGATGCCATTTTACCGCAGCAGCAATTCCAAGTATTTAAATGCTTGCTGAATCAAATGGAATTGAAGTGACCCAAGGACATCACCTTAATGCCCAGAAACACTATAGAATGCTTTTGCGAACAATATTATTATGTAGACGAAAGGTCAGCAGACTAGTTATTGAGTTCTCTTTCCAGTTCGGTGGTGTATTAATTAGTTTTCTTCATACTTCTATTTATTTGTATTCATACCTCACACTTCCTGTTATGATTTATGAGGGAGTAGTATGATACAGTTATAAGATATAGGTTTGTGCCTTAGATTCATGAGTGCTGCATTTGTACTCCAAAGATGTGAATTCAAATCTGTATCCTGACACTTTCTACCTACGATTCTATTCTCTGTAAAATTAAGGGAAAAGAACAGACTATAACTAAAGTCCCTTTTGCCTGCAAATCTGTGATTGAGTCCTTATAGATTCATGACCTCAGGCAAAGTAATTTAACCTCTCTGAGTATCACTTTCCTCTTCTGTGAAATAAAAGCATTGTACTACATGATTTTCAGAGAAAAAAAGATTGGGGGGAGGGAAATTAAGAGAACTCCGTACATGGGGAAAATGCTGCATGGGAGATTATGATTTAAAGTAAATTGGCATTTCCTACTTTTAGTTTAAAATATCTTGGTACCTATGTATGTCTCTGTATAGTCTCTTGATCTCTTTCTAATCTTTCTAGGTACTTTGGAAGAATCTATGCCATCTATTTGGAACCTGGAATTCTTTTAGCATACAATGAATAGTGAGGAGGCTACTATCACTGAAGAATTGTGTTAGCTCCTGGGAACACAAAGACAAAAACCAAAATTAGAGATTGTGGAAAAAGCAGCTTTTGAGGCCTCTTTCAGACCTCTATATACCAGACCCAGTAGAACCAGACAGCTAGACCAACTATGTACCAATTCTACATACCTCTATGTGTTACAGAAAGAATGATGAATTTTAATTGTAGGTACCGAGTTTGATCATCAATAAGAGCTCAGGAAGGTCATTTAATCTCTCTGATTCTCAGATGACTGGATGGTCTTTAAATTCCTTTCATTTTCTAAATTTATGATCCTGTGATCTCCACAGTTGATGTCTTAAACCCTGATGTCCAAGGAGCTCCTGGATATGCACAGGTGAACCCGGAAAAGAACCCTGCACCACGTTGCCAACAAGGGCGAGACCCTTCCTCCAAACTCCATCTTGTTCCTCCCATACCTCAGAGCCCTGCGGTTAACTCAGCTGGTTCTGGGCGCGGAGGTCCAATGATGTTTTGGGGTCGGCTATAACTCGTCCCGTTACACCTTCCTTGACTCTCTCATACCCCTTCCAGCCCCAGAAAACTGACATTCTCTACAAATGTCTTGTCTGAAATGCAGAGAGGCTAAAGCAGGGGAAACAGAGAAGTCAAAGTCTGTACTTATAGGATTTGAGTTTCTAAGAACTAAATTTGGAAGACCATCCCCCATCCATCAACTGTTTGGACCCTCTTCTTACTTTAGAAACACCCTCTCAAAACTGGGAAAGCTTCTACCAATTCATGAAGAGAAAAGTGAAGTGATCTAGGAGAATTTATATCAAGATAACATCGCAGAGAAAAACAACTCAGAAAAACCTTAGCAGACTAATCAACACAATGATAAACCATGAGTCCAAAAAAAATGAAGATGAAATACATCATTCACCTCTCAAGAGAGGAATGATGAATTTAAATTGTATAGATACACATTTTCAGACATGGCTTATGTGGGAATTTGCTTTGTGACACTATGAAGATATGTAATGGAATATTTTTTTTTAATTTAGTCATTGCATGTATGGGTAACCAATGGGAGAGAAAGTAATTTTTTTTAAAAGGCCATAACCTCTTCCTGCTTTGCAATTTCAGAGCATTATAGAATCACAGATCTAGAAATGCAAAGGATGAAGAGACATCAATTTCTTTGTTTTTCTTAAATGCCAAGTATCCTCCAGGAAAATGAAAGTATTTCAGAAATAAACTACCTAAGAAAAATCACTACAGGCTATGGAAATCATTATATAAACACAGCTAAGTTCTTTTACTCAGTCTCTCTAAAATGAATAGGAAACTGTGTGAGTGTGTGTGTGTGTGTTCATGCACCAACATTTCTCAGGAGCCAAGGATTGAACCCCACAGCCTCTACTGTGAAGTTAATGAAGACAGCAGGAGGTAATTTTGCAAACATAACATGGGATAATTTACTTGGTTTTGTACTACAGATGAATAAGGAAGGAATCTGTTCTCAGATATATCTATGATCTTATCACATTAGATATTCCTTCTAATGATGTCAATCTTAACCCAGCCATGACTGGATCTCTTGTGTAATTTTTATCTATGTCTTCCTGTAAATTAGACCCTGGAGGTAGGAGCAAAAACTTCTGTTCTTCCCTGATTCCTCTAGATATTCCAAGAATGCCAGTGGAACAAAGTTATTTACTTTACATTAAAAAAGCCTTACTCAGAGACACAACTGGGAATGGCAGATCAAGACCTAGATTAGGAGTCCAGAAGACCTAGGTTTCCATTCATTGCCTCTGCTTACCGATATCTCTGTGACCACTGGCAATCATTCAACTCTAGGTGACCCTCCTGCTATTCTAAGTCAATGGATAACAGAATATAATTACGTGAGGCAGGATATGCTTAACTTTTGTTTTTATATTTCCAGTATCTAGCATGGTACTAGGCACACAGGAGGTATTTAATATATGCTTGATGACTACTTAAAATGCTATTAATCATGCCTACTTACTGCTATTCTACCAAAGGACTAGTGATATCATTTAATTGCTAGGGATATGAGCTTGCTTTTCCAAAACATACAGTTCATTGGCTAGGCTCTCAGGGCCATTCTTGGTTTCTTCAGTCTCAAAGAAAAATCCTGGTGAGCAGGTAGGACATGAGATTGATCTGGGTGCCCAGTGATCCTCTTTAATCCTTGAGTCACAGAGCATGCCTCTAACTCTGACCCAAGTTTCCTGGATGTGCTAGTGGTGGCAAAAGGTGAGGGTGAAAGGATGGACAGATGGATGCAAGATGCTGAGCCAACTCCTCAAGGTGAATGAGTTGACTTTGTCTTCACTTTGTGCCCCTAACAAGGATGGTCTGTTTCTATATCTGGTATTGCTAAGTAGACATAATGAATTATGATATGCTAGAAAGTGCTCTGGCCTTGTCAAGAAGCTTGGTTTTAAGTTCCAGATTTGTCACTGGTAGATAACATTGGTTTTCTCATCTCTAAAATGGGGATGTTCATACTATACTGCCTATCTCACTAGTCTGTTATGATAACTCGATCAGATAAATGACAAAAATGAGTAGACTATATAAAACATAAGCATACCTTTCTCAGCTCCCAGGGAGCTTATCTAGATCTGACTTTCATTCCATGAATAACTTAAACACACCTAAAGCTTAAGTCACATCTGGACTACTCTACCCTGAGGGGACACTCAGCTCCTTTCCAGTCCTGCCTGTGATGGTCTATTATCTATTAGAGTAGAAGTACCTTGAGAACAAGGGTAGGCTGGCATTCTTTTATTTGTATCTCTGCTTAGCACTGCGCCTGGTATACAGTAAGCAAAAATAAATGCTGTGTCCCTCTACTGGATCCCAATCTGACTTGATCTGCCTAATCATACAGCAATATCATAGCTGCATTACTGGCTGGCCTGCTTTCCATAGCCATAGAGCTAACAGGTTCCATAAGAAACCATTCTCTTTTCATCAAAGGAGTAAGCCAGAGCAGAGCCAGAACTAAAAATTTTGAGCCTGGGGCAAGGTACATTAAGGTATCCTCCATCAAACTAAAAAATTATTTTCCAATATTGAGACACTGACTTCTGTGGGCTGCGAATGTCCAGCCCAATACAAAACTATCAATAATTATGTCAAGTAGGATTAGGGCCATGTGAGACCAGAGAGGGAGAAAACACTTGGTAGCTCTCTTCTTTCAAGGTAAGTTCTAAGGTCTGTCATTTTTATACTAGTGAAGGACTGCATATATATTCATCCCTTTCACAGTTTAGCACTCCATGGCAAATCCCTTGTCGATATGCCCTAGGTCTGGCTCTGAGCAAATGGTCAAGTTTAATTTATTCACATTTCTGAGGCATTATCTCCTATTTTTCTGAATATTTTGTGATCTCTTCCCTACTTAATCCCAACTCTTCTTCAAAATGAAAGGAGTAGAACCTTCCATGTTCATGATGTTAAGTGAGCCAATACAACTCAGTCATTTCAAGTATTCTTTACTGTTATTCCACTATTTCAAAAAGCCTTAAATAAATGTATCATAGTAATCTAAGATGGTTTTCCTACTACTGGAATGTGCAATGAGGATGAAAAACAATTTTAATGGAAATGAGAAAAGATTATTTTATGTTTTGGCAAGACAGGGTTCAGAGAAGTATTTTCATAGTTTGGGGGTCATCAGAGCCCCGAGGATCATCCTGATCCACAAAGAAAAGCTAGGCATTCTTATACTTTCCATTTTATGTTGGTGGTAAAGGGTTAACTTTGACTTAGCATGGTATTGGAGAAATAACATTGGCTTTAGAGTAAAAGGACCTGGCTAAAATCCCCATATTGCAATTTATCACCCTTGTGGTCTTGGCCAAGACCTTAACCTAGGCTAAGACATTAATGGAGATCAATGGATCTCTATGTGCACATCTGTTAAATCCTCTGACTGGAGTAAATGGCCTCTAGGGTTCCTACAGCTCTAGGTCCATGATCCTAAGATCCTTGGACAAGAAATTCTATTCCTATACTAAACCTATGATTCCATATTTCCATGATCTTTGCACTCCCATTTAAGCAACAGAGAAGATAGATTGGAGAAAGCAATCATCTTTGGGCTTTTAGGCAATATTGCTGAATTATCTTCAGGTTCCATCTAACCCCATCATCCCTGCAACTTCCTTCTGGAAAACCTCATATGCATGTTCCTCCAAGGCAGGAACTGTGTGTGCACACATACATACCCCCTAGTGTTTTACTTTCTTTGCATCCCCAGCACTTAACACAAGGCTTCTAGCATAGTAAACTCTTGATGAATGAGCAATTGACAGCACTACTCAATGATACATTCATTTTCTAAATGATGGTTGTCAGTAGGTGGGAACTCCAGGCTGAGGAGCAAGGATCCTTTAGTCTCCTGTTATTACTCTTTCCTGAGACAAGACTAGACAGGGTAGGGATTCTCCCTAAAAACGCACATGTAAATAATGTATTATTTTATATAGATAAATACATTATAATATAGAAACATTATTGATTAATATAATTATAATATAATAATTATACATTATAAATATTATATATGCACATCTATATATAAATCACATAACATTTGTTGTTGAGTTGTGTCCGACTCTTTGTGACCCCATTTAGGTTTCTCTTGGCAGATACACTGGAGTCTTTTGCCATTTCCTTCTCCAGCTCATTTGTAAAATGAAGGAGTTAGACTAAATAGTCTATAATGTACCTTCTATCTCTCCATCTCTGTTCTATGACTCTTTGAATTTGAGTTTCCGAGAAGGGCAGAAACAATTGACATGTGCAAGGTGGTTTTGTCTTGTACACAGTGCCTCTTCAGATATATAGACAGACTCTTGATGGGCTCCTTTAAGTTTCTAGTGGTTCCCAGAAACTCTCATTGCTTTCTGACTTTATTAAAAGCAAATAAATCTCCTTTAAGTCTATAGTGGCTGGGGCTCTCTCTACCACTAAGGTAGGGAAGGGAGTTGAAAATGGAGGTAGTGAGTGTTGAGTGAGAGATGCCCCAGTGACAGCTGAAACTCAATGTGTTCAAAATCAAATTTTTTTTCTTTCTTCTTCTAATTTCCCCTTTCCAACTTTCTCATTCCTGTAAATTACATCATGAAGGGGATGGGAGGGAAAGCTAGGTGGAGTCCTTGAAGTGCAATGAGTAACTACAGGACTCCCAAATATCCTAGGGGGCATGCAATCAAAATAAAATCCCAAGGTTCCAAGTGAAAAAGGGGGGATTTACATGAAAATGAGATTTAAGTGAGCAAAAATTAAACTATTTTAAATGTAAAGCAATGCTTAGCATTCAGGGTGGTATAGAAATCATGGACTTCTAAGTATATCAAGGAATACAACACAGTTGCACATGCTTTAAAACCACAAATGACCAGTTCTCTTCAGGGTTAGATATCACCCGTGTGGAAGAATTGACTTGGTACACTGAATTTTGTGGTGTAGCCAAAGCAATATTATAATTCCTGGTCCTAAGAGGGGAAACTAGATTATTGCCAGGCACAATGTCTCATGGGCAATCCTGTTTTCCACCCAAATGGAATATGGTTGACCATTTTATAAGGCCTCCAACTGGATTGAGAAGACAAAATATGACTTGGGATGGTACAGACTTGAAAAACAAACAAGGAGTAAAGTAACACTTTACAACATTAATAGAGATATACACAGTGGATATACACAGATATATACACGTTGGCATAAGGAATGGATAAGAAGAGAAATGGTTACAAATATTCTCAAATTATAGCAGATAACATAGGATTACTACCACACTTGCAATCTTGTACACAAATCATTTTCTCATAATCTTTTGGTGGATAATTGGATACCGAGGGAGTTGTGTGAACCAAATTGACTCTTATCTTGTGACTCAATTCTAGATCCTGGTCAGTTTCCTCTCTATTCCATTATGGGTCCAGTCCATTGCAAGAAAACTATTCAATGTGGCTGGGAAGCTGGAACCACCTATACCTGTTATGTATATACCCCTTAACTAAGGACCTAGGTCATGCAAACAGAAAACCACTCAGATCTAAAGATTGATATAAGGAATTCTCTTACAATTATGCATCTCAAGCAATCCATATGTCTTATCTAAAAATTGGCCTTGCACTGGTCAATCAAATATTTTTTTTTAATTGAATGCAGACACTTGAGGGGAGTAGGAGTCTTCTTTTTCTGATTTCATGGAATTTTCACCTCAACTGGGATAGCCCCTAATCTTTCCTCCAATTAGAAATCAGATTACCTACTTATAATCCTGTTTGGTATCCTGCTTATCGTTATTTTTTTAATGCATAAAAATGTCTCCCCCTATATTTGGGATCCAGTGCCAAACTGAGGTGACCTGCTCCTTGTTTGATATGCAATATCAAATGCCACAATGCAATTGCTTAATAAATCTATATGCTCGAACTGTTGCCTCCTCAGTTATTTCATCCTTCATCCATCACAGTTTTGGCAATCCAACTAAGAGAACTAACTCAAGTATTAAAGTTCATTCATCTTCCTCATCATACTAAACTCTTTGGCTGCAGCTTTTCTGCAATCTTTCTGGTTGGCTGCCTTAGAAATCTTTCAAGGTAGCAGAATCTACCAAAAGAAAAGGAAAGGAAAAATAACCACTAAATTTGACATAAGCCAAAGATATTTTTCTGAACATTTTGTTTCTGTTGTTTGGTTCTTTTAGTCATGCCTGACTCTCCATGACCCCATTTGGGTTTTTTTTTGGCAAAGATATAGGAGTGGTTTGCTATTTCCTTCTCCACCTCATTTTACAGATGAAGAACTGAGAAAACAGAGTTAAGTGACTTGACCAGGGTCATATAGTTAGTAACTGTCTGAGGCCAGATTTCAACTCAGGAAGATGAATCTTTTTGACTTCAGGCCCAGAACTCTATCCATTTTACAAAGAAATAAAAACACAGACAAAACAGTAAGATAAACACATACTTGTTAGCTTCCTTATCACCTACTGAAAGTCTAACCACAAAGCCTCTAATTTGCTGGAATAGATGAGAAATGGTTACAAATATTCTTTAGGCCAATTTTGGGACCCGTTGGGATTTGTATATATTTTAGCATAATTTGAGAGCTCTATCATTTAGTCTCCTCCTGTCTCCACTCCCATATGGGAAGTTCCAGGCCAATAAACTTTCCCTAAAAGAATGTTACTTTAATATAGAGTATTCTTCCCTTGGTCTCATGCCAATTTTTCGAAAGGGAAATCCTTCAGTATTTTACTATTGCCAGAACCCATCATTTTATTAAAGAGAGTATCTCTTTGGTATTTCGCCATTATCAGAACTTAATGAGAGTATCTCTTAACTCATCATTCCTTTAGAGTTAGTATATTTGCCCCAGAAGGAATGGGTCAAATAATCCTCAGCAATTTGGGGGTAAACCTTACCTTAGCTAGGAAAAATTTGAAATCAAGAGGGGCACTTCCAGGGCAGTCTTCCAGGAAGAATTCCCTTGGTGAAAGATTAACTGGAGTGAGTTCCTTTTGAAAGACTGTCCCTGTGGCCTGAATCCTATCTCTTGACCTGGCTGGCTATGCCACAACACAATCATCCATTACAATACTAATTAATTAAAAGACTAATTTTGAAGACTTCTTGGAGAAGGCATGTTTAAGGCTTGACTGCAATTGGAAAACATTCAATATTTTTCATCATTAGAAATATGTATGAGCCTCCAACCACTTTTGCCCCCACCTCCACCCAGAGGAGAAAGAGAGCAAGAGTGGAATCTAACTAGTGGATAATCTAGAGAAGACTGAGGTAGTAAGAGATTTATCCCTGAGTTTTGCCTATGCAGTAACACCTGGGTGAATGGATCAATTCGATCAAAGAACTTTTGCCTGACATAAATCGCTTAACTAATCCAAAGACCTGTCTTGTAGATATTATAGCCAGAGCACAAAACATAAATGGTGCGGAATTGACATTTGAGGGTTGGAATTTGACAGCTCAGTGCCAAATGCCTGAAAATCAATTATGTGTCACTGAAAAAGAAAAAGGGTCACAATTTAAAAAACACAGACAACATGGAAAGGGAACTAGGAGGTAGCATTTCCGAAATGAACTTACCTAAGCATGAATCACTAAAGGCTGAAGAAGACAGCTTGTACAAATTGCTTTCTACCTTGTTCATCTTCCTACCTGAAAAGGACAGATATACTCTTCTTTAGGCCTTGAGTAAACAAGGTCAGGGATCAATTAAAAAAGCAAAAAATGGGGAAAAATGCCTATTATGAGCCAGGCACTGTGCTAGTTGAAGGAGAAATTAGTATGAAGTCAGTCAACTAGCACTTCTTAAGCTCCTACTGTGTGCCAGGCACTGCACTAAGTGCTGAGGATACAAAGAACCAAAGACAGTCTAAGATGGGAGAACATACAAACAGCAACATACAAATGAAACAATCACTACTGGCAAGAAGTTATTTACATTCTAATGCAGAAGACAGAAAACATATACATGTAAGTATATCAACAATGAATACAAAAAAATAAATATAAATAAAAACATAGTAGTTTGGGATGGGGGAGGGCACTCATTGTTGGAGGGATGAGGAAAGACTTCATATATGAAGCAATGCTAGGCTGCATCTTGAAGGAAGAGAGGGATTCTAAGGAGCAGAAACGAGGAGGGAGTCCAGTCTAGCCTTGGGAAATGGCCAGTGTAAATGTGCAGTGGTGGTTGTTAGACTGTCGTGTGTGAGGAAGAGAAAGTCAGTTTGGCTGGATCAGAGTGCAAGAGTGAGGATAACGCCCTGTGAAGCTGGAAAGATAGTTTCAAGCTTTTACAGAGCTAAGCAAAGGAGTTAATAATCAATACAGACATTAGGGAGCTATGATAGGTGATAGAGCAGAGGCTTGTGTTTTATTAGGGGCAATCAACACGTACTCATACATATGCACAAAAAATAAAGAAGGTTTGGGTCATTATACATACTATTCTTTTAATGGAGACTATAGGAAAGATTTTTGCAGACCTTCCCTCAAAGCAAATTACTAAGAATTAAATGATCAGTAAGAGAGGGAGGGTTGCATGTTATGCTAAAATAGCTTTACCGTAATCAACTATTGAAGGCTTCACTTATGGATAGGGAAGTGTCCTAAATTAAGCTAGACTATAATGGTTCTCAGCTACCCTATTCACCAACTCATTATTGTCCTTAGCATCAGCCCACTCAATGCTCCACTGGCTCATTTGCTAGACTAAACTCTCAATCTCTCAGTGTGACATAGCTGCCAACTCCTGATTCTGCAGTGGGGGCTGTCTCTAAGCACATGCTGCTTACCAAGTAGAGGAAGAGATGAGTATTGGAGACTACAAAGTGGGGTGCATCGTTCTCATGCATGGCTGGGGGGGCCATGTAGTGAACAACCAACACTCATGATACAAAAAATCCACCTGCAGCCCAACATTTCTCTGCAGTACTCATTAACCAAATGTGGTTTGCCAGGAGTGGCCAAAGGAGGAGGGTCCTGTTAGAGACCCAGATCTCCCAGGGAATTTGAATTTGCTTCTTGTATTATCCCCCACCTGCCAAACTCCCACTAAATACTCAGACACACAATTCCAAAGGACAGTCTATCTTGGAATTGGCTTTCACTGGGAGAGAGGCATGGAGCTATGGTCAGAGAAAACTGGTACCAACAATAATGGCACATCTACATTTTGAGTCTCAGCCTTGCTGGACCTTAAAGAAGCCTAATAAGGGCTAAATCCTTCCTACATAACAAAAAAAAAATAGACCCGTGATATCATTGGGCTAGGGAACTCTCAGTGAGGAAACTTCTTATAGGAATGCAAATGTGCCTACTCTATAAATTAGTCTTGAAGGGTAGCCTGGGGGAACTAAGGATATAAATGACTCCTTCAGATCACAAAATCAACATTTATGTGTAAGATGTGAGACTTGACCCCAGGCCTGCCTGATTACCAAGCTAGCTCCCTACATGCCTTTCAACTTCCTCCTAAAACTTGGAATACTCAACTAACAAATGCTTAGTCAGTATGTTCAGACAATGTGTTGTGTGCTAGAGCTACAAAGGATAAGCAAAAACGATCTCTGCCCCTAAAAATCCAATAAGATGAAATTGGAAAAGTGGAGGAACAGAAGGCAGATGAAAGCATTGTACTATATTGAAAGTATCCATACTTATAAATAGGGATGTATTAGCATATTTCACATGTATCAAACATTGCAAAGGAATAATAAAAGGGCTGAAAAAATGACCAAAAAATCACCACAGAATCATAGAGTTGGGAGGGATGTAACAGGTTATTTAGTCTATCCTTTAGAACTATGTTACAGGACTCATTCAGACTCTGAATCCATTTAATTACAGGAATCATTATTTCCATAACACACTACCTTCCATTGTTGGAAGTCCCCAGGTGTAAGAAAGAACTCCCTTATGCTACATTACAATGGAAAGAAGGGAGATTTGAGTTAGAAGACCTCAGTTTGAAGCCCAGTTCTGATACTTAGTACCATGAAGTAGGAATTATAAGTCACTTAAGTTTCCTGAGGGAGTTGGATTAGATTGCTTCTAGGGTCTTTCCCATCAGTCAAATCTTACAACACTATGTTGAACCACATTGTCCATGTGTAACTTCCTTTTAAAATTTAACAAAGTTTACTGACTCTTTCACCTAATAACCTTTCGAATATCTGTCATAGCTTTAAAGCCTTTTACTGCTGTGGTCATCTTCCCCTGAACATAACACATCAGGGGCTTTTAACTTGGAGTCCAGATCTCCAGGAGGTCCAAAATAGGACATAAAGTGAAATTAGAAGGGGAAAATGACATCCTTATGTTCACTAACCTGTAACTTAAATTTAACATTCCCATCACTTAGAACATAGGAAACCAATAGTATTCTGTGAAGGAATCCATAGACTTCATCAGACTGTCAAAGGGACCCAGGGTTAAAAACAAAAAGCTAGGTACCCCTGTTCTTCACCAAGGATCTATGGTATCATCAATGTGGGTACTCCATCCACTCATGTGGGTACCAATCCTTTCACACCTTAGTAGATAATTTTCATTATTTGCCACAGATGAAAAAAAAAATCACTAAATAGCCAGTCTTTTGAGAAGGCTCACATTTACACTAAGTTAGGTTGGTACTCAGAGGACAAGCATACAATTCATTTATGACACCATCTTTTGACGCTTTCTAGCTCTGTATAACCTTGAATGAACTTTGAATCTACTGGTCCAAATTTCAAGAATGCAGGGTCACTTCTGGGCCATCTTGGGGGTTTCAGAAGTGCACAAGTATACAAGATTCTCAATATTCTTCTGAACTTCTGAAAGGTACCTCCAACTGAACCAAAGACTGCTGTTGACATGTGATCTGAAGAGACCTTACAGTGGCCCAACATTACCTTAAATAGAATTTTCTCTTTCAGTCTCCCAAGCCAAAGATAAGTAGCTTACCATGGTCTGCTATTTTATGAGCAGCTGATGGTCCTGGACTTAAAGGTTGTGGCTGTATCTGATTTGGGGAATTAAATGAAGAATGTTTACTCAGATTCTGAGGATGAGTCTGACTCCTGGAAGGCTTTAAAGGCTGTTCTTTCTGTATTTCATTCTTGTTTGTGTTCATACCTGAAAAGCCCAAATGGAAAACATGAATAGCAACAAATGTAAACAGGAAACAAAACTGTTGATTACTAAAATTGCTATGAGTGTCCTTAAAAAAGTAGTTATGAGTTGTATTAACCAGGGAGCAAGAGACAGCAGAGTGTTGTGAATGGCAAGCTAAACTTGCAATGAAAAATTACAAGGTTCAAATGCTGTCTCTGACTGCATTTGCTATGAAAAGTCCGGGCAAGTTACCTTATCTCTTAGTGCCCCCAAAAGCTCTCTGAAACTACAAGCTGCAGAAGACACAATGAAGTACATTACTCAAGACAAATTCTGTACCAGAAATTTCCTAGGTGACAGAATCACAGGAATTGATCAAAACAGTCCCTCAAATGAAACAAAACTAACCTAAGGCTTGAACTAAATAAAACACTAATTTGTTTCAGACTTCATTTGGAGACTTCTTTCCAGTCCTAATAAATGCTCTTATCATGAGAGATTACAACCACTCCACACAGTAATCCACCGGCTTCTTGAGTTATTGTGGCCATATATAGTCAGAACTTTGTGGCTAGCATCTCCACACAGGGTGATCTTTTAATTTTTTTTAAATTTATTTTTAGTTCCAGTTTCAAATTCTCTTTCTGCTTTTATATCTACCCACCCCCAATCATGGAGAAGGCAAAGTATTTGAAGTCATGCAAAACCTATTTCCTTCTGAGTCTATCAGTTCATATCTGGAGGTAGAGAGTATTTTATGTCATTGATCCTTTGGAATTGTTGTGGACCACTGTACTTAAGCTCAAGCCAGGAGGGGCTAGCCAGTGTAGAGATGAAGAGATAAGATATGGATGTTTGGGTAGGAATGGAAGATTAAAATAGTTCAGTAACAGGGAACTCACACTATCAAAATTCTTGGACAGAGCTTTCTTTGACTCCTTCCTTCTTGTCCCCTGTCCCCATTTCACTAGTTTCCAAGAGTTGTGAAGTCTTTCACAGTTGATTATTTTACAACATTACCATTACTGTGTAGAGAATTCTTCTGGTTTTGTTCATTTCATTTAGCATCAATTCATGTAAGTTTTCCCAGGTTTTTTCTAAAACCATCCTCTCTTTCATTTCTTACGTCACAATAGTATTCCATCACTTTCATATACTGTAACTTGTTAAGCCATTAGCTAATTGATGGGCATCCCCTCAGTGTCTAATTCTTGGCCACCACAAAAAGAGCTGCTATAAATATTTTTGTATATGTGGGTCTATAGTAGGAAGGC
>CM053623.1:429492114-429511437 GCA_028646595.1 Phalanger gymnotis | reverse complement strand
CCTCACAAGAGTAGCCAGGAGGCCACAGAAAAATAAGATGGCATAAATCATATTCACCGGCCTCAAGTCCTCACTCGAACTCCTGGGTCCACACAAGAGTGGCTCTGCTTCAGCTTTTTTCAGCTGTAGTTTCTTGCCTCTCCTCGCAGCCAAGCCTCTGGCGTTCTCAAGTCCCGCCTCAATGACCAGTTGAGGTCCAGAGACCAATTGGTTCCCGAGTTGGCCCCTATTAAATCATCAATCTAGGCCCACACAGCTTTCACACCTGATAGGGCTTTGGGCCTGGGGCTTAGCATTTAACAGGTGAAAGTATTTTCATGGTAAACAAAAGCCAAACTCCTCAAGGGCACCCATTAAACTAAGCCCATTTTGCCTTACTGGCACAGGGTCCTTTTCCTTTTCCTTCATTCTTGGGATATAGACCTAGTAGAAGTATTTATGGCTCAAAGGGTGTTATAGCTTTGTAGCTTTTTGGGCATAGTTCAAATCATTGTCTAGAATGTTTGGACTAGCTCACAGCTTCACTAACAGTGAATTCCTGTTTCATGTTCTCACAACTCCTCCAGGGTTTGTTATTTTCCTTTCAGTCATCTTAGCCCATCTGACAGGTGTGAGGTGGTCTCTCCAAGTTTTTTTTAACTTGCCTTTTTCTAATTATTAGTGATTTGGAGCATTGTTTTTTCTTATGACTAGTGATAGCTTTTTTTCCTCTGAAAATAGCTAGGCTGGTCTTCAGACAGCATACACAAAGCCCATCACTGGGTTCTTGTGCAAAGCCTTTCCAGATTTAAATGACTTAGAAGAGCTTACACTCAACTGGCAAAGACACTGAGATCCATCCTGTCACCTTAAGGTACTAGAGTAGATTATCAATGGAGATATTGGCCAATTTTAAGTCATGAGGACACATATATTTGTGATTTTATTAATTAGTCTACAAGGATTTATTAAGTATCTACTATTTAAATGACCTTTACTAAGGGCTAGAGATGCAAACCACCAAATGAACCAATTTGGGCACTACAGGAGCTTAGATTTCATCAAAGGAAATTACTTGTACACATATAAATAGAAAATATGTCATATATGTATATATGTGTATTAAACATATACATATATATGTGGTTATACATACACACCATACACACACCATATATCCTCATTTACTTCTCTTTCCCCCATATATATATATCATATATATGTATATCATACCATACATACACACACATATACACACCACATACCATGTACTTTATATAAATATATATATATATACACAATATGTATATAAACACACATCACATACCATATGTACTCATCTATCCACATACACCTATCCGCACACGTATACGTATGTGTGTATATATACACATATACATATGCATATACATACACATGCACACATATACATACACATCCATGCCCCACAGGGGGTTGAGAAGGTTCTAGAAATATTTTCAAGGAGATTGGGGAGGGTAAGGAGTGAATAAATCAGGCAAGGCCCAATATATACATTGGACATTGAGTTGAGCTTTGAAAGCAGATGTGCGTTTTTGAAGATGCAGCTTTATGCTCAGTCCGAGGGAAAATAGCTAGATTAAAGGCAAAAAAGGTGATGGCTGGACCTTTGGACAGGAGTGAAAAATAGGAAATAATTTAGTTTAGGTAACTGGGGAACTCCTTATTTCAAAACCAGAATATTTTATCCTTGGACAAAGTTTTCTTTGACTCCTTCCGTTCTTCTTGCTTCCCATCAGATTCATTTTATTAGCTTCTGAGTTTTGCGGATTTGTCCTCACCAATATCTCTCCTAAATGCCCCCTTCTCACTATTCACAAAGACACCAACCTAATCTAGGCCCCCATCGTTTCTCATTTGGACCATGTAAAAGTCTCCTGCTTGCTCCTCCCCTTCTTATTCATCATCCATACACAGTCTAGGTAATCATCCTCAGACAGAAGCCTGACCATGCTACTCTCTTCAAGAAACTTCTGTGGTTCCTTTTTGCCTTTTAAATAAATATATAAGTTTCTTAGTCTGGCATTTGATGGTTTTCGTTATCTGTGTTCATTAGACATTTCATATCACTCCCCTTTATGTACTCCATTTTCTAGTTGAACTGGTCAACTTGAACTTCTGTACCTCCACATTGACTGTCTCCAATGCCCATCTCCATTTCTTAGTATCTGAAGCATCTATCAGAACTCATCTGAAGTGCTGCCCCTTACAAGAAATATTGCATGACCTAAGTCATTAATTCTCTGTCCCACTTGCAAAACTGCATTCAATTCTGTTTTACATGTCTTTTCCAGAACAACGTAAACTTTAATAACAGGGGATGTTCTCACTAATACCTATCATAGGGCTATGCAAATAGTAGGCATGTAATAACTGATAATTACAGTATTAGAAAGATTTTCTGTAAGACAATAGAAAGAATATTCTATTGATTGGCTCTAGTGCTACTCTTTGAAGTCATAAAAAATTACAACCTCTTTTCTCTATGATGGAGCTTCACTAGTGTTCCATGGTGGGTAGAGTGTTGGACCTGGAGGCAGGAAGACCTGGGTTTGAATTCTACCTCAGAGACTTACTAGCTGTTTGACACTGATCATCCCTTTACCTCTCTGGGCTAAATTTTCCTTGCTTGTAAAATTTAAAGCAGTTGGACTTGACAATCTATAAGGACCCTTTCAATTCTAAACCTATGATCCCCCCCAAAACTGTGTAAAGCAGTAGTCATACTGAACCTTACATCTTTGATTCTCAAGGTGAAACACTTCTAACCACTTCAAGAAATCTTCATTTGAGATGGCTTTGAGCCTTCTCACCAAGTCCCCACATCCCCATCACATACAGAGAAGTCAATTTAACTTTGAGAGATTAACTATGAGCAAAGGTCATCTTTAAAAGGACAAGCATTTTTGATTGAATGCCCCCAGAATTGCATATTTGAACTTATTTTTAGAGATACAAGAGAATCTAAATACTGGAACCTAAAAATAGAACATAATTTTCCCCTTTAGCTGCTTCACCCATTTTTCTTCTTTATATATGTGTGTGCAGATTTGCATTTTTATAGTATCGGACAACCTTAGTATATAAATCCCTTTGATCATTCATAGTATAAAGATTTAGGTTTGGAAGGGACCTCAGAGACTCTCTAGTCCAACCCCTACATTTTACAGATGAGTTAACTGAGGCACTGAAAAGTTTAATTGTTTCCTTAAGGTTACACATGTATCAAGGATCATAGCTGGGATCTGAAAGCAGGTTTTTGATTTCAAACCTAGAATGAGGACCATGCTGCCTGGGAACTTTTCTGACCTTTGTGGTCTTCAAGTTCCCTGGAGGCAGCTAAGACTTGAATGATTTGTGCATGGTCACATGAGTCCAGGTCTTCCTGACCCTAAATCCTGATCTCTAAGCCACAGCCATTTAAAATTCTCTATAATCCAGGTAAAAGTTTTGGAGAGTCATATATAAGTTCATGAGAGGGTCCACAGTTTCCTTGTGAATATAAACAAGCTGGAATTGTGAAGATTTTGGAAATAAATACACATACACACACATACACACACACACAGAGGAAGAGAGAGATAATGTGAGGAGAAAAAAAACATCACCCTTTCTGATAAACAGAAATATCCTTGGAAACAAAACAGTGAGATTCTCAAGAAATTAATAGAGAATTTAAAAAACAAGCCAATAAAATTTAAATCTATGTCTACTTAGAAATTTTGTGGTTATCCCTTCTAACTCTCCTGTGGGTGGGTATGTCTAAATTCTAGAAGAAAGAGGCATGGCGGGCATAAGCAGACTGAAACACATTACTAATGAGAATTCATATGGGAGAAGTAACCTAAAAGACATTATCAAGAGAGTATACATGACTGAAAATACACAAGTTTACAGCATAGGGCTGCCATTAAGGGACTATCAAAGCAATATATAAGAACCATTAAAAATAACCACAAGAAAGCCACCATTGTGTTAGATTGTTAAGTTAGGTTTTCTGTGAAGGGTTTATGGACGCATACAGATAATTGCACAAGATAATACTATAAGGAGTGGTCTTCACTGGTAGACAGAGTACCTTGAATAATGAGACTCAAGATTCTCTAAAGTCTTCACCACACTAAAAACTAATCATGGAAAGTTAAAAGACACTTCCAGGAAGAACCTGGCTTTGTTTCTCTAAAAATAGTAGAGGAGAATTTCTTCTTTCAAAGGAACTGTAACCCTAGGGAATGAGGAGGTCAATTCTGAACTTGTCATTAATATTTCTTGCTTTTCTTTCCCCTCCCCTTTGTGTTAAGAGTGATCTTAGCTGCCGTATTCTCATGTGAAGGACATAGAGAATTGCATTGAGATCCCTCCTCAACTCTTCTTTCCCCCCAGTAATTTTTTTATTCAATTTTCTTTCATTTATTGAAGAAACATTGCCCGCAAATATTAAATATTCAACACATTGCTCTATTCTTTTTGAGAAAAGCCTCTTCCATTAGCAGAGTACGTGCTTTCCTTCCTCACTTCAAGTGATCACCAAGAAAGATTTCTTTATGGTTTTTAGAACCAAACCAGAGAAAAACCTCAATTACTACAATGATGGCTTCGATCTTGCATTCCTTCACCAATTCGCTCAGCAAACGTTCATCTATTAAAAGCCCAGATGTACATCTAACTACACTTTATAGCAAGAAATGAAAGTAAATATCCTTGAAATAAAGGATCCTGCAATCATAGAATCTCAGAGTGGAATCACAGAGCTCACCTAATAAAACCTAGATCTGGATCCTCTCAAAAATATTCTTCATAGTTACAGTACAATAATGAGGGACTGACCCTCAAAGCAATTGGGGTTAAGTGACTTGCCTAAGGTCACGCAGCTAGTGTCAAGTGTCTGAGGCCAAATTTGAACTCAGGTCCTCCTGGCTCTAGGACTGGTGCCCTATTCACTGCACCACCTAGCTGTCCCTTGCTATATGTATTTTTGCACGTGTAGGTTTTTCCCCCCTCTTTAAGATCTCTTTGGGACACAGAGCTGGATCAAAGGATATCCACGGTTTGGTTACCATATGGGCATAGTTCCAAATTGCTCTCCAGAATGGTTGTGTCAGTTCAAAACTCCACCAACAGTACTCCGGTGTCCCAATTTTCCCATATCCTCTTTAATGTTTATCCTCTTCCTTTTTTGTAATTTTAGCTAATCAGATAGGTGTGAAGTGGTACCTAAGAGTTGTTTTAATTTGCATTTCTCCAATTGAAGGTGATTTAGAGTACTTCTTCATGTGCCTATAGATAGCCTTGATTTAATAATATCCTTTGATGATTTATCAATTGGGGAATAGTTTGTATTCTTACCAATTTGACTCAGTTCTTTATATATTTGAAAAATAATGACTTTATCAGAGACATTTGCTGTAAAGATTGTTTCCCAGCTTTCTACTTTCCTTCTAATCTTGGTTGCATTGGTTTAGTTTGTATAAATGCTTTTTAATATAAAATAATCAAAATTACCTATTTTATATTTTGTAATGCTTTCTATCTCTTGTTTGGTCATGAATCCTTCGCCTCCCTGTAGATCTGACAGGTAGACTAGTTCTTGCTCTTCTAATTTGCTTACAGTGTCACCCTTTATGTCTAGATCATGGACCCATTTTGACCTTATCTTGGTATATAATGTGAGAAGTTGGTCTATACCTAGTTTGTGTCTTATTGTTTTCCAGTTTTCCCAGCAGTTTTTGTCAAATAGTGAGTTTTTATCCTAAAAGCTGGAGTCTTTGGGTTTATCAAACACTAGGTTACTATGATCATTGACTGTTGTGTCTTGTGTACCTATTGTATTGCCCTGATCCACCACTCTATTTCTTAGCCAGTACCAGCTTGTTTTTGATGATTACCTCTTTGTTTGAAAATAATATGGAATCTGGCACAGCTTAGCTGCCTTCCTTCACATTTTTTTTCATTGATTCCCTTGATATTCTTGACCTTTTCTTCTTCCAGATGAATTTTATTATTTTTCTAACTCTATAAAATAATTCTTTGGTATTTTGATTAGTATGGAACTGAATAAGTAAATTAATTTAGGTAGAATTGTCACTTTTATTATGAGCACTTAGTGTTTCTCCATTTGTTTAGATCTATCTTTATTTGGGTGAAAACTGCTTTATAATTGTGTTTATCTTGGCAGAGAGACCCCCAGGTATTTTTATTGTCTGCAATTATTTTAAACAGGATTTCTCTTTATGCTGCATTTTGCTCGTAGTATGTAGAAATGCTGATGGTTTATGTGGATATGTTTTTCATCTTGTACCTTTGCTAAAGTTGTTAATTTTTCTTTTTTATTTTATTTTCTGAGAAGATATCTAATGTGCCCTGTATATATTCTGCAGTTGATGTGTTATCTTTCCCATGAGACTGTGAGCTTTTTGAGAACAGGGACTTGCCTTTCTTTGTATCCCCAAAGCTTATTACAGATGTCTACTATATTTCAGGCACTAATAAATACTAGTTACCAGACCAATATGGACAAATTCACAATCCTATATATGGGCTGAATAAAAAAGAGGACTAAAACAGGATATGGGAGAGATAGTCACATACTGTATGTAAAAATACTTGGGCATTTAGAAGATGGAAAATTCACTGTGAGTAAAGAGTATCATGTTACAGAAATAAAAAGTAAACCCAAATTAATAAAAATATAGTACTTAGAATGAGAGATATTTTAAACCAGTCCTGGTCCAGCCACTTCTAGAGTTCCGAACTCATTTCTGGGCACATTTTAAGAATGATATTGACAAGCTAGAACCTAAAGAAGAGGATTACCAGGAAAGAAAGGGACCTTAAACCCCTTCTTCTATATAAGAAGCAACTAAAAGATTTAAATATATTGATCCAGGAGAAAAGCCCTGGGGGAGATGCAAAAACTTTACTCAAATAACTTTTAGCACCATTATATGAATCAGTTTACAATCATTTTATTGGCCCTAGAGAGCAGAATTACAAGCAGTCTAGCAAACCTAACTGAAATGGTGCCCGCCCCCTCCCCCCGTCATTATTTAAGCCCAAACAGGGTACTTAATTATCAAGCTTTTTTTTTGTTAAATTGGAAAATGGAGAGAGAAAAATTTGGGCTATACATATGAAAAAATTCTAATAATTAGGGGAAGAAGGAAACGAATATGCACTTATACAGAGTCTACCATGTGCCAGACACTGTGCTAAGCACTTTACAAATATTATCTTATTTCATCTAAGTAGAACTATCCAAATGAGAAATAGACTATGTCAGATGGTAAAGGCCTTTCTGAGGTCCTCAAACAGTGATTGGGGTGTATCATAAATAGGACTCTTGGCCACATCTGGATTGATCTAGCTGCTCTGAAAGCCTTGCTTTCTCTTGGTTTTTATGATCCTAAAAACTAAAGGACATGTTGTAGCACTATTTACTGAAATATGACCCAGTGAAATAAGAGCTTAAGATCTGTGATACCACAGCTGATGGACAAGGACAATGGATGTTTGGAATACAAGCATTATATTACTCATCAGTTTTTTTTCAATACACTTCTTCTAAGTGAAATTCAACCACCGAGTACTAATTGACTGCTGACCCTGGCCTCAGCATTTCTCTTGAATGTTGGGGATATAAAAAATATCAGGGAGATATAGAAACAGTGGATTACAGAATTCCTTGTAATCAAGGGGCTCATGCTGTAACTAGAGAGACAAGACTAAGACATGCAAAACAACAATGAATCATACCTAGCTCTGCCACTCAGGAACTGTGCCATTGGGCCAATCACTTAACCTCCCTGGGCCTCATTTACAGAGGTTAAGTAACCAGTATTCTAAGGTTCCTTTCAGTTCTGGTTCCTAAACACTTTTGCGCTAATATCTAAGAAATTAAAGATACATATGAAAGCTAGAATAATTTAGAGTAAAGGATAATTGATAAGGATTCAGAGAACTCTTGGAAAATCTTGTGGAAAGAGCTGGGCCTAGAAAGATGAGAAGAATTTGGAAAAGTACTAGAATGTAAACCTTTTGTGAAACGGGACTGATTCATTGACCATATTTCTATCCCCCCAAGTCTTGCACATTAACCAACACATAGTAGGTACTTAAAAATCCTTGCTGATGGATTGCATTAACTGCAGAACTCTGGCAAAGGGAACAGGCAACTAAGTGACACAGCGGATAGAGTGCTTAGTCTAGAGTCAGGAAGACCTGTGTTCAAATTTGGCCTCAGACACTTACTAGGTATGTGATCCTGGGCAAGTCACTTCACCCTGTTTGCATCAGACTCCTCATCTGTAAAATGAACTGGAGAAAGAAATGTCAAATCACTCTTTGTCATGACCATCTTTGCCAAGAAAACCCAAAGAATGGGAAGACTAGAGTCAGATGAGTGAAACAATTGAACAACAACAAAAACAAAGGGAATAATATGGAGGAAGGAGATACAGATGCAGCAATTGGTAGATGTTGAAAAGTTGGGGAGGGTTACAAAAAATAGGAAATAAAGAAAATAAGGTGGAGTCCTGTAGATCATTCGATATATCAAGTAATAGGAAGTTACTGTCATAGAGCAAGGGGATAACATGCCAGGCTTATACCTCTGCCTCCCATAACTTTTATTTTAAAGCCCAGCACAAACACGATCAATAATCTCCAAAGTTTTTAGATCTCATATCAATATGTTAAAAAATATGTACATGTGCTATGAATGTGCATATGCTTATATATGTATTGTGAATGTATATGTATATACATGTGTGTGATGTGAATGTGTGTACCCATACATTCACTCTGTACACATGTGCATATATATGTGTGCATATGTGTATTGTATGTTTATGTATCTTCATTTTATGTTTACTTATTTACAAAGTATATGATGTATACTTCTTTTTAAACTTATTTGTATATATATTGTACATTTCATCTCCTTCTACAGTGCTGCATCCTTCTTTGATTCATATCTCTAACACAAATACTTGCCCTTAAGAACATTAATGGGTTTGCTTATAGTATCATAGATTTAAAGCTGGACTGAAACTTAGTGATCATTTAATCTAACACAATCATTTCACAGATGGGAAAACTAAGGCCCAGATACGGGAAATGATTTGCCCAAGGTCACAATGTGGTAGAGCCAATATTTGAACCAGGTCCTCTGACTCCAAAACCAGTCTTCCTTTTTACTCTACCACTGCTATTTCTTCATGTTTAAAACACAGAAAATAGTCTTATGGAGATAAGTGGAAGGAGACATGGAAACTGTATCAGGGAAGCTATTTTGTTGCAATAATCCAGGCATCAGGTGATGAGATCCTGGTCTACAGTGATAGCTATCAGACTGAGAGCTATACATGCAAGGAATTCATGAGCTAATAAAAAAGAACTGAAATTGCCTGGCAAACAAATTGAATCATTCTTGAATTGTCTGAAAAGAAGTCATTGAATCGCAGCCTATTTAACTTGAAATCAACATTTCAAAGTGAAGAATTAACTAATGGATGAACTTACCAAATACAAATGTGGGAATCTCCTTCAAAAAAGCATTTGGCAGACAGTTGTCAAACACTGGAGAATGCTTTCCTTTCGCATTTGCCTTATTAACAAGGATGCTAAAGATGTGCAGATACCTCTGTACGTCAGCAAGATCCAGGTCTATGATTTCAAGTTCATTTCCAGATTAGGAAAACAGAGGGAAAATTCAAGTAGCCCTTTCACATGGATGCTCAAAAGACAAAGTGCTTTCAAGATTTTAAATTTGAGGATGTCTTTCAGCTGCTCCTCCCAGTTACTATCTTCTTCTTGCTTCCCCTCAGAGCTAACCAACTAACCAGAATCCTCTGCTCAGTGGCCCATCTGCAATCCCCCCATTCCAACCTTTTCTCTTTTGATAACATGAAGAATAATATCCTTATACCAGAGCTAATCACTTGCCATGCATGGAACAGAGATTGTCCTCAACCCACAGATCTGATAATGAATAGTTCACATCTGTGAGAAGAATGGAAAGCCCGTGAACTAAAGGAACACATTGACACATTACAAGCATTGACTGAACTCCCAAGATCAATTCAATTATAACTTATGGTCAAGTATATATCTATTCTCTGGCATGAAAATAACTAGACGAAAGCAATTCCCGCATTTGCATGAAGATGTCAAGTCCTGGCCACGTCAACACTGAGGGAAAAATCCATGCAGATGCTTTGTTTGTATTTATTTGAACATAATTGGTGAATGTAGTGGTTTAAAAAATCAGCAATGAAGTCTTTTTTTTAATAGGTTATTTTATTCCATTCTTGACCAAAGAATTAAGCAGTTTACTGGTGGAAGTTGTGACACTAAATTAAAAAGAGATTTTATCTACTAGAAAAAGAAAAAAAATACAGGGAATGAAAGAAAAAAAAAGATTTAAAATCCTATGAATTAGATCTGATTCTCAACTTCTCAGATCGATAGAGAGCTCAACCACCGATGATCAAGAAAGGGCTCATGGAGAAGTTCATGCTTTGACCAAGTCTTGCAGGTTTCCCTTTCCTTCTGGCTCTGTCTTTTAGTCAGACATTCCTATTTTGTCTGGGAATGACAGAATTGTATTCTTTATAGGAGAGGTTTTACAGTTTCTATGGGAACCATAATTTCAGGTTTTCCTGCATCTTGTTCATTTAGGTTGTCAAATTTGAACACAAACCTAAGTATTCTTAACAATACAGGTCAAATGAAGATTTTTCTTACAGAAATAATTAACCATTTATTTCAACTTGTCTAGGATTTGACAATTTCTGAAGTCACTGAGGCATCTGATTTAGCAAATATTTTTCCCCAGATGTGAATAAATGTAAAAAAAGGGTGAAGGGTGAACTCAAACTCAGTCCTCTAGAAGTATAATACTAGATTTATGAAAGGAACTCAGAAAAATTTAACTTAGAGGAGGGCCTGGGGTGTGTTGGGGGAGTAAGAGAGGGACATAACAGCTGCTTTTAAGTATTTTAAAGGTTGGCAGGAAGAAGATGAATTAGACCTTTGGTCCTTTTGGTCCCAGAGGGCAGAGCAAAGTAATTTTTAAGTAAGAAATTTAATCCTATCTAATTATAATGATAACATTTGGCTCCAGAGAAGGGATGAGAAAATCCATTCCTCTCCTTTCTTTTCTGAGGAGATTACAGATGTGGAATATCACATTATATTGTTAGACTCACTCTGTTAGTAGTGCTGGATCTACCCCCTCCCCCATTGCATTTGTTCCTAAAAGCGAAGGATCTCTGGGTTGGAGTGGGGAGGGGCACATTCAGAAATGAAGGTGACAGAAAAAAGATACCAACAAAATTTAAAACGAAAAAGCTCAACATAGAATGAGCAAAGGAATGCCTCATTTTCCTCCTTTTTCATTGAAATTGAAAAGAACTTGCTCATTTAGCAATGAATCATTTATCCTGATGGGTACAGTGTAAGACAAAAGAGACAAAAAAAAGTTACACTTAAAAGACAATGGCCCAATGGTGAGATGTTTGCTTCATTAAAAACCACAAGTAAAGCTCTGAGCCATGAAAAGCAGCGTCAAGAGAGAACCCCTTTTCTATCTTCTTCTCCCCACTCAGTCAACTGAGTTTATGACAAACTACAATGCAAGTAGTTGCTGTTTCTACCTGATCCCCCCTCTCCCACACACTCCTAAATGTGAGTTGGTGGTAGAAACCTTCTCTACTATTTACATAATGGTCCATATTTTTATAGCATTTTACATTTTCAAAATTACTTTCCTCACCACAATCCTTTGAACTATACTATTCTCTCAGTTACATAATTGGGAAAACTGAGGACTTGAAGGGAAAAGTGACTTATCCAAGATCGCTGAGCTATTGAGATGCAAAACTAGGATGTGAACCCACATGTGATGTTAAACCTAATGATCTTTCTGTTAAAGCAAGATCCCAGAGTGAGATAGGGAATGGGTAAAGAACTCTCACTCAGAATTACTCCACATTTTAAAAGGTTCTACAGGAACAACTTGCACAACTGAGGCAGCCTTGCAGTCACACTACAGCTTTCTTTTATTTTAGTGGGGGGGCTAGGACAATGGAATTAATATATCATTCTTATTGTGAATGTTCTATATGGACTGGATGTGTGAGGCAAGGCTGGGAGGGGGGAGAAGAGAAGGAACGGAATATAAAGACAACACAAATAATACATGCCTTCAAGGAGTTTACTATCTAGTTAGGGAAGCCAACCTATTGTTCCATAAGAATATAGAAAATCAAGGCACCTAGGTGGTGCAGTAAGTAGAGCACTGGCCCTGGAGTCAGGAGGACCTGAGTTCAAATCTGGCCAAAGACACTTGACACACTTACTAGCTGTGTGAGCTTGGGCAACTCACTTAACTCAATTGCCCTGCCTTCCCCCCCTCCAAAAAAAATATAGAAAATCCATAGAAAATATACACTAGGATTTATGGAAGTAAATGTTGAAAGTGAAAAAAAAATAAATACATATATATATGTGTGTGTGTGTGTACACATATATACATATACGTATGTAGATATGAAAAATAAATACATATATACAAACATGAATATATGTATATACGTATGTGTATGTGTGTGTACATATGTATATGTGCATGTGTACATATGTGTATGTGTATACATCTATGTATACATGTAATATGTATGTGTGTACGGGTGTGTACGTATGCATATGTGTATGTACGTGTATATGTATCTATATCTATCTAAACAGTTTTTGTGCATACCTTTTGATCCAGCAATACCACTACTGGTTTGTATTTCAAAGAGATCATAAAAAAAGGAAAAGGACCCACATGTACAAAAATATTTTTTGCAGCTCTTTTTGTGGTGGCAAAGAATTGGAAATTGTAGCCATGTCCATCAATTGGGGAATGACTGAACAAGTTGTGTGTATGAATATAATGAAATATTATTGTGCTAGAAGAAATGATGAGCAGGTAGATTTCAGAAAAACCTGGCAAGACTTACATGAAGTGATGCTGAGCGAAGGGAGCAGAACCAGGAGAACACTGTACACAATGACAGCAACATTGTACAATGATCAACTATGATAGACTTAACTCTTCTCAGAAATACAATGATCTAAGACAATTCCAAAGGACTCATGATGGAAAAACGCTATTCACAGCCAGAGAAAGAACTATGGAGTGTGAATGCAGATTGAGGCAAACTTTTAACTTTTTCTCTCTGGTTGTTCTTTCTCTTTTGTTCCTACTCTTCTTTCACAACCAGACTAATGTGGAAATATGCTTAACATGATTGTATTCTATAACCTACCTCACATTACTTGCTGTCTTGGGGAGGGGGGAGAGGAGGGAGAAAATATTTGGAATTCAAAATCTTATAAAAGTGAATGTTGAAAACTAAAAAAAAGGTGTTAAATTGATTAAATATTTATTTGGAATTTTGATAAAAAGAAACACTTTTGATAGCTGGTCCAAAAAATAAAGAAAAGAAAACATACACAAGGAAATCTAGAGAGGGAGCAGGAAAATGCCCATAACTATATTGGGAGGACAGGAGCAATAAAAGTTGTGTGGTAGTACTGGAGCTGAGCCTTGAAGGAATCTAGGCATTTTAAGCAGCAGAGGTGAGGAGAGGGTAGGTAGATTCTTGATATAAGGACAGCCAGTATGTTATTCATGTTCAGAAACCGAAAAGGAGACTGGTTCTCCATGTATAGCAACAGAACTAGGCTGGCCAGAAGACTCAAAGATGGAGTTTGCTTGGTCCCCAAGATGCTTTAACCAGTTGGAAGCAATAGTGCCAGGCTTTCCAGGCTGAGTCGTGTCTTTAACATGCTCTGGCAGATTGGAGCTAACAGAATGCTCCCTCAGTTTGGTTCGCCCCTGTTTCATGAAAATACCCTTCCAGGCATTTCTTAAGGACACACTAGAGTTGTCAGGATTAGAACTAAGAAATAGATAATGGCTATATTCCTTGTTAAAACCAAGCCCCATAACAAAAAAAAAATGCCATTACTCATATGGAACAAAATATATTTAATTGCCTATGTGCTTGGTGTTGTGCTAATCAAGGGGATACAAAAACAGTGATTTTTTTTTTAAAATTGCCCTTAGGAAGGTCATCTTCTGAAGGCTTCTATAAAACAAATACATTATACATAATGTGTACTTATATATTATACATTTGTGGAATATTATATATAACAGATAACATACATGATACATTATAGGCTGTAATACATTTATAGAATAAATTTAAAATGATGGAGTACTAGTATCTGGAGTAATTGAGAGAGAATACAAAGTCAAAAATGAAATATCACCTTCCCATAAGAATCTTACAATTCTACTCAACTGAAAAGATGTCCTGGACTGAATGGAATTCTTTCTGTCCGAGACATCTTTGAAAGTTACATGTTCAATCTATTATATACTTTTTAAAAATGTGAGCTGTAATGAAGAGATACATGGTTTCACATATAATCTCTTTTTTTCTGCCATACTAGGTCTGTGGAAATTATAATTTTATTTTGTGTTAAGTTTATAAAAAAGATAGCGTCCTCCTAATAAAAGGTAGCATCCTAATTAGGAGTTGTTAAGGATTGGCTCAATGTTACTCCATTCAGAGGGTGCTTATAGCATTTGCATTCTGTGAGCTAGGACAAAAAACAAACTTAAATAATGCCTTAGCTTAGCATGAAAAACAGGCAAGTAGTTGATCATGGGTCAGGTGGAGTCAGGAAGATTCATCTCCCATAGTTCAAATCTAGCCTCAGACACTTACTAGCTGTGTGACCCTGGGCAAGTCACTTCCCCCTATTTGCCTCAGTTTCCTCATCTGTAAAATGAGCTGGAGAAGAAAATGGCACACCAGTATCTTTTCCAAGAAAGCCCCAAATGGAGTCACAAAGAGCCAGATATAACTGAAATAACTGAACAATGAAAAAAACAGGAAGGTGTCAGAGAGTAGGCAGGTGTGCTCCTTCCCTGCCTTCCCTCCATTGTAGTGGCTTCCACTCTAGTGACCTCATGGCTGTGTCTTGGGGTTTCTGACTTTCTTTACCCCCACCCCCATTCTTTGATAAGCTTTGTCTTATTTGCTTTGGAACCAAAAACATAGTCTAAATGCACTGATTGAACTCTAGGGGGAGTGAGGGGTTCAACATTAAGTATTTCAACATAAGAGCAGTGCAACCTACACCAAATCACTTAGCCGTTCTATATCTCAGTTCCATCTGCAGAAGGAGAATAATTAACAACAGAACTACCAATTTTGCAATGTGCTAAGGAAATCCAATAAGCTCGTGTACATAAATCATTTAAAAAACAAAAGCAAAAAACTTCAAGATTGGAAAGTATCTCAGAAGTCATCTAGTCCAACATGATACCTGAACAAGGTCCACCTCTACAAAATAGCTGGTGAATGGTCATCTAGGATTCCTCTGAAAACATTATAGTGAGAGGCAAGGTGGTTAAGCAGAGAGAAAGTTTGCCTTGAATCTGGGTTCCAGTGCCTCTGACATTTAAGGACTGTGTTACCCTAGGCAAGCCACTTGCCTTCTCAGTGCATTAGGCAACTCTAAGACACTGAGAAGATGCAAGTCTTCTTTGATAGAGGAATTTCTCCAAGGAGTGCCTTACATCAATGATGTTATGGGGGTGAACATCAATATTATAGCAAGAGTGGGTCATGAAAATTCTGAGAAATTGGTGTTAACCTTGGTCAGCCAGTAATTATGTTAACTTCTGGTGGGAGAAATTACTTGGTTACTGTCTTTGGATCCTCAGTAGATTGTAGGTAATTAATAAATGCTTGTTGAACCAAATACCTCCTATTTACACACCATTTCATAGGTAGGTCCCAAGTAATGTGTATAATGGACTCTCTGAAGTGGTACCATGGATTCACATTTGCACTATTTGGAAGTTAGAATTTTATAAAATACAGTAAATTAATTCTAGCTCCAAAGAAATTATATAGCACAAATTCAAACAAAACCACCTCCGGGGGATTCATTATTCTCACTAACTGGGTTCTAGATGATAAGAAAGCTTTTTGACCATGATTTGATCCTCCCAACCCTATGAGGTAGATTGTGCTGGATATTATCATGGCCATTTTACAGAGGTGAGAAATGATCTCAGCAGCCAGACGAACTGAACCGCACAAATACACAAACATAAAATCTTGCAATTTATAAGGGTTGTCCAATGTTACCCTCATTCAAACCATAGCTGCCCAGCTCTTCCCTCCACAACTTCCCAGAGAGGTGGGCATCCTATCTCCTCTTAAAGACTTCAAATGAAGGAAGGACCCCACTGCTTCCTGGGGCAGCCCATTTCATTTCTGCACAAGCTTTTTCCTTATATCTACTTCACACTTGCCTCTCTTTAATTTCCACCCCTTTGCTCTTAGTTCTATGGGTTGGGGCCAAGCAGAAACAACATCTAATGCAGGGGTTCTTAACCTTTTTTTATTTTCTTAATGTCATGTAACACTTTGGTAATCTAATGACAATTATGTGGTTCTTCTCAGAATAATGTATTTAAATACATAAAATAAATTGTATAGGAATAGAAAGGAAACCAATAATATTGAAGTAGTTATCAAAATTTTGGGTGAGGGGGAAGCAACTTCATAGACCTTAAGCTAAGACACCCTACCTATTATCTCCTTCACAAGAAATCCCCTTCAGTCAATTTAGGATCCATAGGTTTCAACATATTGTAATCATCATTTGACCCTTGTTCTTTTGATCTGAAACTAACACTGTGGGTTTCTGAAGGAAAGTGAAGGGGACCACTCTTCACTCTATGTTTCCACAGTCTTTGAAAGGGGACATTGAATGTTCTCTCTCAGATAGCAAAGCCAGCTCCTGCCATTGTATATTTGAGAGTGACAAGGGGTGTCAGAGATGAAAGGGGTGAGACTAAGATATAATAGCTAAAACATTGGTCAACACACATGTGGTGCCATGTACTAATCTGAATCCACCATTCCCTGCTTCTTCCTTCTCCCATAAGTGTTTAATTAATGTAAAATTCACTTTATAATAAAGTCCCAAGACTTCTCCAGTATATTCTGATACACTCATCTTTAAGGCAATTCTGCAGATGGGGAAAATAATGAGATTTTTAACACTCCCACCCCTCCATTGAAATGTATCTAGAGAGTGAAAAATGTTAAAAAAAATAATAAGCAAAGGCAATCATGAAGTAATCTTTTATCCTTTACTTCAAAACATATGGCAGATTTGCTTTCACAAGAAATGTTACACCATTCACATACTGGGTATCTAATTTTGGGTCATGTTTTTCAGAACTTAGAAATAAGTGCTTTTATGTGGTAATTGAAGATGGATTTCAGGAATAAATAGTGAGGTGCCCAAAGAAAGTGTGTTTGTCTGGGGCATTTGCAAAGTTATATGGCCAAAACAAATGTGATTGAGCTGTATCATCCATCTATTTCTATGGTTACCACCAGTTAAGCTGGTGCCAAGACAATATGTATTATTGATGACCTTTCCATGACCACTTGTGGAACTCCAGGTGGGAATTGTTCTCCCAGTTGGAGTTATGGATACTTAGAGTAGGATTCACTTAAGAGCTATTGAAGATATTGATAATATTTATATTGCACATTAAGGTTTGCAAAGCATTCTCATTTGGTCTTTCCAACAATCCTTTACTGACATTTCGCGTGTGAGGAAACAGATTCTGAGAGAGGTTTAAGTGACTTGCTCAGAGTCACACAGTGTCTGAGGCAGGATTTGGAGTCTTCTGACTCCACGGGTAGGGAAGCAAGGTGGCTCAGTGGATAGAGTACTGGGACTGGAGTCCAGAAGACCCAAGTTCAAATCTGGCCTCGAACACTTACTAACTGCATGACCCTGGACAAGTCACTTAACCCTGTTTGTCTCAATTTCCTCATCTGTAAAATGAGCTGGAAAAGGAAATGCAAACCACTCCAGTATCTTTGCAAGAAAACCCCAAATGGGGTCATGAAGAGTTGGACACAACTAAAAGACAACTTCATGACTCCAAGTGTTCCATTTAGTTGTCTATTGATGCTTATAGAGCTCTCCTATTTTCTGTTCCATGTATGTCCAAGCTCTAAAGGTTCATGGCATCATATGGGAGGTAAGGAGGTGGTCTTTCCTAATCCTACCCTGAAATGTTCTCAGGCTATTTGGCGTTTGTGGTGGAAGATGGGAGGAGAAGAAGCCTTGTTCCATTCCAGTCTTTTCCAAATGATCACCAAAGGTCTTTTCTAGCTCATAGAAGTCTAGAATCTTTTCTATTCATTTGATGATCTCCTCTCTACTCTCAACATCTTACCTTTTTGTTTGCCTACTGCCTCATAATGGCATATTTAAGCCCAATTATTGACAAAAATAAGGCTCGAAGTGAATTACTGATGGATTAATGGATAAATTGTTGCCTCACCATGAGAGACTGAGCACCAAGATCATAGAATCCAATTTTTAGTGCTGAAAGGGACCTTAGTCATCATCAATTTTAACTTCTTTTTACCAGAAACAGTCCCAGAGAAAGAACATGCAAGGTCACAAAGTAAAGAAAGCATCAACTGTGGAAAACTGTCCAGAAAGTACAAGTAGTTTCTCTAGCTCAATCTTCATAGCATTGAGAAGACAAGGGAAACTCAGTCCCTTTCCTGTAAAAACAAACCTTTATATTCATGCGGACCACAGTAGTTAACATAGGAACTGAGAGATGAAACTGACTTCCAAAAATTAAATGGCACTTGGGCCTCACCAGGCCACTTTCATTTCTAATAGATCAAACATCAACAATGACTGAAACAAAGAATGAATGACAACAAAGAGCTTTAATAGCCACCCTTCTTGGAGTGCTATGCCCATAACACCCAGTAATTGCTGAACTCTGCCTGCCACTGACATGCCCCCTCATCCCCCAAAACAAACAGCATTTTAATTTATGATAATTATGGCCCCTTTCTCTGAAACTTTTGCTGAGTGCCAAAGGCCTCCTCAAAACTGTCAACATTCTTTGGTTCTGTTGTGGTTCATTTCTTTTTCAGTCATATCCGACTCTCCATGACCCCATTTGGGGTTTTCTTGGCAAAGACGGTGGAGCGGTTTTGCTATTTCCTTCAAAATAGCTCTCTGGCCATTTTCTTGTCAAGATTCCATGGTCCCAGCCTCTGCCTCCTAAGCCCTGTACTTGTCAAGTTACTGATCCAGGATCACATAGCTAGTGTTTGAAAATCAGATTTTCCTGACTCTCCTGGTTGAGTATCAAAAGGAGGGAGAGGGAGAGAG
>CM053623.1:429467221-429492014 GCA_028646595.1 Phalanger gymnotis | reverse complement strand
AATATTCCAATTAAATAAAATGTTGTTGAAAATTTCATTCACTTCATTTCTTGAAAGTATGCATTTTTGCCTATGTGACCAGACTTTAGGAACACCCTGTAGGACTGTCTGAAGTAGGTCAAGTCTGAAGTGGTGCAGTGGATAGAGCTCTGGACCTGGATTTAGGAAGAACTGAGTTCAGATCCAGCCTCAGACACTTACTTAGCTGTTCAAGTCACTTACCCTATCTACCTCAGTTTCCTCATCTATATAAAATAATATGGAGAAGGAAATGGCAAACCACTCTAGGATCTTTACCAAGAAAACCACAAATGGGGTCACAAACAGTCAGATGTGACTGAACAATAACATTCAGATGTGAGCTCCTTGAGAGCAAAGGCTGTTTTGCCTTTTGTATTTTTATTCCTAACAGTTAACACAATGCACCCCCCCCCACCACATACACACTTAAATATATTTGTTTTCATTCATTTGTGCATTAATTCATCACAGATTTAGAACCAGAAGGAAACTTAGAGGTCATCTTGTTCATCCTCATTTTTCAGAGGTGGAAGCTGATGCTCATACAAGCCATGAACCCTGGTCCTCTGACCTCAAATGCGGAGAGGTGGTATTTAAGAAAGAGATTTTCAATGATGAGGGAATTTGTTCCAAGAAGAGGAGTGGGAGAGTGATGGACCAGACAGCAATGAGCAGGCCAATTTGATAGTAAAAGAAAATATGTAAGACAGACTTCAAAAAAATCTGGACTTATATGAACTGATGCTGAGTGACAGGAGCAGAACCGGGAGAACATTGTACACAGTTACAATCACATTGTGCAAACGTTGTGCCGAAAAAAAAGCAAGTGAGACCCGGATATAAATTTGGATGTGGATTTATTCAAGCGTGAGACTGTTCTGAGTAATAACTCAAATTGAACAGCCCTGAGCAGGGGAAGGGAGAGGGTACTTAAAGGGAAAGAACACAATTTGATTTCCATGGAGATGGGAACACAAACAGTGGGACAAGCTGAGGCAGGATTTTTTTTCCACGGAGAAGGGTATACAAACAGTGGGGTCCGTGGAGATGGGAGTAAAAACTGGGCTGTACTGGGGCAAGATGGAGAAACTGGAAGGGGAGGCAGGGCATAACACAATGATTAACTTTGATAGATCTTCTCAGCAGTGCAAGGATCTAAGACAACTCCAAAAGACTCATGATGAAAAATGCTCTTCACATCCAAAGAAAGAATTAGGAAGTCTGAATGCAGATTGAAGCAAATTATTTGTTCTCTATTTTTTGCTTTCTTTCTTCATTCTTGTGGCTCATTCCATTGGTTATAATTCTTCTTTGCAACATATCGAATGTGAAAATATGTTTAATGTGAATGTATATGGAGAGTCTATATTGGATTGTATGTGGTCTTGGGGAAGGGAGTAGGAGGGAGGAGAGGAAGGGGGAGAAAATTTGGAACCCAAAAGGTTGTTAACTGAATGTCACTAAAAGTAAATAAACTAATTTAAAAAAGAGAATAAATAAAAAAGAATATATGAGAATTGAACATTGTTAAAGAAGGCTGGCCAGTTAGCTCAGAGCCAAGATGTAGAGTTTCTCAGCTCCAGTCTAAAGTGCTTGCATTTTAGCCTGAAGGAGCAAACAATTGATGAATTGTGATGGGAAGAGCAATGGTCAAGCACCAGCAACCAAAATGGACAGATGTGTTTCCTGCCAGTGGAGAGTGAGTGGGACTTGGACTCAGGAAGATGCAATTTCAAATTGTACCTTAGACATTCTCTAAACTGTGGGACACAGAGCATAAGGCAGTCTCTCAGTCTATTTCCTCATCTATAAAATAGGGGGTAATATCACCTATCTCATGGGGTTTTGGGGAAGATCCAATGAAAATACACACAGAGCTCTTTGCAAGCCTTAAAGCATTATGTAAATGTTAGATAGTATTATTATTGATTCTTACAACATCCCCATGGTATAAGACTGGTACCAAACATCATTATGTCACTTTTCTAAATAAGAAAACTGGGGTTGAGTAACATAAATGATTTTCCCAGGGTCATACAGGTCAGTAGTGAGGAACCTTGACCATAACCCATTAGACCTACTGTGGGACACTGCCTCTAAAGGAGTGGGCATCTTTCTCTATGGACACAACTACTATGTCTCAGTGTTAGGATTACCACGTCTACTTTGTAGCATTCTCCCTGGCTCTTCCTTATGCATTCTCTGGCATTCTGCTCTGTGCTTCATTAATTTCTTTTGTTTCCCTGCAAAGCTTCCACCCACAAGTTAATGATCCCTCCATATGTTCACTCCCATCTCTGTCTATGCAAAAACACTGGGCTCATACGGGTAAAGTAACCTTCTTCTCTCCTACCTAACAGGGCTGAGGACAATTAATTGAATTGGGCTTTCCAAGTGCCTTGTGATTCATAGAGAAAATATGTTAACCAAGTACAAATTCTATCCTGTGATACTGTCTACAGTTACATAAAATTGGCCTTGAAATGGGGAAAATGTTAGTCTGTGTAACAAAGAAAAGTGAAAACATATCAGTGTCAACTTTCTCATGTACGAGTTTTCTCATTTTACTACTGGGGACAAGGACAATCTCCTTTGTTTTGATTACTCACATCATGATCTACTGTGGTATGTGGCTCTTTGTTAACATCATCCAACTTTGGCCAAGATTCAGTGTGTATTCCCAAACCAATACTAATGCAACCACTGACAGCATAATTTTCCATGAGTCTATTAATCTCTCTAAGCCTCAGTCTATTGAAATTTGGAATGTGTAATATGTAAATATGTAAATTTGGAATAATCATGACTGTGGCATATACAACTCATCTGTAAAATGAGTTGGAGAAGGGAATGGGAGAATGAGAATGTATGAAAATTACAGATTTAGGACTACAGCGATGAAGGAGTAATAGCCATATGATCGCAGGGCGATAAATTTAGAGCTAGAGGGAACCTCAGAGTTCATCTAGTGCAAACCCCCAATTTCACATGTGGAAAAATTAAGGCATAGACAGGTTAAGTGATTTTCCCAAGTTCTCACAATGGCACAAATGAGTCTAGAAACACCAACCTCATGATTGTCAGCCTTTTGCACTTTCCAGTGATACCAAGCAACTTATCCTTGCCAGTAAAATGTAAAATGTGGGAGTTTATTGTTATTTCTCAGGTGTCTAAACACTCTTTAATACCTGATCACTCACTACAAAATTTTTCTTAAAAATGAATTAAGTTTAATTATTTGAATAATCCTATTTACATTCTGCTCAGCTTGGGCTATTTAATTGAGAAGGACAAACAACACCCACATGAGACAAACACAAACATGGAAAAAGACACAGAGATAGTCTTTGGCTAAATGAGGAAGACAAATCTTTGGCTTATGTCTTCCTGCTTCTCTTTGGACACATAGCAATACCACATGACCTTGCCATCTCAATATCACACCATAAGAAATCCACGATTTCCCCCCACCCCATTTGTCTAGGTATTAGATTCAGTATTAAAAATGCCTGTGGGCCTAGATCAGAAAATCTATGAAGAATTGATGATGGCAGTGATGCTTCTTGTTTTAAATAGATTAGGAAGTTGAGAAAACTGTGTTTGGAAAGCAAATTGAGACAAATTTTTAAAGTCTCACAATTTCAAAAGAGCATGTTCTAGACAAACAAATCTTTAAAGGACAAAGGTCCTTTGGACATTTGGATTGCCAAAGCTGCCCTCTTGGGTTTCTCTCTCACATACCATTTTCTGTAAATTAGAGGCTCAAAACAGACTAGATTTTTTTGGAGAGGTTCTTCCATTAGTCATGAGAAGGGACAGGTTGAAGTGGAAAGAACACTGAATTGAGAGGCAGGAGATAAGAGTCTTGGAACTTTAATCAATATTCATCATTTTATATAGTGATTTACATCCCGTTCTTAATATTTCATTGTGGAATGGAAATGATGTTGGATTCTTAAAGGCTATGCCAGTAGGGAACAAGTTCTAGCATGTTCTGCCAAGCTAGAGAAGGTTCAAATAAGAACCTAATGACAGCTTGTGCCTTCTGGCCTTGCACCTATGGTCTTGTCATCATTCAGCCACTCTTCATGATTCCCATTAGGGCTATCTTAGCAAAGATACTGGAGAGGTTTGCCATTTCCTTCTCCAGCTCATTTTATAGATGAGTAAACTGAGGCAAACAGGGTTAAATGACTTGCCCAAGGTCATTCAGCTAGGATGGGTCTGAGGTCCAATTTGAACTCATGTCTTCCCGACTCCAGGCCCAACACTTTATCCACTGCACTACCTAGCTTCCCTAAGCCTAACTTAGAACAAAGGGGTTGATAAACATTAGGACTGCCACTAGGTGATGAACTCTTTGGCCATGGCAAAGAATGAAACAAAAAAAAAACACAAAATGGTCCACACTGCTGTATTACCTGCTTCAAGCATTGCTGTAACAAAGCAAGGCTAGGAGAAACAAATTACAGAAGATGGTAGGAATTGGAAAGTTTTTTGACCCTCTCTGAACATTTACTAAATACTCTAAAAGTGAGATATTTGTCTGATATTTTGAGTTAATATACTGAGCTATAGCAATATTTTTATTTACAATATAACTGAGAAGTTCTTAACATGATGTCTAAACTTATTTTTTCTTTAATATTTTGATTATTGAATTTCAATATAATTAGTTTTATGTGTAATCCTATGTATTTTATGCATTTAAGTACATTATTCTGAGCAAGGATCCATAAGTTTCACCAGATAGGAAAGGGGGTTCATGACACAAAAGAAGTTAAAAAGCTCTGTTATACATGATATTAAAAATGCGTAAGTGATGGTCGGCCAAACTGATTCATATCTTATGGGTTCACTTTACAGGAACTGACATTGTTTTTGTTTGTTATCTGTCCCATTTAAGATGTGTCCAAGCAGAACTAAGAGGACTACTTGCTGGAGTTGTAGAGGTGGTTCACATGTGACTTCATTTCAAAGAAAACAACCCATATCATTCATGGAGTATTTGTTCATTCTGCCTTTTGTTGCTCCTGATAAGCAAAATATCACCACAAAAACAATTATTTCCAATAGAAGGTGAAGCTATAGAGAAATGCTACAAAGAATTTATCAAAATCTTTAAGATTAACTCAACATACAGTGAGAAATGAACATTTCTCCTTTACATTTAATAATTATTTTATTAGGACCACTGTTTTTCCCTCTTTAACTTCCTCATCCAGAAATCAACCAGTGTGGGAAATCTCTCTCAGAGATTTACCCAGGCCAAGATCTTAACAGACAGTAAAAGAAATTCTAAGTTTGGGCTAATGGTTGTATTCCTGCTCACTGTGTTTGCTCAGACAGGTCTGGGGAAAAGTTGATTCTCCCAATTATCAAGAGAGGTGATATGGAAATTCATATGTCTTTGACCAAGATTTAGTGGCCTAAGTCATGTACCCCAAGACCTTCATTTTAATATAGCCCACATCTCCCATTGTGTTAACCAATCTGAGTGGATTGTCACCCCTTGTGAATACCTATTCTTCAAAGGGCATATAAACTGTAACTCACAGCCATTAGGGGTATTTGGTCTTAGAAGATTATATTAATATTAATAAGCTGTTGGCTTCATTAACAAAATGATTAAATTATCCAGAAACTATGTCTCTTGAAACTTTTTAATCATCACATCACTAAAAGGTGATCATCAGGCCAGGGAACTTCCATTTATCAAACTCTTGGTTGAATTGGGTCATGAGTCACCAAACCTAGTCAACATATGTGCTGATATTCAGCTGCTTCAATATGAAGGTGTGTGCAGAGAAGGAAAAGTAATGCATTAGAAAATGTGATTCAAAATCAAGAAATTTACAAGTTCAAAGTCGTAAGCCTTCCACCAAATTTCTAGTCTAGCCTATATATCATGAATTCTTTATAAAGAACAAGAAGATGCTGGATATGGGGAGCATCAAAGATCACAAAGGATCAAATTGACTCTACTGTAACAGATGAGAAATTACTGATTATCAATCATGGATTTAGAGTTAGAGGATACCTCAGAGGCCATATAATCCAATTCTACCATTTTACAGGAAATTTAAATGACTTGCCCAAAGTCACACAGATTTGAACGTAAGAGAATGGATTTGGACCAAGTTCTTCTGATTTTACATTGTTTTCTTTTCATTGTACCCCACACCCTCCAAGTCATTTCAAAATCAGCAGTGCATGTTGAGTCAATACATCAACACATTTCAAGGTTAAAAAAACCAGCAAATTAAAAAGAGGGATAATCACGAGAAGACTGTGTAGTTTGAACCTAGTTTAACCTATTTGAACAAGCAATTGATGCCAAGAATTAGGAAATGGCTAAAGGGAAATGAACATTAACTGTCACCATATCCCGTAGAACTTAAATCAATGTAGAGCAGTAACTCCAATGTGGAAGCTAAAAGAACACTGAAACTAGCTCATACATCTAACATTTTATTCCTTTTATTAGTAGAGAAAGGTCAGTGAAGGATAATATTTAGAATATAAATTAATTTATAGTATTCTGTGGTGGAGAGTTATTAACAATAGTACTTTAAAAAAGAGTAAAAAATAGTGTGAGAAACAAGTCCCAGATAACTTGGCATGAGACCTAAAGAAGATAAATCATTTTCAGAACAGTTATAGGTGAAACTGAATGGGAGACAACAAACTGATGAAAAGACAGAACAACTTGGTCACAACTTCCATCACAAACATTTCTCATAACTGATGGTAGGAGAATCAGCAATCAGATGCCTTAAACCCTGACTGAGGAAATAAAGATGGTACTGAAGAAAGTGAGAAAGAGCATCTATAATACATCAAGTAGACCCTCTCTCCAAAAATCAGTGCTAGAGGTGACACAGTATTCAAAGAATAAAGAGAGAGATTGAATCTATCTGGTTAGCTGAAAGAGGTGAAAATACTGAATAATGAAAAGCACATAGACACACACAAACACAGATGTTATTGATACCATAAAAAAATGTTTGAAAAATGTCAATAATTAGTGACTGAAAAACCTAGTAGCATATGTGTGTATTATAGGTTATATATGTATATATACAGATATCTATATAATTTGTACCATATATGTATATATACATGTGTATACATGTGTATATATACATACATATATACAAATATATACATACATACACATACGTATCTATATATTTATGTAGATATATATGATAGAAAGATAAAGAGGGATGGGCAGAGATAGAGGGGGACTGGCAGGGACAGTGACAGGGAGGACCCGCAGGGACAGAGGGAGACACACATACAGACAGAGAATGATCTGCACTCATATTGAAAACATCCTGGATGAAAATAAGAGATAGACTTTTGCCAAAGATTTGCTGAAACAAATAAAATACAAGACTCCATGTATCAATTATTTGTCATTTAACAACAATAATAAAACATTTGATTCAGTAGAGCAAAATGGGGTATTAAAAATCCTTCTCCAATAAAGCATCTCCCATTCATATGGTAAGATTGTATAAGACCCCTTCTGATAGATAAACACAAATATAATTTGTTTTAACAAACCTTAGATTATTAATATCAAGAAAGCCAATAAAAACAAGGGTACCTACTCACCGACATGTTCATTACTGTCATGGAAGAAGCTCTATTTAAAGTCCAAAAATCAGTTTATTTCTTCTAGAGAACATCCCAGGTTATCCACCTGATAAGTTAAGGAAGCTGAATTGCAGCCCAGGTCTTCCAACTCCAACACTAGACTTCTTCCCCTTACACTAACCTGATTCTCTTTAAGGAGTTATAAAACCTCGGGGAAGGTCCTTAACTTCTCTGGGCTCCAGTTTTGCCCATTTGAAAAAGAGGGGATGGGGAATCAATAATCAGAAACACCTGAGTTCAAATTCTGTTTCTGTTGCTCACCACCTCAAAACCACTTAATCTTTTTAAACTTCTGTTTCTTCATCTGTAAAATGAAAGATTGCACTACTTGGCTCATACATTCCCTTCCTGCTCTAAATCTATGATTCTATGATCTCTGAGGTTTCTTTGGAGAGACATTTCATCACTCTATTATTTCTTTTAGGTTCTGAATATGTGGGCTCTAGCTTACTTTTAAATTTGGCTTAAAAGCCCTATAAGGACCCCATTCAAGACTAAGTCTTAAATATGGCAATGCCTGACCAGGCACACAAAATCCATTACCTGGGACTGTTTCTCCCAACCAGTTCATGTGTTAACATTGGTACACATGGCTTTCTCTGTTTCTGCAGCTCACATGTAACCTCTAGATTTCATATTCCTCATGCATTAATACATAGACATTACTAAAATGGTTCCAAAACTTTTAAAATTCACTTTATGTGGTTGAAATGATTTGCAAATTAAAAAAAAATCTCCTAAAAATTGTGTGCATTCTCCTGATAAATGACTCTTTTTTTGAAGAATGCATAGAGTAAATGAGCTTACAGTAGGCTATTGTATTCAAAATCAAATAGAATAAAGAAAATTCATGTTTGCTAAGTGGAAAAAAAACCCATCAAGGGTGGAGGAGAAGGGAGCATGATTTTCCAGGGAATAAAAGGGGAAATATAAAACAAAAAGAGATTAACCTAAATTGTAATAAAGATGAAAAAGTGTTTATTAAAAAAAAATCTGTGGCTTCGTTGGAAATAGAACATTCACACAAAGGGAAGCAACTCTCAGTACTAAAGTTGGCACTTGCTTGAATCCAAAGTTTGCCTCTTCCCTCCTCTTTTCTGTAGCCCAATCTTTGTCCTGCCCTCACTACTCTTTTGTACCTTCCTATCTGTCCAATGTCTTCATAAAATCTTCAAGATGCCATAATACCCACTGGCTGATGCTCCATCCCACTCAAGCCTGGTTTCTCCTCCAGCCTGTAGCTGCCACTCTAACATTATCCTTTGTTCCTAATAGCCATCACCACTTCGCTCCCTCCATGTTGGTGATTTCAGCTAGGTATTAGGGAAGCAGTCTAGATGATCCACTAGATTAACCATTTTTTTCAGACACGCACCCTTTTGGCAGTGTGGTGAAACCTATGGATCCCTTCTCGTGGTATTTTTAATGCATAAAATAAAATGTTTAAAATTACAAAGGAAATCAATTAGATAGAAACACAGTTATCAGATATTGTCTTAAGTCCAAGGATACCAGGGTAAGAACATTTGAAAGGTGGTAAGCATCTCAGTTTCAACCACCCAGGTGTACTTAATTCTTGTATTCTGAATCTCTAATCAGTAGAATTACAAACAGTGTAGCTGAAGAACTGCTGGGTGTATGAGGAATAAAGCTTTGGGGAAGGTGTGGGGGTGGTCCTTTTACAAGTGCTCAACTCTGACACATGTTAGCCACTGGATTGATCAGAGTACTCAAGTCTTTAATTTTTTTTTCATTATATCAGCAACTAATCCTGGCAAAATACTGTATTTGCCTTAGAAAAACCCTATGAGGTGGGGAGACTCATTTGCTGCCCCACCACATCCCCAGGATTATACTTGCACTAGTTTTGTATGTGCTGATGCTTGAAAATTGGGGCTTGCCCTCAAGGAGCTTGCAATAAACTAGGGCAGATTAAGCCTGATTAGAAAGCAAGGGCAATGAGACAACCCAACAAAACCCTCTAGAAAATCTTTTTTTTCTTTCCTTCTTTAAAGAATGCTTCTCCTTACCTCCCACAAACTGCAAGTGCAGGGGACTACCCACTCTGATGTCCAAGAGCTTTGAACTGCTCTGTTTTCCTACCTGGACTGATTTATTCCTCCAGAGGCAATCTGGAGCTCACCATATTAAAGCTGACTTTAGTGCAAACACCTGATCAGCCCACTGCAGCTCACAACTCATGAGCTCAAGAGATCTGCCAGGCAGCCGCCCCCGTAGCACGGATTATAGGTATGCACCACCTGGCACCTGCCCCTCCTAGGAACTCTTGGAGGAGGAGAGATGACTTTTAGCTGAGAAATAGATGCAGACTTGGAAAGATTTAAATAGGGATCAGAGGATTTAGGAGTAGAGAGAGCTCTTCTTACATCCCTTGTGCACATTCTGTTTAGGCGGCTCACAAAGAGATCTCATTTAAGGTTGCTTAGCTACTCCTTCCAAAGTATGTGTAATGAAAGGCTACCGGCCACTTTTTTTCAGCTCCATTTCTATCATGCTCTCATAATGAAGACAAAAGAAGGAATACACAATGGCGACTTTTGAAATGGGAGCCCTTGTGGCCCAGAAATTGTGTATCTCTTTCAAACTCATAGAACTTGACTTCAGGTTATTTTTTTTATTTACATAAGTAGACAATATATAAGGAAACATAAAAATTAAGAAAAAATAGTGAGGATTTAACTATTTAACCACTAAGGTTTATAAAGCTTTTTACATATAGTGTTTCATTTGATACGCATGACAACTCTATGAGGTGGGACCCATTATTATCACAATTTTACTCATGAAAGAGCTGAAGTACAGAGCTTAAATGAATAGCCCTGAGTAATGTAGCTAGCAAGTGTCTAAGGAGGATGCAAATCCAAGTATTCCTGGCTCTAGGTCCAGCATTTTATCTACGACTATTCTTGGCTCATGGGCCATACAAAAACAGGTGGCAGGATGGATTTTAGCAATCAGGCAGCAGTTTGCCAATTTTTGTCTAGAGCGTGTGTCAATATGCAAAACACCCTATGGTTCCCTAGGTGTGGGAGCTCCCTTCAATTCAACAGCATGTGACTCACCTACAATTTATAATCTTAGAGAGTCATCAGAGACTCAGAAAGGTTAAGTTATTTCTCCAGATCACTCAGGGAGAGTAAGAGGATCTCGATCAAACCCTCTACCCATTATGTTTAAGTTATAGGATCATAGGTCTAGATTTTGAAGGGATCTTAGAGACTATCTATATCTAGTCCTTCCTCTTTTTACAGGTGAGGAAACTGAGACCCAAGAAGTCAAATGACTTGTATAAGGTCACAAGATAGTTAAATTATAGAGTCAGAATTTGAACTCAGCTCTCTTACTTTAGAGTTGTGAATAACTTCAGCAATCTCTTCATTGCACAAATATTCCTTCTTTCTTTCCTTCCTTCCTCCCTCCCTCCCTTCCTTCCTTTCCCTTCTTTTCTCTTTTTCTCTTTTAAACTGTTCATATTTAATTAACACACACACATATAATATATAACATATATACGTTAATTACTACATTCATGCATTATCAAGATTATTGCCTCGCAAGCACTGATATAAATGGATGTAGGTGGACCTAGAAACCAGAGGAAAATACTATAAAAAAAACAACATCAGCAACAATTCAATTTATGGAAATGTATGGAAAACCTTTTCATTCCAAACCTATGATTGAATTAGTGAAGGGTCAACCCAAGGGAAGATTTGTTTATTGAGGAAGCTGTCACTATCAGTCTCAGGCAGTAAGAATACATGCAAACCAAATAACAGGAAGCCCTAGTGTTTATCAGTCCAAATACGAAGTCATATTAGTACTAAAAGGAACCCAAACATATAGGAACATTGAATTAAGAGTTGGGGAGGACTCTAGTTAATATCTAGTCCAATGTTTTTATTTTACAGATGAGGAAATGGAGACCCATTGAGGATCATAGATTTATGCCTTGATGGGATGTTAGAGATCATCTCATGCAACATCCCCCCCATTTTATAGGAAAAAAGAAAGAGACCCAGGGAGGTCATGTAAGACACCCAAGGTCACACAAATATGAAGGGTCCCTGTCACTTCCACTCATTTTGACACTTCTTGCATACTGTCTTGCACTGGAAGAGAGAGGAAAGGAATAAAGGAAGGGAGGAAAGTGGGTCAGAGGTAATGGCGGTTAGAGAGGGATTGACCAAAGGATAGCAGGACAGTCCTATGGAGCTGAGAAATATTTAAAGGTCACAAAAACAAGAGCCCTTTTGCCCTACAATAATCATTAAAAACTCATCACTTTCATTGGCTTACTCAGGGCTTAGCAGCCACCCAACACAGAAGAAATATTATAGCCATAAATATAATTTGTAGTTCTGTACTCCTTAACTCAAAGGCACTTGTCCTTGCTGGTGAGCCAAGAACTCAAGTAATTTTTTTTTTCTCTGTCCACCCTAGAATCACTTCTCCCAGATTGCCACAGTAAGAAGATGCCTAATAAGAGACAAAGGCTTCCTTAAGCTAGATGGAATGACTGATCTATTGACTGAGGCACTCTTTTTTGTTTGCTCATTTTCAGGGAATGAGGGGAGGTCTTCATTTTGCCTCTATGACTGATCTAAGGTGTCACCTACCTAGGCACCCTCTTCTAAAATGTGTGGAAATTTTCAAGATATTTCAACATTCTGTCTTGAATCAGGTTGTGTAGGTGTAGATTACCTTACTTAATCATAATTTTTAAAAATACATCAAACTCATTATAGATCTATTTTGAATGCAAAAGGTCTGCACAGTACCAGCAAAATTAGAATTTGAATATTCCTGCCACACCTTTGATTCAAAAGAGAAACAATTCCCTTCCCAAGCCTTTACAAGGGAAAGATAAAGCATCATAAAATGTAACCTGAGATATTTAGCTTTAAGGCGAAATGAGCAAATGTGGTATTTTCATAAATGTTCATGCTTCAGGCTCACATGCTAAGACTTCTCAAAGGAGGATCTGTAAGCATATTTCTGATGCTAATGAATATTTATTTCTGTGTTCCCAGTAAAACCAGTTGTGAATTTTAACTTTCCATTTACAGGGAGGCCAAAAAAAAAAAAAAAGGAATTGGGAAACCTATCAGCCAAAAGCTGGAGAAGATTATTAATAGCTTGTCTCACCCTTTTTCTGAGAAAAAGAAGAAATGGATGGCCAGGACAATTCAATGATTTGGTCAAAGTTGCAAAGGAAGAAGGAACGAATTGCTGAGAGAAAGCAGTGAATAATGGGAGAGAGAGCTGAAGGTGGAGTCAGGGAGCCCTGAATGTCAATCCCTCTCAGACATTTAGAAGTTTGTGACTCTGGGTAAGTAAACTAACTTCTCTTTACATGTAAAATGGGGACAACAACGGAGTCTACTTGACAGGGTTGCACCGAAGAACAAGTGAGACACTACTAAAACTTTAGGGATATTCTTTACATGTAAAGCATATGATAGATATTAACGAGATACATATAAAGGTTAGTTGTTGCTATTATTATTATGATTTACTAATTATGGTGCAGAAATGGTTAAACTTGGGTTATATCTTATCTAGATTTACTTTCCCTCCGTATGTACAGCTATACAATTCTCAGCATCCTGACGCCTTTCCTGAGTGGGTAACAGCATCCTCTCCAGATTGACTTGCTATGGTATCACAAGCAATAATCACTCCAACTCGGTGCCGATGTTAAACCTGATGCCAAGAATTCCAATGATGAACAATCACTAACTTTACTACGGTGCTTCAGGGTTTAGATCCCTCATAAGTATCCTACAAGGGAAAGGTGACCACTCCTATTCCAAGAGGGAGCGAAGTGCATTGTGGAGAGCACTACCCTGGAGAGAGAGGACCTGAGTTCATTACCCTGTGCAATGGCAGACAAACCACTTAAGCTCTCTCAGCTTTCATTTCCCCATCTCGAAATAGAGGAGGTTGGACTAAATGACCTAAAAACATCCTTGCCAGCTCTAGATCTAAGATCCTCATTTTATGGATAAGGAAATCAATGTTCAGAGCAGTGCCCTCGGTCATGATAAGACAGGGAATACAAGTTTGAGGTGGGATTCAAACTTGAGTCTTCTCATATGGCAAACCACTCTAGGATCTTTGCCTAGAAAGCTCCAAATGGGGTCACGAAGAGTCAGACACACCTGAAGTGACTAAGCAACATTGCTACATTATTAGAATTCTTTTGAAAATTCAAAATTATATCATGTGTATTTGTATCCACATATGTATATACATATAAATATGTATGGCATATTCTAATACAAGAATAGGTGACAAATGTGTCATGCTAAAGAATAACAGCTCACATTCATGTAAAGATTTTTAAAATTTCATTTATTTTATTATTATTTTATGAAATAAAACCTGTATTTCCATAATATTGTGGAATAGTAAAAAGATGATTGCACATGAAACTGCAAATCTATTATGTACAATTTGCTATTTCTTTTAAGTATATAATAAAGTTATTATGTAACTTTATTTTTCTTTTTTTCTTCCTTCCCCCATCCCTAGAGATGGCTACATTTAGACATAGATATGTATATTTGTAATAACTATATAAATACATACATGTGTAAATTTTTTATTTATTGTTTAAAAGATTCGTTGTTTACAAAAGCAATTTCACCTTGGGATGGGGGTAGAGGTTTTTTTCCCAGGTCTCTATGTAGGCAATTCCCTATTCATTTTTAATGGGACAAGATCAGGAACTGATTTCAATGAGAGTTAGACTTTGCAACATTAAATGAAGGTTTTTTTTTGTTTGGTTTGTGTGTGTATGTGCCTCTCTGAATTTCCCCCCTCATTTGATGGCTAATAATTCCAGGGCAAGTGGGTTCTGAGATACCTTCAGAGAGCCCAACACCATGAGCAAACCCAATTCTCCAACAGGTCTACTTCATGCTGGTTTCAGTTAATGACTCATAGGCATTTAATGTGGTCAGTTCTCTCTCCCAAGACGCTAACCATGCTTTTCAACCCCAAAGATGAAGTTCTCTGCTTTTATGGAGAAGTATCCCTAGTTTCATTTGAAATGCAAATTTCAACAGCTTCAGACAAATTCAATGAAGGAGAGATTGCAAAGGGCAAGAAAGACCTGTCATATGTAGTTTTATTGCAACATTTCTGAAACATGGTGGCTAACCCCAGAATCCAGGACCATTTGAGGATAGCCATGCCTATCTTTTGGAACTCTTTCTCCAAGGATCACCAGCACTGAATATGATATGTGTTCCTCATGAGTCTATTTAAAAAAAAAGTTCCTAAGTCACTGTTTGTGAAAAAGAATATCATTTCACTCAGGCCTCATTTTAAAGATGAGAAATCTGAGGTGGTGTGATGTGCCCTGGGTAATACAGCTAATAAGTATCTGGGACTGGATTTGAACTCAGCTCTTCCAGACTCGAGGTGCAGCAGTCTTTCCCTAGGCTTCTAGTTCCACTGCTGAAGAAAAATTGTTGTGGCAACTTCTTCCATAGCACAACCTCGAAGGTAGTAGAGAAGTTCTTGGGGATTGAATGAGGCACATACTTAAATGGCTTGTCAAGGGTCCCTATAGCTCATAACTGTCAGAGGGGCAATTTGAACCCCCAATCTTCCTCTCTTCAAACCTAGCACTCTATCCCATAACCCACATGGTCTCTTAAGATAAAGATACTTTCTAAAACGGATCTATGATCTCATAGTTGTGGGTGTTCCCTTAATGATGTAGATTCTCAGCTTGGCCACTCTTGTCCATGTCCCCATAGAGATTTGTCCCAAAATGCTGTTGATCATTCTCAAGTTCTCTTGACATCCCAAGGGTCGTAGTGTGTCAGGTGGGCTATCTGCTTGTCATCCCTCACTCTAGCTCTCTTTTTATTTTATGATCCATTTCTCTAGTGACATGCTATTACTTCTTCAATATTCCTTTGTTGAAGAATTAACTTATTCATCTATATTCTCTTGCCTCTGACATGGCATTGTTATTTTTGTGCAAAAGGACACATTTGGACAATCAAGCCGGTCTCACAAGTCACATTCTCTGAAGTAAAATATGGCTGATCAATTCAATGTCTTACAGATAGGTTGAGGACCCAAAGAATAAATTTGGGGTGGAGGTGGGGGTTACAGAGTCAAAAGATAAGCCTTGTACAAAGCTAATAAAGGAAAATGCAAAGTCAGGAGACAGATGACTGAGTGCTTGGAACGTTCTAGGAATAAATACTAAACAACTTAGCAGGTTCTTTCCACTACCCTGGCTAGGTACAGCATTGTTTCTCTTTAGAACAGATCTCCCCATGTTTTCTTCATGTTAACAATATAGTATCAAGATGTTTTGGCAGTCAAATCAACCTCTCTAGAAGCACAATTAAATTAGGCCTTGGTTCCAACTACCACACATTGCTTATAATGTGGTGCAATGTAGGTACACCCACCACACTCCATTACCTGTCCATTACCCTTTGGAGGATCCTTACTCACCCTAAATTGAGTTAAACAAATTAGCAATTAAATCTAGCAAGTTAGATTTGTAATAACTAAATATGCTTTTGTCTATGCATTATCTGTTCAAGCCGGCATTGTTATTCTAAAGTCTACAACTAAAACTGGAATCTACCTCCTTATCACAAAGTCATCAAAATTCCAAATGGGGACAGGACTGTGGAGGCTATGGAACCCAAAACTTTATATGAGACATGAATATAATCTGTAAAATCCTGGACAAGTACCTAGCCTCTCCTTGAAGACATCCTGAAGTGAAGAAGCAATTCTTTCCATTTGGAAAGAGCCCAGTGTGTAGGAAGCTTCTTTTTAATTCCCAACCTAGTTTGGGAACTAGCCTAGTTTTCCACTCTGAGCACTAAAAAGAGTAAATCAAATCTCTCTTCCTCATGAGAGACTTTCAAATACTTGAAAGCTGGAAGCAGCTAAATAGTACAGTGGTTAGAATGCTAGACTTGGATTCAGGAAGTCCTGAGTACAAATCCTGGCTCAGATGCTTATTAGTTGTACAACCCTGAGCAAGTCACTTAACCATTCTCAGTCTCTGTAAAATGGAGGGCATTAATAGCACCCATCCTTCAAATAATAACTTGTCAAGTGTTTTTGCAAACCTTAAAACACTGTCTGAAGTCTCACTCTTTTTACTATGCAAATCTTAGCAATTATGGAAGATGGCTATCATGACCTCATGAAGGTTTCTCTTCTCCTGGCTAAGTATCGTGATTTCCTTAAAGTGCTTGGATTTTAGTAACCTTGTACTCTCTGGTTACCCATCTCTAAATCCATGGCAACTTCCTCATGTCTGTCTCGAAACATGGCCTACAGAACTGAACCCAATAGCTGAAAAGTCGTCTAACCAAGGCAAACAATAGTGGAATTATTGCCATACTCAATTTGTATTCTTATTAATGCAACTCAAATATGAATTGATTAATAGTAAATGAATAATAATGAAATAATAAATGAATATGCTAATGAATAAATTAGCTATATGTTTCTATATAGGAAGTGTCACACTATTTCATTATTAATGTCTTAATTGTGTACTTCATCATGATGGAGAGGTGACTCTTGATCCTCCAAGGCTAAATAGATCAATTGACACAACATCTACCAAGTTCTATCAAGTTGGAAATATTTCCACTGGAATGATAGATTATATCCATCATGTCTATACTGGCCATCAGGTGATGAATTCTGTTGGTCAAAAATTTGTTAAGGCAGAAAGTAAGGAAATCTGCATGCTGATAAAGTCTTGTATCTTTGAAAGTACTAAAGTAATGTCCCACCACTGACTCCTAGTAAACTCAAAGACTGCCCAAACGCCCAGAAATTTTTCACATGAACGGTCATTAACTATGTTGCGTTGGACAAGTGGACAATAGGCCTCATGTTCCTCATTGAAAAGAGAGTTTGGGACTAGATGACTAGAAAGTCATGGCCAATCCATCCCTCAACAGAAGTCTGCTCAGAATCATGGCATTTCAGACTTGGTAGTATCTCTGGCACCACTAAATCCAACCTATACTTGAAAAGGAACCCCTACTACAATATACCTGACAAATGGTCACAGAGCTTCTGCTTGCAAATGTCTAGTGATAATGATAATAATGATGATAACGATGATGATGATGATGATGATGATAACCAAAAGGAAAGGTTGCAGTTTTGTGAGACAAAGTTGCCTAAAGGATAACTAGAATGACATACAGCCCAATAGCAGAGATGAACTCTGAAGGAAGCTTAACAAACTGCAGAGTTTAAGTGATTTGCCTGTGGTCAAAGAGCTATTAAGTATTTGTGGCCAATTTGAACTCAAGTATTCTTGACTTCAAGTCTAGCAGCACCCTATCCACCATGCTATCTAGCTACATCATCAAAAGCTCTTTCCCACAGTCCAATCCTGCCTCTTAGGCATCCATTGACCCATATAGAATACGTAAGAGATAGCAACGAGTACATACATTTTTATTTGTTTCATCTGGAGAATGTAGGACTGCTTAAAATAGTCACTGCTCTTAAGAAAGGGCAAACATATTAAAGGAGCAGCTAGGAGGTGCAGTGGATAGAGCACAGGGCCTACAAACAAGAAGAACTGAGTTCAAATTCAGTCTCAGATACTTCCTAACTGTGTGACCCTGGGCAAGTCACTTAACCTCTGCCTCAGTTTCATCATGTGTAAAATGGAGATAGTAATAGTATCTCCCTCCCTGTGAGGATTGAATGAATGAGCTAATATTTAGTGTCTGGGACATGGCAAGTACTATATACATGTTGTTGCTGTTGTTGCTACGGTTATTGTCTGTACAATGGACGTCTGTACATGCTATATATTACAGCATCTGTAACATACACATTATTGTTGTAATTGTTATTATTGTAGCATCTGTAATCAGGGTTAGCAAAATAAAGCTGTCCTTAAGATCCTGAAATTCTGATACCCTAAACTGAATTCTCATTATACGTGTCCCAAAAGTCTTAGTGCTGATGTAATGTTTAGTAGCTTAAATAACTTAAAAAGTTTAAATAACCATAAATACTAATAGCTTAAAAGTGCCTTGAGAACTTTGGGATACCCTATATCTGGACAGCATTTTTACTCTTAGAGTATGGGTTGTTTTTGTTTTGTAACATAACTGATTCCCAGGTTGAAAACAAGAGCCCAAAGTAAACAACAGATCTAATGGAAGGGGAAAAGGAAAATCTCAGGACACATTGTTGTAGTTTTTGAGACAAAGTTGCCTAAAGGGTAACTGTAAGGAAATATAGCCTAGCAGCAGAGATGAACTCTGAAGGGAGTTTAAGCATCCAGATAGAAGAACAGAACATTCAAGTAGCTGCAGAGAACTTGAGAATCACAGAATGTTGGAGCTTCTAGATCACGTGGTCAAAGCTTTGGTCCCTGAGGTGACAAGAAAGAAGTGAGTCAGCTACAGAGGTCAACCTACTAGTTCTGGGGAAGAATCCCCTGGTAAAAGTACAATTCATCATCAGAGAAAGTAAAACTGGGGTCATCTGGGTCAAGCCCAAACCTCAAAGTACTCGAGATGCAACAATCACAGAATTTCAGAAACAGATTATCAGAGGCCAATTCATCTCTCAAGAGAAGTCTGCTCAGAATTATGGAATTTCAGACTTGGTAGGATCTCCAGCACCCTCAGTTCCAACCTGTGCTTGAAAAGGAACCTCTGCTACAATATACCTGAAAAATGGTCATGCAGCTGCTGTTTGAAAATGTTCAGTGATGATGATGGTGATGATGATAATAAAGATGATAACTGTTTACGTAGTACTTCATGCCACGCAGTATGTTAAATGCTTTAGAATTATTATCTAATTTGATTTTTATAACATCTCTGGAAGGTAGGTGTTATTATTATGATGATATTATTATTATTTACAGATGAGGAAACTGAGGCAGAGTTTAAATGACTTGTCCAGGGTCTCACAGATAGGAAGTGTCTGAAGCAGAACTGGAACTTAGATCTTTCTCACTCCAGGTTCAGAGCTCTATTCACTGCTCTGAGGCTGGGCAAAACAAATCTAATCCTTTTCCCACATAATACACAGCTCTGCAAAAACTTGAAGACAGTAACCACATTCCCCTGAGTTTTATTTCCTTTATATTAAATATTCCTGGTTCCTTCAACTGACCTCTGCTTTCCAAAGCTCTCTTACCATCCTTTTGATAGACTTGAACCCATCATGCCTTGCTTGTCCACTGTCTCATTTACTTCTTTAACATCTCCATGAGGTAGATACTCTAAGTTAAAATAGAACTCATGACTTCATAAGCATACAATTAATCAATAAATTAACATTTATTAAGTGTCTACTATGTGCCAAGTACTCAGCTAAGTGCTGGGAATACAGAAAGAAGTAAAAGACAGTCCCTGTCCTCAAGGAACTTACAATCTAGTATGTGTGTGTGGGGGGGTGTCAAAGAACTTCTACAGAACTTCCTCCACCAACTTTCTACTTAAAGAGGGTACCCAGGACAGTCATATCTCATTCCTTTCCAAGCTACACTCTAGACTTCCTGCACCATGTCGCATCCTTTCACCCTAAGGTCTCCTAACTCCAGCCCTAATATTTACAAATTGGAAGTGCCCTCTGTCCCTGTGGCCTTCCCCTCTGGATGCATGACCATGTACAAAGCAGCTGTGTCTCATTCCTTGCCAGGCCGCACAGAACTTCCTCTACCAAGCACTCATGCCAAGCACCTTTGTCTACCCTCCTCTTTTTTCCCTCTTAGAAAGTAAGCTCCTTGAAGTCAGGTACTATGCTTCTTTCTACTTGTATTATCCCCAGCACTTAGCAAAGTACTAGGCACACAGTAATTGTTCAATGAGTGCTAGAATGATGGAGTGACTGATTTTGGCTGATTGGTTGGTTGGTTGGTTCCTTGGTTGTTGTACTTCATTCTTGAGGAGAACCAAAATGACATACTTTTTTGGAGTCAAGGTACAATGTCAGCGCCAACACTGTCTTCCATTTACCTAAATACAATAACATTTCATGGATGTACCCTGCCAGAAAGCATTGGCATTTAATAGCCTGTGGCATTGTAAGGAGAAGAGACAAGCAGAATATGAGAGTGATGAAGGTGATGTATGGTGAAGACTGCTGGACTAATCATAGACTAATCCTGTCTAAGCTAAATATTCACATTCAACAAAAGTGGCAAATTGGAGAGCTTCTCCAAGTGGGAACAGTTTGTGGCTAAGTTGGAGGTAGAGCTAAGTCAACATGTGATTGGCAACAGTGGAGCAGACAAGGAGTGGGCAGCTTTCAAGATTTGGTATACACTATATTTATTCTTCTGGGCCAGAATATTCTCAAACATCAAGAATAGTTTGGCAAAATTGACGGGGAAATTCAGAAGCTCTTAAATGAAAAACAAGAGCTCCATGTGGTTTACCAGCAAAATAGTTCATCCATCTCTAAGAAGATTGATTCTAACACCTAGATGAGTAAAAAGAATGTTGGATTCTACTATTTATTAGCTGTGTGATGGTTAGCAAGTAACAATCTCTGTTTCTTTATCTGTAAAAATGATCAAAATTGGACTAGATAAAGTCCCTTCCATCATTAGATCTATCATCTTGTGTGGTACAGTGTGGCATAGTCAAAGTCAAATGCTTCTGTTTTGTTTTCCTTAAAATTCACTACAACATGTCTTCCATGAAAAAGGAGAGAATTTCAGAGTCCTATCAAAACTCTTTAATGAAAAAAAGTAGGTTTGTATTGAGTAAATACTCCACATTTCCCATATTCCTCCCACCCCCAAAGGCAGTTAACTGCCTATTTTTTAAAAAGGCAGACACTTTCTATGTTTCCCTTTGCCAACACATATCTGTACAAAGGGGGTAATAGGCCATTCACTTTCTTTGCTACAGTTGTGCAATGGATACAATTTACTTTCCCTGTAGAAATAGTGATAATAATATCAAAATTTGTTATTGATAATAGATAAATTTATTACTACTACTATAATAACTAGTTGGGAAATTACTACTACTACCACAACCACCACCACCACTACTACTACCACCAGAAAAAGGAAATTATGCCCAATGCACAATAATCATTATTACTAGGGCCACAAAGCCAATATAGGTCAAAAGTGGAACATGAAGTCAGAACTTCCTGACTCCAAGGCCAGATCTCTATGCCTTATGCCATAACTGCCTCTCTAATGAAATATTGTTTATAGTTAAAAAGATATAATGAATTTTTGAGGATTGAAGATTTATATGAAATGCTGCAGAACGAAATAAACAAAACCAAAGATCAATTTCCATGACGATTACGAGACTACAAATCTAAAGATCCCTAAAAGGAGGTCACAACCTAAAGAAGAAAAAAAAAACAATGAAGTTAACAGAGAAGAGATAATAAAACATAGCCTACTCCTCATAGCACAGAGATGGAGTACTACTAAGATAAGGTTGTGTATATTATCAGATATAATCATTATTATGAATTTTTTTCCTCCTAGTTCAAATGAGTGATTGTTAGTGGGGGGGGGTAATCACCTTCCAAGAAATAACTATGTTGTAAAGATAAAATTCATCAATTAAAAGCATCATAAATATATATACATACACACATACATGTATATACACATATATGTGCACATATGTATGCATACGCATATGTAAACATAAATGCATAAATATCAAACACTAGTGTTGGGGTATAAGAGGAACAGGCATAATGGCTAAAATTAACAGGGACTCACATGTCCATGCATATGGGAACTTTCTAATGGTAGGAGATACAGACTTAGCGCTAAACTTCCACATACAGCTATGAACTTTTCTGGGAACAGGAGATACAGACCTACAAAGAGTCCTTAATGGAGAGAACATAACCCTAAACCACTGAACAGGAACAGCAGCAGGCCCATCAGTTTGGAATGCAGCAATCAGAATTCATATTCAGCAGCCTCCCGAGCCTAGCCGTGAATCTAAAACGGTGCCAGGATCCTTAAAGGGTCCCTGGAGTAGAAAGGATGATCTTTATATATTTCTCGAATGGAGGTAGCAGTAAGAGCTCACATTTTCCATAGCACTTAGGAGTTTACAACACACCCAGCCCTGCCCACATATAAACATTGCAACATTTATTGTAAGAGAGAAAGTAAAAATAGCATTATTCCCATTTTAGGAAAGAGGATCTGAAGCTCAGAGAGGTTAACGCACAAGGACTCACTATTCTTTCTACCACTCCACCATGGCTGCAATAACATAGCTGTTCTTAATCTGGAATTGGGCTTTACCTCCATTAATCCCTAATAGAGGTTTCTTTGTCTTTAGGTAATCCTCTATGCAGATAGAGGAATAGATACTCTATGTCTATACCAGCTCCCCTTCCCCCCACCCCAATTTCATTGATTGTAAAAGCAGGAAGCTTACATGCAGATGTCTAAAATAACTATCCATTAGTCAGAATGATGACAGCTCCCATTTCTGCAGAACTTTTGGAGAGCTCTTTTGTCAACTGCCCTACAACCCACCTCCCTCCCTTCCCACCTGAAAGTACTTAGCGAATGGCTTATTATCCCCTTTGTACAGATGGAGAAATCGAAATTCTCAATTAAGTAATTTGCTCATGATCCCACAGCTGTTAGAGCCAGGATTTGAACCTACTTCTCTTGGTGCCAAGTGCAGGATTTTTTTCCCCTACTCTATTTGTCTGTGCATCTGGTACAGAAAGGCGATGAGGCCTATGAGGTTGTTTTTTTTTTTAAAAAAAATTTTTGAAACTGAACACTATCAAATTGTTTCTTTTTTCTTTTAAATTACAATTACTTACTTTGAAAACCAGATCAGGTCACATTTGCTTTGATGTATGAAAGGGCTTTAGTGCTACAGAATAAACAATAGTACTTTATTATCATATGTTTAATGTGTGTATGTATATAGGCAGATATTTATTATAGAGTCTCTAGTGATATGTGTACATGTAAGGTTCTTGAGTTCAGTCATTGTTCCATTTTTGTTTTTAAGTCTGTTCAGTTAGCACAGTACCTGACACAGGGTAGGTACTTAATAAAGACTTACTGATTGATTGTGAGGGTAGCTAGGTGGCACAGTGGATACAGTGCCAGGCCTGGAGTCAGGAAGACTCATTTTCCTGAGTTCAGATCTAAATTCAGACAGTTACTAGCTGTGTAATCCTGGGCAAATCATATAATCCTGTTTGCCTCAGTTTCTTCATCTGTAAAATGAGAAGGAAATGGCAAATCACTCCAATATCTTTGACAAGGAAACCCCAAATGGGGACATGGAGAGTTGCATATGACTGAAAGTGACTGAGTAACTATTGATTGACACTATATAATAGCATATCATGTTATATCGTTGCATCATATTGACCAACCTGCTCCCCCACCCAGTTTTTTACATTTCTTTGATGGGAGTGGTCCCCTGAAAGACAAGCAAAGGACAGAAGTAATGGTTACATGTAACCTTACACATTGTAGGCTGATATAAGACCATTTGAAAAGCTTCCCGGTGCTGTTGCAAAGCTAGCCACATTCTCAGTTCTGCAGCAGAGTTGGCTTTTCAGCGTCTTAGAGCAATCATTTTCTGTCATAAACCTTGGTCTTACACTTAGGCCAACTTTAATATTTAGAGACTTTAAGTTCCAGAGTGGTCAAAGGAAATTCCATTCCTGTTCCAAAGATGTAGCTCTGTAGACAGTGTGGGCATCCTTGAGTTCACCAGTATCACATCGGTCATGACTTTGCCTGATGTCATTGAAAAGCATTGTTGGAAACTATTTTGCCTTTTTTCTATGAGCTCCTCATATTCAAGCTGGAGGGTAGCTCAGGATCTCTTCTGCTCACAGGTGTGTTGTTAAGCAAAATTATCTCATTAGCATGGCTTTTGTTTCTTTTGAGTGGAAGTACTTTCAGCTGTTAAGTGCTAAGCCCCAGGCCCAGGGCCCTGTCAGGTGTGAAACCTGTGTGGGTGTGGATTGGTGACTTAGGAGGGGCCAGCTCGGGAACCAATGGTCTCTGGTCATTGAGGCGGGGCTTGAGAACGCCGGAAGCTCGGCTGCAAGGAGG
>CM053623.1:429425142-429459244 GCA_028646595.1 Phalanger gymnotis | reverse complement strand
AGGGCTGGCTGAGATCATATAGGACTCGGACAACACAGAGGATCTGTGGCTTATACATACATTTGGTGACTTACCAGCTTAGTGAGAACCAGAAGAACTTGGACTCTGCTAGTTTTGCTTTCAAGGACCCATGGTCAGCTCTGTAGCAGGATGGGATAATGGAGGAACAAATGAACAATGAATGGAAGCTTTCCTAGAATACCACTGCATAACCATCTAGGGCCCCAATGACTTTGTGAAGGCATTCAAATGATGGGTGTTCTACCCCTTTCCCCACTGACCCACTTTATCCTTGATTCTCCTTCCTTTACCGTGATACTAACTATTCTAGAGAGAATCACAACTTTTCAGATTTAGGATCCTCTTGCCAGAGAACCTGCTGTACAGCTGGATTCAATTCAATAAACATTTATCAAATACTCACAGAGATGCCCTGGATACTATCATCAGCCCCTGGAGAATTGGTATAACACATATGTACATATATGTATATATGTATGCATACATACACATATATCTCAAAGACCAAAAAATACACCTTCCTTCTTTCATTCCTTTGTTTCTTCCTTTCTTTTCCTCTTATTTTCTTCTTTGTGTTCTTTCCAACTTATCCTGTTCCAATCTGAGGCTCAATATTTGGCATTCATAGTTACTGCCACACACACACACATTTTACATATATACATGTATGTACACATAAATATATGTACACATGTATACATATAGGTTTGTAATGTGTAAATAAATGATATATACAAATATGCTATGTGTGTGTAAATACATGCATACGTATACACATATATACAAATATATTATATATGTGCATATAGACATATATGTGTGTACACACACATATATACGTACATATATATATGTAAAATTTTGTATTTATTATTGAACAGCAAATATATGGGGTGGAGAATGCCTTCGGTTTTGAGCTTCCTGTTATGTCAGCACCTTTTGCTGTGTTCAGTAGATGAGTTTGTGCCCACAGCAGCTTGGAGCAACACCCACTGTCTGGCATGATTAAGGCTGAGGTGGTGAGGCCTTCCAGTTTGGGATTGAAGCAGTGAGGCAGCAAAACTGGGCCCATTTCTTCCTAGCTTGAGGTAACAGGACTAGGTCTCCTTCCTTGAATGGCTCTGACTAAAGTAAAGCTCTTTTGGCTCAGAATTAAGAAGGAAGGAGGAGCTATTGGCTTCTGGCTATCTCTCACACCTCAGGAAAACATTCAGGATGAATTTTCTTTTTCTACACCAGCAATGTCTGTGATTCCTCGTGAAGAGTGCTTTACTTGAACAGAAGCAGATGATCCCTTTGTTGCCATGCATGGAGCAAAGGATCTCCAAATCCAACTTCCTGATTCTATTGATTCTAGTGTGGCTACCTTTCTGCTGAGAAAGGAATGAGGCTGATGTTTCTGGGGAGGTCACAGGAAGTGAAGATGACTTCTAATTGCTTAGCTTTGTTATCCTACTGTAAATCTGCCTGACTGGGCCTGCCAGATTTTAGCTTCTTCTAAGAATCCATTGTGATGCCAATATTTTTAGCCACGTGTTTTGCTAAGGCTAGAGAAACAAACATTTGCCAGAATGGAACTTTTAAGATCCCAAGATCATAGTTCTCATGAGAGGAATCATGCCATTGGGTGCTATTCATAGGTTATCCAGTCTAGCCCACACCTACCCACTCTACTTCTTTCATGCTACCTTTGAGAAAACTAAGGCCTGCAGATATTGAACAACTAGGTGGCAGAGTGCTGGGCCTAGAGCCAAGATGACTTATCTTCCTGAGTTCAAATCTGGTCTCAGACATTACCTGTCATTACACAGTAAATGACAGTAATGACTGTGCAAGTCATTTAACTCTGTCTGCCTCAGTTTCCTCATTTGTAAAATGAGCTGGAGGAGGAAATGGCAAACTGCTCAAGCATCTTTGCCAAGAAAACCTCAAACAGGGTCATGACGAAATAGATGTGAATGAAATGACAATAACAAAAATAACCAGCATCATAGCAGGCAGCAAGTAGCATGTATGAGATTTGATCCTGAATGCTCTGACTGCAGAGTCAGCACTCTCTATTGTGCCATGTTATTTCTCTCTTTCAATCCACCCCCTCCCCTCCACAACACACTTTCGTAAATGTCCTTCATAAAAGCTTTGTTCATATCCTTTGACTACTTCATTCTTGAGGAAATTGTTCTTGGTCTTACATGAATGAGTCAGGTTTTTACAAAAGATATTCGATGCAAAGATTTTTTTCCTAATTGTTAGCTTTTCTTATCATAGTTCAATTTAGTTTTCACTTTAAAAACTCTAAGAATATTTTGTAATCAAATTGTCTATTTTATCTCTCTTAGTTAAACATTCTTCCCATGACCATAGATCTTAAAAGTATTTCCTTCTATTCTCCTCTTTTTTATTTATATATTTATTGTATTTATTTACATGTGATGTCATTTGTGTTAGGTCCTATATCCATTTGGAGTTTATTGTGCTATATAGTATAAGAAAGCAAACAAAAACACTTTCAATGAAACTGCTTGACAGTTTTATAAATAGAGTAGGGATTCCATCCTCCTATCTCCCAGTGATATACACTTGGCTTTAGTAAACTTTTGACTAGATAGTTTAGACTATCTCACTGATACTCTTAAGAAAAGAGTACTAAGTAACTTTGACAGTTTTTAGAAGCAATTAAAATGACCAATAACTCTACGTAAGATTGTTTCAAATCATCAAATATTGGAGAAGCATAAACACAAACAATTCCGAGGTTTCACCTCATACCCAACAAAATGATAAAGCTGATGAATTATGAAGATAGTCAACAATGCAGGGGATGTGGAAGATGGGTACAGGAACACCCTCTTGGACCAACTGTGAATTGGCCCAACCATGCTGGAATACAATCTGGAATTATATGAGAAAAGACACCAAACTGTTCATGTCCATATTGAAGAAGAAAACTCACAACTGAGCACATACCCCAAGGGGGTCACAATGATAGAAGCAAAGGTCACAAATACACTAGAATAATCAAAATAGTACTCTATGTGGCAGTAAAAAGCTAAAAGGAGATGTTATGCCTGACTGAATATATAGTAGGCATATATGTCCTATTATGACATTCTTTAAAATGACGAGTATGAAAAGGTAAAGAGAATAAATCCCTACTGTGTGCCAAGCGCTATGCTAAGGACTTTAATATATTATCTCCCTTGAAAATTCTGTGAGGTAGGTGCTATTTTTATCCCCACTTTATGAATGAGGGAACTGAAATTAAGTGACTTGCCCTGAGTCACAGAGGTAGCAAGGGTCCGAGGTGGGATTCCTGTTCCAGTGCTTTATCTCTTGTATCACATATTTGTCTAATATGAAGAAAGTGGAGAGATACACTATTTACATTTGCTGTTGCAAAACAGAGAAGGCAAAACCAAAGGAATAAGATGACTTTTGTTGTTGTTCAGTCTTTTCAATTGTATCTGACTCTCTGTGACCCCATTTGGGGTTTTCTTGGCAAAGATAGTAGAGTGGTTTGCCATTTCCTTCCCCAGCTCATTTTACGGATGAGAAAACTGAGGCAAACAGGGCTAAATGATTTTCCCAGGGTCACACAGCTAGTCAGGGTCTGAAGCTGGATTGGAACTCACGAAGATGAGTCTTCCTGACTTCAGGCCTGGAACTCTATCTACTTTACCCCCTAGGTGTCCAAATAAGATGACTATTCTGTAAGTGCAAACACTAGTGGACAGCTGGACTTACACTGTTTGCAATGATCATAATTGTCCTGGAGAAAAGAGGATGTAACATCTAAATTTTTCTTGAAAGTAGTTGAGTACGGCAGTTTGCATGTGCTCTCAGATTTGTTTTTTCTGTCAATTGCTTTTGCTTAACTGTTCTTCTTTCTTATGTAGAAGGAATTGATGATAAAGGTGAACCTATTGATAAATAACTCTGGCGCTCCTTCTCCTACACATTCCTCTCTCTCCTCTCATGAGGCCACTACACTAGTTCAGAAAACCCCATTACTTACATCTCAGCTATTCCACTGTCAAAGCCTCTTCCTTCTCCCTGCCTGCAGTCTTTCTTTTCTCCATTCATCTTGCTTGTAGTTTCCAAATGGATATTCTTGTTGATGAATGTCACCTGCAATCAAGTACTCCCTGTAGCCTCTAGGATAAGGTATACCCTTGTCTCCTTGCCATTTATAGTTATTTCCATCTTCTCTTTCTACAATGACTTCTCTTTACTCCGTTTTGCATCCTAAGCTCCATCCAATCTGGCTGACTTTTGTTCCCCATGAATAACATTCTCGTTTTCATCTCTGTGTCTGGAATGCTTTTCCTCCTAATTGTCTCCTCTTGGAATCCCTAGTTCTCTTCAAGGTTTAGCCTAAGTGTCACCTCCTACAGGAAGTCTTTCTTAATCTCCTGGTTAGTAGTAATGATTCTGCCAACTGTAAAATTGCTTTGTATTTTCTTCGTTTTTGTCTCTCTGTGAACATCCTGGTTTCCCGTGATAGAATACAAACTCTCTGAGGGTAGGAATGGTTTTCATTTTGTCTGTATCTTTCCAGCACCAACCACAGTGCTTCACACATAGCAGACACCTAATAACTTCTTGATAAAAGTAATAAAATGGAAAAAGAGAGCAAAATTACAAACTTTTTTAAAGAAAGAAAAGATAAAGAAATTGAACCCTGGACAGTTTTAAAAAACCAAAAGCTTGACCAGGATCAAATTTCTGAGGATCTGGACTAAGACCTTAGCTTATACTTAAAGCAGCTTTTAAGTATATGCCAAAATCTCAGTCCAGATCCTCTGTCTCCCAATACAGCACTGCTTTTATTATACTAAAACATGGAAAATACGGTGTACCCTATCTATAAAGAGTTTCTTGTTGTTCAGACATTTTGCTTGTAGCCAACTCTTTGTGACCCCATTTGGGGTTTCCTTAGAAAAGAGCGTTTTGATATTTCCTTCTCCAGCTCATTTTACAGATGAGGAAACTGAGGTAAACAAGTTTAAGTGAGTTGCTCAGGGTCACATAGTATCTATCTCCAGCTTTGAATTCAGGACAATGAATCTTCCTGACTCTATGCCCCGTGCTCTATCCTAAAGAGCTTGCAGTGCTATAATACTGAGGACCTAAAGAGATAGACTAGATTTCATTCAGCTTTCTTGGCTACAAAGGCCTGAAATTCTTTAAGAATTCATTGCTGATTGGACTTGTGGTTTTCACTAAATATAGTCCATACAAAAACAGCCATCATAATGTTATGCTGTTCTTTTTGTGTCTCCAGAACTTAGCACGGTGGTAGCACATAATAGGTGCTTAATAAATGCTTATTGAATGACTACTCTCTAGTCCTCTATGTTAATTGTGTTTTGCTGCTAATGGAATTGCAGGAGGGTGAGGGCAGCTGGGGGTAACATTTGGCTGGCCAGGCCACAGGAAGTTTGCATGCATTTGTGACCGGATTCTTACTCTTGGTTCTGTAAACTTTTTGTTGTTTTTAATATTTTGAGAAATTCACTTTAATATAACTGGTTTCTGTTGTATTTCTACTTCATGCATTTGAAAACATGTTGGGAAGGGTTCCATCAGTTTCACCAAAGGAGCCTTCAGGACTCAGAAAGGAAAGGCATGAACATTTCAACTGATCATCTCAGCACTGCAGCAGGTATAGGTGCGTGTGTGTGTGTGTGTGTGTGTGTGTGTGTGTGTGTGTGTGTTTATGTGCCATGCTTTTCACTGTGATGGAACATGACTCAAAGGAATGCCCAAACTACAGAATGCTACTTTGTTTTATTTTATTTTTAAGTAATTGAATTCAAAAGCTATTTCATCAAACTTTAACTTGAATGATCAAAAGTTATCAAGTGTTTCCTCAACAATTCACGGACTCCTACCTCTGCTCCCCAGCCCCTATCAGTTTACAAATAGCAAGGCTTCAGAAAACGTTATTTCTACAAACTGCAATTTCATGAAGTTCATTTGGGGATCATTTTTACAGCAACAAGTCACAGAAATAGAGGATTTCTCATTATAGACTGTCCCCATGTGTTATTTTGCTGCAGTGAAATTTAAAGAATAAGGAATGCATTTGGTACCTTTTCGGGATTTTGCCTGGGATGGATTGGGTCAGTTAGAATTACAGCCATAGGAACTTAGGAACCAGGCTTAAGACAGGCTGGTAAAGTGGAAAGAGTACTAGATTTGCAGTCAGAGGACCTGGGTTCAAATCTTTACTCAGCCACTTAATAGCCATGTGACCTTGAAAAAAAGTCACTTTTCATTTCTTTGAATCTCAGTTTTCTCAACTGTGAAATGAAAGTGAGATCAGATAAGATAGCCTCTGAGGGTCTCTCTAGTCCTAAATGTAAAACTGGGGTGGGGGGAGAGACATCAAAACTTCTTCTAATGAGATTAAAGAATTTATGTTCAAGTCACAGGCTTTGGATGAAAGAGAGACAAAGGTAGTCATAGAATTTGATTCTAGAAAGGAATTTAGATTTAGCTTGCATTGCTGTAGAAATATTGTCCCTGGAGAGAAGCAGATGACAGCTAGGTCTGAGGAAAAGGAAATGTTCAGAGTCAAGGGAAAAGGGAATCCCTAACAAATTTTGATTTCCATTCTATTCAAGAGACTTACCTTGGGAATTGGAGGGTAGGAATGGCAGCCTATTTCAATTACCATGTCTTTATTCCTGCAATGGGGATTTGGGGAGTTAAGGCTAGCCTGAGTTATTTGAGTTAAAGCAAAATAATAAAGAACAGAATAAAGAAGAGTAAGGCTAATTTCTCTTTTACTATTCTCTTTTCCCTTTTCCCCCTAACTTTAGGATCTATTAATGAAAATTATGTAATATTTCTGGGAAGGATTTGGGGGCAAAGACATGAAGAATTCATGTACTGCATCTTGTTTCATATCGAAGATAAAAATGATATGTATGTACCTTACAGAAGATGGACAGTTTTAGACTCATAACTGTGTTTTGTGGCATGCCTCAGTGTTTCTTAGAACGGAAACATGAAATTAAATTTTAAAAAGAAAAACAGTCTCCCATGGTAACAAAGTGAATCCTAGAAAAGGTCCCTAAAATCACCCAAATGACTCTATAAAAGGCAAAGAAAAGTGGGGTTTTCCTAAGGACAATCTCCTTTGGATTTAAATATGTTATATTCCCTGAGAGAATGTAAGCTCCTTGAGGGAAGGGATGATATCAATGTATCTTTATATTCTCTCTAATACCCAGCAAAATGCCTGCTTTGTAGCAAAAATTTAAACATATTTGTTGCGACCGATCTAGGAAGAGGCCTCTGTTTCCTCTGAAATACTGTTTACCTGTGAGGAAAGGATTAACAAAATATTTTCTCTATAAGAGACCCTTTTAGAGTTTCCATAGTTAGCCAAAGTGACCTTTAAGGCTCAGCTGGATTAATTTACTCATTTACATATATGGAAATCAAGACCTTGAAATACTAAATGACTTGTCCAATTAACTAGGAAGATTATATGGTCCATCTTACAGATAAGGAAACTGGGACCCAGAGGATATAGCTCAATCATTCAGTCGACAAGAATTTATTCAGTACTTACTTTGTAGTAAGCATTATATTAAGTTCTTATTTTGTACTAAATTCTTAGAAAAAAGCAAAATGGTCTCTGCCTTCAAGGAGTTTCTATTCTAATGGAAGAGACAAAATGTGCAACAACACATCAGGGTTTTGAACCCAGGTCAACTAACTTCAGATCCACTGTGCTTTTCAAAGATATTAGAATCCATATTTAACTCACAGTCCCAAGCTCTCTCCTCTCCCTTAACCTTTATTGTGGTACAATTAGGTTCGATTCCCCTTTCTGCTACCAATTAACTGACCGCCTGCGAGATCTTGGGCATGTCATCCCATCTGGGACTCAGTTTCTAGAATGTAAAACATAGGAGTTGAATGAGACAGTTTCTAAGAGACCATTTAGCTCTAAATGTGGGATCCTATCATCCCATGAATTGAATCTGTAGCCTCTGACAGGTAGAAAGATGGAGTGTTTTGAGAAACTGGCCATTTCTTCCTAGCAAAATAACCTCATGTCTAGGCATTCTAGGCAGGGTTATGTACCAACAATTACTCAGACCCTCTCTGTTAAAATCTAATTCTATTTCCCCTCAGCTTGTACATTTATTGTTTTGCTAAAGCTGCCTTTATTAAACAAAACAAAGCAAAGCAAAAAAAAAAAAAAAGGCTATATATCAAGGTGTCAAAGGACACTCCAAAATTACATCTCCTAGATATCATCATGGAAACACCAAGGAAGACCAGCATTTACGTAATTGTTCATTATTTTTTCTGAGCACTAACAGATTGACTCAAAGTTAGCCATTATTTGCTTTAAATTAAAAAAAAAATACCACGTGTATCCCCCCCAAAAAAAGTTGTTCTAGGGGCCATTTAAAGACAATCTGTCTTTAGATATGAGTGAATCATAGATGTGGACCAGAAAGGAATACGATATTTCTGGTACTCTGGAAAAAGCAAGTAAATTATTTTTTCCCTCCTAACACTATTCATAAAAATGAAGTAAAATCTCGGTCTAAAAGTACTGTATTTAAGTTAAACAAGACTGAGCTCTTGAGACAAAATGTAAAATGTACTGGGAGTGTTGATTTTATAAGTGGGAATATAGCTATAGCCATATGGTTGTGTGTGTATGTGTGTGTGTGTGTGTGTGTGTGTGTGTGTGTGTGTGTGTGTGTGTGTGTGTGTTATGTAGTGCTAAGACATCTGAAAGATCCCAACTCTCTGGTAACTCCCAGAGAGCAGAAGCTTCCTGAGTGGTGGTGTGGCAGATACCCAATATATCTCTACCCTTTCACCAGTGAGATCCATTCATAGAAATGAAAGATACCAAGTAAAATGCTGATAAGTGAATAAATGCCAAGAATATAATTAAGAAAATGCAGGCTATATAATTATCTAATTATCTTAAAACTATTTTTATCTAAAATGCTTTTTTTTTTTTTGCATTTTGTGAAGATGCTGATGCACGTGAACCTGAGCAACTTTATGTCTAGTGTCTCTATTGTCACCATATCTATTTTAACAAAAGAGTAATGACGTTGGTTAATAAAGACATTTGGGCAACCTGTCATCAACAGGCAGGGAAGAAAAAAAATCTAAAAACCATTCAAGCAGGATCCTTAACAGTCTTGCAAATCAAATGCCTGGATGAAAGAATGCAGTGATTGAGTGACATTTGAAATCATGTTTCCTTTCCTCAGCATTGCAGGGGCTGAAGATAAATTACTGTGCTATGCATGACAGAGAAAACAGAAGGCAAAAACTTGAGGGAGCCCTGGCTGAAGTTCTCAAATGCACTTTGCAGAAATATATTGCTCAGACTATGGAACACAGGTCAGATTGGAGGATCAAGTCTTGGTCTCAGACTGAATAAACTTTTCTGAAAGAGCTGATGAGTTCTTAGCTCTGAAGATACACTCTCTCACAGACACTTTGTAAGATCGCATGTAGCCTGAAATCATAAGATGTCTTCAGTGGCTCCCACTTTTCTGGCTAAACCCTCTTCAACACCAGGCTCTAGCAAATACCACTCAGGTCCCTCATCCAACAGCACCAGAACTGACTGGACATGCCAAGCTATGCCATACATCCTTTGTGGTTTACTGCAGTGCATTCATAGTCAGTGGAAACGGCACTTGGAAATCAGGATACTGTGACAGGAGATCACTTAACCTTAGGCACAGTTAGGAATCTCAGGAAATCACCCTTAGCTATTGATGCGGCAATAAGAGATACTTAATTCAAATACTCAGAGTTGCTTAGTTTCAGCTTCGAGGAACCAAGTGGGGAGCTCTGAAGGGATTCTCCTATCAGACTGCAAGGGCATGCAGATCTAATAAAACAACCCGGGGGAGGGAGGTAGAGGGAGAGGAGTGGAGACTGAGGTTCTCACTAACCTTTCTGCTGCTTAAAGGATTGGATCGACCCTGAATGATGAACCATTTTCCTTCAGCTGAGCTCCGGGGAACTCATGCCAGTGCTGCAGGGAGAGAGCACTCCGGAGCTCCTCAAGATCGGGAGCTTCTGGAGCTGTGGGCAACCCAACACCTGCTTTAGCAGGCACTCTGCTGGAGAGGCTCTCCTCCTCACCGTTGTCATAGAAACGAAAAAGGGAGGTCCAGCGTCCCGACTCCCCTTAGTGGATACTTTGGGAACAACCCCCAACAACAGTAGCACGCAGACAGAGCCAGGAAAGGATGCTTTGCATGGTGTAGGCTTTCACATCCTAGGAGAAACATGCGTAGTGCTCAGCCTTGGGTTATAAATAAAATAAAGGCAGCTAAGCAGGATGGAAAACCTCCTGCAAAAAAAGTCCTAAAAGTTGATTTGCTTCACCCGAGGAGGACTCATAGCGAGCCCAGTTATAATTAGCTGGGATCCGCGAGAAAGCTGAAGTTGCAGGTTTGTAGGGGGTATACCTTTGGAAGCAGGAAAAACGGTATATTACTGATGAAGAAATTGAACCCTGGGAAGGGAAAATGACTTGGCTATTATCACACAGGATCAAAGTAACAAGGCCAGGATCTGAAACCAGATTCCCAGAAACTAATATTCTTTTCACTGAGCTATCTGGTCTCCCCTAGATTGAAAGGTAGAAGGGAGGTGGGATCATTTAGTACCACTTTACCCCTACATCTCCACTTTACAGATGGGGAAACTGAGGTCTAAAGAGAGGCAATGACCAATGTCTCCTCAGTAATGGATGGTAGAACTGTGTTTTAAACCCATGTCTTCTGACTCCAAATCCCATGCTCCCACCACTGCACCTTGTTGGCATTACAGCAATACCTGGATATCATGTAACATGCTAAACATAAATGAATCTTTGAAAACTTCAGACAATGAGCTAGACTAAAAACAACAGCATACAGGTACACACACACACACACACACACACACACACACACACACACACACCAGAAGATGCACATGTTAGTGTTTGACTGGTTTTTAGGAGTTTAACTATGTGGTTTAATCCACTTAATTTATAGCTGAGGGCATTTGACTTTCCACAAATCAAATGTCCCCTTTGGTCTCAGTTTCCTTATTCATAAAATGTGCAGGGGGATGGACTAAATATATAATTTCTAAGGTCTTTGCCAGCTCTCAGGCCACAAGGCCCTCAGGCCAAGGTTCTTCCTAATATATCGTGGTTTTCCAGCTCCTTCTCTCTTTTCACCCTCTGTCATCAGTAATGGTATCACTTCATAGCTAAGAGATAAACAATAGTGTGTTAGTTAGTGAGACCAACAGAGAGGTCATATGGAGCCCCAAACAAAAGGCAAGGAAATACAGGACGGATGTGCAATTTCCAAACTGGGTCCATCATATTAGGTTACTGTTGATTGTTCTTTGAGGATGGCTAGGCTGCAGCAGCAAGGGACTGCAGAGCAATGAAAGGATTCACAAAGATGGTCACTGAACACTCTGAGAAAAGAGGTATTATGTATACAGCAGTACTGAAGTGTAGATATGTATACAATATATACACTATATACAGTATATGTATATAAAAGGATTTGTTCTGTAAAACTTGGACTCAGTCAAAAGGTTGCACTCAAAGACCTTGAAGGCCACATGTGGCCTCTAGGCCACAGGTTCCCCACCCTCATCTTCATTGCCTACATGCTATGACTACAAAGCAGCTATATATGGCAACTGCCTCATAGTCATAGCACATAGACAACGTAAATCAATGGACTAATAAGCCTTAATTAAGTGCCTATTTTATGCCAGCCAGATGGCACAGTGGATAGAGCTCTAAGTCTGGAGTCAGAAAGACTCATCTTCCTGAGTTCAAATCTGGCCTCAGACATTTCCTAGTTGTATGACTCTGGACAAGTCACTTTACCCTGTTTGCCTCATCCATAAAATCCACCCAGTTTCCTCACCCAAAAAAATGAGCTGGAGAAGGAAATGGCAAACTACTATAGTAGCTTTGCCAAGAAAACCCCAAATGGGGTCATGAAGAAGGGAACATGACTGAAATGACTGAACATGTGCCAAACATGGCACTCTTTCCATGTGGGTATATGTGTATGCATATATGTATATATATGTATGTATATACACATATAGACGTATGCATATGTATACACATATATACATTACTTTTTACTTATAATGTACCCTACAAACTCTTATTACAAAATAAAAGTATACGAAGATCTAAAGCTTTCAAAAATGTTCTCTCCTTTCCCCAAGATAGCACCATATCAGAAATTTCCACACAGAATTACTTGCTTCAATTAAGAGAGTGTCTCTAAAAGGTCTCTTTTAGTCATTCCATTAAAACCCTACTCCCAAACCAAATTCTGACGTGGTAGTGAATCTGTTTTAAGAACCCACCCACTGATAGTCTATGGTAGTAGGCCCAACCTATCAGCCAATTGACATACATTTACAAGTTTCTGCATGGTGGTAGGTACAGAGCTAGGCTCTGAGAATACAAATATAAAGCATGAAATAATCTCTATTTGTAAAGCACTTACATTTGAATGGGAAAGGCAGGAAGAATGTGCTTAAATATAGACAGAATCAGTATGAATCAACTAAACAGAAAACAGTTAAATACAAGACAATATGGAATGGCTGGTTTACAGGATGTTTTATAAATGCAGCGGTTCTTGAGATATACCTTGACAGAGAGTGACCCAGACAGGTAAGTGACACAGTGGATAGAATATCGACCTCAGTCTTTAAGACCTGAGTTCAAATTTGGCCTCAGACAGTTACTATCTGTGTGACCCTAGGCAAGTCACTTAACCCCAGATACCTCAAAAAAAGAGAAGGGTGTTATGGAGTGAAGCTGAGGAGCTAATGTTTCCCTGCCATGGGGAATGTCTAAGGCAAAAGCACAAAGACAGGAGATGGATTTGTCATTTGTGAGAAACCCAGAGAAGGCCTGTTTGGTTAGATAAAAATATATTATTGTTACTGTGGTCGTAACTGTTGTAGCTAGCATTTACTTCATTTTATCCCTCAAAAAACTCTGGGAGAGAGGAGCTATTGCTACCTCCATTTTGTGGGTGAGTAAATTGAAATAAAGGCGAAATGACTTGCACAGGGTCACACAGCTAGTAGGTTCCTTTGGTTGGCTTTGATTTCAGATCTTCCTGACTTTAGGCCAAGCACTGTATCTTTAATGCTCCCTAGATGGATATGAGGGAGCATCATCTTCAGTATGGCTAGAAAGACAGTTTTGCCTAGGTGGTTAGGACTTCAAAAGTCAAACCAAGGTGAAAGATTGAATGTAACGAGTGTGAAAACAGGCAGCAGAATCAATCCATGTGGAATATAGAGTTCATGAAGGGGAATAACAGGGAATGAGATTTGAAAGGGAAATGGGAACAAGATTACGGAGGGCCTTGAATGCCAAGCTGGGGCTTTAATGTTATGTCTTATGAAATTATCTATAATATATGGTATACATGATATATATATATATATATATATGTATATATATGTATATATACATAAAGGCATGGCATTATTAATGAACATTTATAGTGATAGAATAATTTGAAATACAGGAGACATTTCTTACCATCATCCTGGATTTTTTTCATACTTGTATATGATGCTTGCATTGTAGCATAGCGGAGAAAGCATGCTGAGCTGGAGTCAGGAAGAACTGAGTTCAAATCCTCCCTCAACCCTTACTAGCCATGTGACCCTGGATAAGTCACTGAACCTCTACTTGCCTCAGTTTCCTCATTTGTAAATTGGGGATGATAATAGCACCTACCTCCATCAAAGGAGGTAATATTTGTAAATTGCTTTGTAAGTTATCAAGCGCTATATAAATGTCTGCTGTCATCATTACCATCATATCAGTGGCTTCCCCACTACATTCCACTGTTTCCATAATCTCCATAACCTTGTCAGCTGCCTTCATTCTGGTCACCCCTAGTTTAAGACAAAATGTCTATCACTGACATTCAGTGCTCCAAAGAATTCAGGAGATCTGTGATCTTTCAGATGCGGACATGCCCTCCACGGATGCAGATCACATAACCTATCTGTGCCCACTTGGCCTATGCACCTAGGGCACCCACTGCCTCCATTCAGAATCAACCATCAGAATTAACTAAGATAATAAAAACCAAGAGATTGCTTTTTCTCCCTTACTCTTTTGACTGCTTTTTCTCATTGGGATGGGAAGTACAAATGCAATTTCAGAAAGATTTCTAACCCAATTTTCTTTTCTATGATCAACAGGGTCATTTAGACCAGTGCCTCAGGGCATACCACTCTCAATAGTACAGTTGACCATTCCAAGTCCTAGAAATCAGCAAGCTCTATTGATTTGAACAGCTTTGCCATAGAGGTCTTTTCTGACTAAGGGGGCTGGGGAAGTAATTGTGAGCTTGTAACATTGCCTAGGACTGGGCCAGGAACCTTATATCTGACTTTATTTTTTTAATTTTATTTTAGATTCAAACATCACATATCTGACTTTAAATGAAAGATTTCAATCATCTAAGTTGGCTATTGATTGTTACCTCCCCTCCCCACACACACATAGCCTTAGATATGCAACTTGGCTTCACTTTCCAGAAAATGAATAATGATTTTCCCTTCCAAGGAAACACACTAGGCAAGGTAGTGGTTTCTTAGGATCCAATCCCAGGTTCTGCTGCTGAAAATTCAAAACAAATCTGTGGGTGTTTTGAAGCATTCCTTAAGGAAGGCTGCTGAGGGAACCAGCTTTGGGCTAGAGGAAGATTTCTACCACCATCTGCTTCACAGAAAACCCAGGGTACAGAGATAAGAAACGCTGAGGATGAGATTAGGACGGGAGCAGGGAGAAACAAGTGGGAACATGTATGGATGGGATTCTCGGGTCACATTGTTAAAGGGAGGCATCTTGCAGAAGTGACCTTCAAAAGGCAGCTTCTTCAGAGTTGTAGCAGGCAGCCAATGTAAATAGAAAGATCAATAAGCCTTAAGTGCCTGTTGTGTGCCAAGCACTGCTCTAAATGTTGCAAATACAAAAATAAACATGAAATGGACCTGCCCTCAAGGAGTTTACATTTCATCTTCTGAAATAGTGTGGACACATATAAGCATATATGAAAAAAAAGCTAGATGATTGGGGAAGGTCTCCATTATAGGAGGCAGCCTTTGAATGTGGCTAGTGATGTTTGTTCATTCATTAATTAATTCCTTCTTTTTTAACTGTTATTTTCTCTTTCCCCATTGCTTCTACCTCTTTTTCATTCTCCTCCTGAGTTTTCTTTGGTTTCCTGTATCTCTAAACAGGCCATCATTGACTGTCTTCCTTCTGTGTGGAAGTCAAATATATTGCTCTTTCTACTGTGAAAACTCAGCCCAGTGGCCTTTCCCTGCAACCATTGGTAGACCTCTTGCCCTATGGATTAGTTCTAGAACTTAGAAAGTAGAAGAAAGAGTTTACAATCTCGTTTTCATGGTAGCCTAACTCCCTGACATAATCAGGGCTCCAACCTTGCTCCCACCCCCCAATCTCACCATGCGTTCTTTGTTTCCTGCTATTTAGCCTAGATGAACTAAAGGAAGTCAGCAGAAGCAGTGAGGTATATAGTGCATTAATCTCCAAAGTAGGATTTATCATGGATCATATGGTATCCTCCACATAATACTAATTATAGTGCTTGTCTCTAACTCAATCATGCCATCCCCTTCAGCTATTTTGGCTTCAAAACCCCCAATTTTTGTCCTTCTTACTGCTGATCACCCATAGCTGTGGAATAGTGGTGATGCCAGAAGACTGCTGGGTTTGAATCCTACTTCCACAGCTTACTATGAGTATAACCTAGGTAAATTACTTAATCCTTTTAATCTTCCTCTTTTGGAAAATAGGGGCAATAAGAACCCTAATGCTTTTGTGAAACTCAGATAAGATGTGGATTTCAATTCCTCTGGGAACTTAATGTGTCGCATCAGTGCCAGCTCTTATTATCCCTCCTTTCCCATAATCCTCCCATTCCACTTTAAATCTATGTGTACACATGAATATGGGCAAAGGAACTAAAACAATTTCAGTGATGTAGCACTGTAAGAGATTAAGAAATACAGTCACTTCTGAGGCCCAGTCCTTTAAAAAGAGTCTAGGATATTGTTCTAGGAATGGGATCTTAGATCTGCAGCTGAAAGGGAGGTCAGAGACCATCTGGTCCATTGTTTTCAGTTGAAGAGAACTGAGAACCAGGGTGGCTGACTTGTCTAGTTTGTGATAGAGGTAAGATTTTGAACCTGGATCCTCTGACTATAAGTCCTATACACTTTCTACTGTACCAGGCTGCTTTTTTTACATAGTTATTCTCCCACCTCCAAACATTTGCACAAGCTATCTCCTTTGCTTGCAATCACTACCTTTCAGAATCCTAATCTTTAGAGTTTCACTTGTCACCTACCTGAATCCAGTTGTTATTACCCTCTCTCTCCTCAAATGAGCATTTATTTATATATGCCTGCATTTGTTGTACCCTGCAAGTAGAATTAACCTTCTTGGTGTCCAGACCTGTTTTTTTCTAAGCCAAGGTATAATACAGTTGCCTGCACACAGTAGGCATTTAATGGTTGAACTGAGGTGTCTGGTAGTTGCTATAGAGAATTTTTAAAAGACACAAATATTGGACTGAGGTGTCTGGTAGTTGCTATGGAGAATTTTTAAAAGACACAAATAAATCCTATCTTTCGAAAATATCCATGCTTGGATTGGAAAACAAGCCTTTTCCTATTATTCTGACCATCACATATTTGGGGATGGGTAGAGTTAATTATCTTTGTCATTGAAATAAAATGGCTGAGTGCCACATGTGTTGAAACATTTAGGAGGTAAGTCTTCCACCTGACTCATATTTCACCCATTTGCACACAGTGGCAGCTGGCGCCATGGGTCCTGATGAATGCAAGAGACAAAGGGAGAAACCAGGAGGATAAACCTGTATTCACTCTTTGCCTATTTTAATATCATATGTCAGATTATGTCATATGCCTTGCCATGGGCAGGGGAAGCAAAGAAAATCACAACTTTATAAAGTAGAAGGAGAAGGCAGCTAGGTGACCTCCCCAAGAGAGTGCTAGACTTGGAGTCAGGAAGACCTGAGTTCAAATCTTGTCTCAGACTCTCCTGAGCTGTATGACCCTACACAAGTGACTTAACTTTTCTCAGCCTCACTTTCATGATCTGTACAATGAAGACAATAAGAACATCTATCTTGCAAGGTTGTTGTGAAAATCAATCAAGTGGCAGATGTGTAAGATCCTTTGGAAACCTTAAAGTACCATATAAATGTTAGCTATTATTACTATTAAAATTAGATGCTATGGAAATGTTGGCTATTAACATAGATTAAAGTGTTATATTATTATTGTTCCGTTGTTTCAGTCATTTCTGACTCTTCCTGACCCCATTTGGGGTTTTCTTGGCAAAGATATTAGAGTGGTTGGCCATTTCCTTCTCCAGTTCATTTTATGGATGAGGAAACTGAGGCAGACAGGATTAAATGACTTATCTAAGGTCACACAGCTAGGAAATGTCTGAGGCCCGATTTGAACTCAGGACTTCTTGACTCCAGGTCTGGGCACTCTATCCACTGTGTTACCTAGCTACCCACAAAAATGCTATATAAATATTTGCTATTATTTTCATCATAATTTCATTCACAATGATGCTGAATACACCAGAGGACAGATCTGAATGGTCCATTTCTTAGTGTTTTAACTCTTCATTTCAGTCAGAGGGCCTGGATTATTTTTTAAAAAAAATGCAATTTAAGAAGTTTAAAGGCTTAAAAAAAATCTTCAAATGTATGAGAATAAGTGAGGGTTTGAATTCAGATCCATTATGGTATACTGGAAAGAGAACCAGCCTCAGACCCAGGAGGACATGGGTTTAAGTCCCATTTCTGACTCAGATTAACCACGACCTTGGCAAATTACTTAATCTGTTAGCACTCAAGGCAATTCTAGAACCCTCTAAGTTGTAAAGAATGTGCCAAGACACAGTGATAGAATGAGTTCCTCATCTAGGAATTCTCTAGGATAATGAAAACGCTAGTTTTATAATTATTTCCTATTAATATAACTGTTATTTATATTTGTCTATTAAATCAATTAACACATAAGGATGTCTAGTAAGTCTCTTTTATGTAGAAAACTGAGAAGCACAAACATGTTCCATCTCCTGGAGAGCTGGTTTTTTTTTTTTTTTGGAAATTGCATTTTTTTTAATAAACCCAAGCTTCTCCTGGAGACGTAGGCCTAGCTTTTTTATACTGATTGTTTATTGGATTTGTTTCAGGGATACTACTTGTGGAACACTATGGTCCTATAAAACCGAAAAAAGGGAATTGCCAAGAGTGCAATGGAGAGGCACAAGATGGATGTGAACGAGATAACAAATACCACAAACAAGAAGTTAGAAAAAACTCAAGTTAAAAAGTGCTTAAAGACATAGAGGAGTGGAAAAAAGACCATGAATTGGACATGTGACTAGAATAAAGGCTAACTGCTACATAGGCTTGTTATTTCTTGGATCCTTGCTACTGGATGTAAAGAGTAAATGGGGATGCTGAGAATATCCCTCCCCTATTGTAAATTTCCCCATGGATAGGTTTGAGACATAGAATCATAGATTTAGAACTCTAAAGTCCTTTGCTTCAACCATCTTTTGTTATTTATTTATTAATTTTTTTGAGTCACTTTTAGTTCTATCGATATATTTTGTTTTTACACTATTTTTGTTGGCCAGTTTTTTTTCCATCATGTCTGACTCTTCGTGACTCCATTTGGGGCTTCCTTATCAAAGATACTGGAGTGGTTTGCATTTCTTTCTCCAACCCATTTTACAGATGAGGAAACAGAGGCAAACAGGGTTAAATGACTTGCCCCTCCGGGTCTGAGGCCAGATTTGAATTTGGAAGATGAGTCTTTCTGACTCCAGGGCCAGCATTCTATCCACCATGGCACCTAGCTGCCCTCTTACAGTATACTTTAACAGGTTATTCCTACTTCATGAGAATTTTCTTGTAACAAGGTAAAATAGCTAAGTAGAACTAATAATACAATGACCCTATTTGAAAATGAATGTAACACTTCATGCCTTTCTATTAAAAGAAAAACGAATCTATTTTCTTTCCCTCCCACCCTTTATTTGTGTGTTGGTTATTTGGTAATTTTTCAGTTATGTCCCATTCTTCATGACTCCTTTTGAAGCTTTCTTGGCAAAGATATTGGATTGGTTTGCCATTTCCTTCACCAGCCCATTCTATAGATAAGAAACCAAGACAAATGAGGTTAAGTGAATTGCCCAGGGTCACACAGCTAATAAGCATTTGAGGTGAGACTTGAACTCAGGAAGATGTGTTTTTCTGACTCCAGGACAGGAACTCTATTCACTGTGCCATCAAGCTTCACCCCACCCTCCACACCACTTTTACCTCACTAATTTAAAAAAAAAAAAAGAAAAGGAAAAAATAGAAAAGTCACTGAAACCCTGGGAAGCTTTAGTGATTTGCCCAAGGAAACCAGCTAAAAAGTAGCCAGGTCTGGATCTGAAATTTGGTCCTGCAAGTTACCATCCAGCCTGTTTTCCACTTTATCACACTGCCTCCCATAAGAAGGGTGGGCATGGATGGATTACTGTATCATGGGATAGAATACTCACATTACTGAGATCACAGACCCATTTTACTCTTTATATAAATTCTAGGAGAAAAGAGGTCAATAAAGATCTGAGAGAGAGAAGGGAGGTTTTGAAGCTACATACTTTGCTGTAATCTGTCATGTAGACGTCAAATTAAATTTTTGTGATGTTTTGTTTTTCAGTGTGTTTGTTGTTTTGGTAGAGTTTTATGTGGGAGAGAGGAATAATGGAGGATGAATGATATGGACTGAGCTGAGGTGAAACTATCATATTTTGTTTGTTTTGATGGATGTCTGCTTTCATCGGAATCTAGCAGTGTGGAAGTTCATTCTGTCAGTGAGGATTCCAGGCTCTTCTTTACATTTTTTCTTTGCATTCTGATTTTTCAGGTTCTTATTCTAAAGCACAAACCATACCGTGGTAAACCTCTATTAAAGAAGCTTCATGCTATTTCTATTGCTTCTATAAAATACAACCCCTCCCTGCCCTCCCCCTCCCAATCTTGGCATTTAAAGCCCTTCAGGAACAATTGTCCATGGACTCTGTGTTCCAGCCAAACTGGCTTATTTGCCATTTCTTGAACTTGATAATTCTACTTCCTGCATCTCAGTCTTTGCATTAGCTGCCCTCCATGTCTGGAGGACAGCTCTCTCACCTCTTCTTCTACCTCTTAGAATAAGGCTCATTTCACATTCCATCTCATCCAAAACCTTTCCTGACCCCCCTGACTGTATATTCTTTCCTTCAAATTACTGTGCATATACTTTGTGACAAATTGTATCCTCTCGAAATATGTATTGGACTCCATCTTCCCACCTGACCCCCTCCCCCCTCCTCACTCCTCTTGGGAGAATGTAAACTCTTAGAGGACAGAGATTGTTGATCTGTTTTTTTTTTTCCCAGTACTTATTCTAGTGCCTTGTATGCAGTAGGCACTTAATAAATGCTTGGTGGATGGGACTGAGATTTATTCCTACAAGTTTTCTGTAGAGGAGGTACTCGACATGGTAGATGTCTCCTTGTTCCTGAGGATAACAGAGTGTGACTGAGGCCAGCTATCTGCTAATTCTCATTATTACCATATGACCCAATTTTTCTTGTTCCCACAAGTTGTTTTATGCCATATTTCACTTGTATGTCATGATATTCTCTCTCCTCTCCTTCTTTTCCCTCCCCTCCCTCCTTCCTCTTCTCTCTCATCTCCTCTCCTTTCTCCTATCTTCTCAAGGGCCCCACACATATCTTCTTTTCCTCTTTAAATTATCTGGTATTTTGATTCTCCTGAGATCATGGTGTTAAATGATTTACAATCATATAATGGCACTGAGAGAATAACAGTGTGAATGATATATGTTTTCATGGCACCACATTATTTAGGATAATAGAGAATATTTTTCAGATTCCCAAAAGCAATCTTGTTTTCTCTTCTGGTATCCAATTAAGCATCTAGATCCCCATATAATGCAGTGTTTATTTCAGATAAATAGATGATCTCATCAAATATTTTGGGGTGAAAGTAGTGTAGAAGTCAATTAGTTAAATACTCTTAAGGTTAGTTAAGTGACTTAGCCAGAGTCATGTAGGTACTAGATGGCTGAGCCAAGATCTGAACCAATGCCTCCAAATCTAATATACCTAGGTACCTAGGTGGTAGAGTGGAAAGAGTTGTAAGACCTATGCTCACGAAGATCTGAGTTCAAATCCAGCCTCAAACACCTATGTGCTCTGTGACTCTGGACAAGTCAATTAACCTTTCTATGCCTCATTTTCCTCATCTGAAAATGGCAGTTAATAATAGCTATGACCTATCTTTGTAGACCAATTTCACATTACTTCTCATGCAATTTATACTCCAGTCAAACTGGTCTACTTGCTTTTCTCTATAAATTGCCTTAGATGTCCCACCTCCATGTTCTTACACAGGGTGTTTCCCATACCTGAAATGCAGTCTTTCTTTACCTTGGGCCTTACATTGGTTCCCTTCTAAACTCAGTAGGAGTGATACCCTTAGGCTAGTTACTTTCTGATTCCCTCCAGGAATCAATACACCTCCCCCGCCTTATGTGAAATGACTTTGTATTGCTCACACAGGATACTAAATACTGAAGCAACTGTGTCTAAACATGGTAGTTATACTGTTTCCACCAATGAGAATATATTACTACCAAAATATGGGCAGATCTATTGAATTTTACAGTTGTTTCTCATATTCCTATTCCATCTACCAATGATGATTATTGAATGTTCAGGCTTTGCTAGGTTTTGTGCCAAAATCTCTGAAGGTGCATTTTCCCCCTAAACCGATTTTGGCTATTTTATGAAGTGAACAGCAGCAGGAGTAACAGCAGTAACAACTAGCATTTATGTGGTTTTGTAAGGTTTGCAAAGCACTATGATATGTTATCTCATTTAATTCTTGTAAGGTAGGTACTACTGCTACCCCCACTTTACAAATGAGAAAACTAAGTCTATAAGAGGTTAAAAGACTAGTCCAGGGTCACATAGCCAGTAAGTAGAGTTAGGATCTGAATTCAGGTCTTTGTGACATCAAGCCCAGCGCTCCGGTCCAATGCCTCACGATGTTCTAATCTTTCAACACCTTCTACCTTAGTATTTTGCCAATGAGATTGTTGCCCTTATCTGCCATTTGGAAAGGAATCATAAATTTTTGAAAATGTAAGAGACCTTAGAAATTATTTTGCCCAATCCTCTCCTTTTGCAGATAAGGGGCAAAAAAGGCCCAGAGAAGTTATACTCACTTAAGAAAACATAACTACAATATTCTTTCCTTTACACAACACTGCTACAACATGCCCAAAGGAAAAAGAAAACCCAAATACATTTATTACTTTAAATACCATCTCCCCTCATTGGGAAAAGACTCAACCTCCCACAAAACATGTAAATAGTTCATTATTTCCAGTTTTACTGAGTAGAGTACTAGCTTTGTCATTTTTTTTCCTTCCCCACATGGCATGCCAATATTTAGAGCAGCAACAGCAGTGTACCTTTTTGGAGGACCAAGTCGCTAAACTTAGCCATCCCAAAATGATAACTATGTCAAGTGTGGCTTGGTTGATATTTTGATACTTGACTAGTAAATTCTTTATATCATTACTGAGTTTTTCTTATGCCTCTTTGCTCATACTTAACCCAGGAGTACTCAATTCAAATTCAATAGGAATCCAAGATCTGGAAGCATTTTAGAAATTTACATCACCTTCCCTAAGCTTCTTGCGATTGACTCAGAAATATGATATTGATGATATTTAAAATATCCATTGTTTGGATGACAAAATATTGAGATATAATGATAAGGTCAAAGCCATGTCATAAACTGACTGCAGGGCTAGGATTGGCAGATTTCCCTATCCATCTTCTGGGACCCAATTTCTCTGAATTTTGTGATTTTGGATTAGACAAGGGAAGTCTAAGGTTATAAGTAGATGAAGGCTACTGTATCCCCCCATACTCTTAGTGGAGAGTCAACCCTTTCTCAGTATATGCTCTCTTCCCATTGTCAAGTAGGCTCTCACTATTACTACTCGCCTCCAACGGCACAAAGCCAAACAATGAGGGACTCTTTCCAACCTTTTGCTTCCAGTTTCTGAGATTCCCTGCCCTCTACCCCTCTCTTTTCCACTGCCCCAAATACCGGAGACCTATATCATTCTAGCTGCTGTTTCTTTGCTCTTTCCCCTTCATTTTACACTGCCTTTTTAATAGGAAGTGGTAATTATCACAATTTCATCTGGACTTTTTCCATCTTTTATTTAAACAATTTGGGTGAGAGTTGTTGTAACTGCATAAAGTACTATGTTCTTCTTGTTACCCTTCTCATCTTTTTATGTATCTGTTCCTGCTGGTTGACAAATAGCCAATTATGAAGATCAGGTCTACATCTCCAACTGGCCTCTTACTATCTCTTCAGCCATGTTCAATTTCTTCGTTTGGAATGTCTTTGAGTGCTCCCTTAAAGAATGGCTCTAAGACAAAAGTTCTTAACCTGGACTCCCAAATAGGGTCCAAGGAGATGGATTCCAGGTGGTCCATGAAATTGGATAGTAGAAAATAATTTTTCTTTTCACTAATATTTGGTTTCTTTCATAATCTGTTTTATCATTGAAAATATTATCCTGAGAAGGAATCCATAGGCTTAGTCAGACTGCCAAAGAAGTCTATGACACAATTACAATTAAGTTCAGTTCTAAAAGAAAACATTCTTTACATACAGGTGTGAAAGTATGTCAGTCTTTGACTTCTTTCATACTTCTCTCCAAAGCCATAATTATTAGCCAAAGAGAAGTTTTTTTCTTCTCCTTCTGAGTCCACTTTTGAATTGAAACAAAATATCACAGAATTTCATCCAGAATCACACAATCTAAAAGTTAGAAGGGGCATCAAAGAAAATTTCTAGTCTATATGGTATCTGACAAAGAATCCTCTTCAATATAGTCAGCAAGTGGTTGGTTATCCAGCCTTTGTGTGAAGCCCTCAATAAAGAACTCATTGTGGGTCATGGCAGCCAATTTCACCTTTGGATAGCTCTAATTATTAGAATTTTTTCTTATATCAAGCCTAAATTTAGAAGATCAGGTAAAGTTCTTCTAAGACCTCACTCACTTCTTTCACCCCCTTCCAATGGGCAATGAACATTGTATTAATTTCCGTGACCTTCCTAGTGAGCTGTTTACTTATGTCTTTTCAAGTAGTAAGATGACCCATGAAACAGGTTTCTCATTGCCTTTGGCTGTATAAAACAAATCCCCCAATTCTGTCTTTCTCTATCTAAGAGAATCTTGGAGTATTCCTTCTACTAGTTATGGTTTTCTTCCATCTTCCAGTTTCACTTACAATAAGTATATCAACAAAGCAATAGTTCCGCTCCTCTAGCAGTTATTGGACAAAGGTCACATAGTGATTACAGTAACAGTTGAGTTAATAATTGCTCCATGGTAATGGTTTATGGGACAACTCAACCCTGCAACTTGCAAAGGAAAAGTCAGAAATACACGTACACATACACACACACACACACACACACACACACACACACACATTTAATGAATGCTACCCCAATCTTACACTTAACTAGCAAATACATGATTATGGTCAATATAGGTTATGAGGGACAAGCCAAGAAGATGCTAGAATTACTCAAAAATATATGGAAAACAAATTAATGGATTCTCATTTTCCTTGATTACTGTTTTTATTGATAAAGATTACAGTATTTCATGAGTTATCTTTGGTTTAAAAATAGTCATCTGGATACTAACCTGATGAGGAGACTCTCCACAGTTAGCTATGCTGGTCCTTGTCTAAGAAGCACATAGTCTCAGGTCAGACAATTACTTAAAATACTTCCACCTCAGTAAAATCTGCAAGCATGGCTGTGGGGAGTTTAGGGTCACTTCCACATGGCAAGGAAGCATCAGATTTTACTAAAGAGATGGTTCTAGTGTTAATATTAAAGGGGGATGCTAAATCAGAGTTGTAGCATAAACACAATGGCAAAGGAACTAGTCTGTCTTCGTGGGAAAGTTTGTTTACTGGCACCTGGTATAGTGTGGGCACATCATAGTAATGTTCATATACCTGATGATTGAAATAAGGTTTAAAATCATTTTAACAGCAAGTTAGTAACTTCTATGCCAGTGCTATTAAATACAATTCTTATCTGCTCATTAAAAGAGACTAAATGGGTTTCGACTCAGCAATACTGCCAAATATTAGTCATTTGTATACATAGCACCCCTCCCCTCCACATATAAACGCATACACATATTCACAACCATTTTTATATTGTAAGATCTCTGAGAGCATGGTCTGTTTTTTTTTTAAATTTTATCTCTTTATCTCCAGTGTCTTGAACAGAGTGGGTGCTCAATGACTGAACTGAATGGTATTATTCATATAGAAAATGATACACACCTCTTAAAATGTTCAGGAATTCAGACTCTGCTTCCACCCTACTTATTCTGAATTAGAAGGGTCTGGTTGTAACTCCAATAAGAATTAGAGAGACCACTGGTATTTCTGAACATCTAACAAACATGTACTAGAATCTACTTGCCAAATTCAACCAGGCTGTATATTTTTAGTCTGTGAAATCTTTTTACCATCAAAAGCAAAAGTACATCTTCATAATTATTCTCAGAATAGATAACAAATGGTTACATAAGTCTCCAAACATTATAAACACCAAGTCTTCCAAGTTTGTGGGGGTTCTATTATACAACAATGCTTGGTAAATGAAGAAATATGTACAAGCACTGCTCTTTATACACACAATAAAAACAAGCATTTGCATATGGTCCCTGCTCAGGGCTGACCTAGGTAGGCTCTATGCTTCTGTTCCCCTCATTCCCAAATCCCCTTTGTTTTGGTGTTATGCTTTCCAAGTTCCCCCTCTCTCCATCTTATCTCCTTCTTCCCTATTAAACTACCTAATACTTTCCACTTTGGACTTCTCCTCAGCTGGCATACTTCCGATTTTCCCCATTCACTTTTCCCATTCTATGAAAACTTTGTAGAGGCAGCATGGAGTCATGGAAAGAATACCGGACTTGGAATCAAGAAGACCTTGGTTCAAATCATACCTCTGACACATACCAGCTGTGAGACCTGGACAAGTCACTTGACCTCTGTGCCTCAGTTTCCTCATTTGTAAGATGAAAGGGTTAGACATGATAACCTCTAAGGTTTTTGCCTTTAAATCAATGATGCTATGACTTCTACGCTCTATGTTTCATTCTGTAAGGGCTCTACTAATGACTGAAGTTTAGCTCATCAGCTGTTATTGTTCTTTGTCTTTTATTCTTGAAGAGGACCAATGACATCACAAGGGTGATGGCTTGACTTGTGAGCAAATTGGATTAAAGTGAGGCAGAGCTGCACAAAGTCATTAGCCTCATCTCTTCTACACAGTGATCAGAGTCCAGTGGCAATGTAAGAGTCAAGATGAATGGCAATGGCCCAGTTTCATCAGCTAGTTCTCAGAGAAAAAATATTAAGGCAGTGATCTATTCTTTAAGATATGAGTATTACAAAGCCTTAATATTTAAAAAAAACACAACAACCAAGAACAAAACCTAGGCCTGTGATTTCCTCAGCATAGGGAGCTCTTAATAAAGGACTTAATAATAATTCACAGGATCATAGATTCAGGTCTAGAACGGACCTGCAAGGCTTAGTCCAATCATTTAACTTTCTAAATCAGGAACTGAGGTCCTAAGGATCACATGGCAAGTAGGGTGCTTAGATGGGATTTATCCCCAGGACTTCCTGCCTTGAAAACCTTTGCTCTCTCCATCATACTATTATTTCCTCTGCCAATGAAAATTGGTACCTGCTCTGCAATTTATAGTTTTTCAAAGGTGATTGGGCCATTAAAGGCTATAATGTTAATGGAATGGGAAGATCTTTCCTACGAATTAATAGGCCCTACGTGACCTGCTTTGAGCTTGGACCCAGTTGAATGTTGTGATGGAGCCTGAGATACATGGAGCCCATGGTGGGAGGAGCTTGCCAAATGGGTGGAGCGGAACGAGTGGAGCAGGAAGTGAGAGAGTGAGGCAGAGCTGAGGCAGAGAAGCTAGCATGAGTGAGAGAGGGAGGAATTTTGCCTAGGGGAGCTTGTTTGTGAGGAGGCCTAAGGGAGGGAAGACTTGGGATTGTCACTGCTCCCTGGATTGGTGATGTGTATAAACTTTCTTGTTACCATGGTGGATTTGACTTTCTTGTACCTGAATAAATATCTCGGTTTCATATTTGAGGAAAAGAGTTTGTTATATTTTGCAATTCAACCCTTGGAAATACATGGGCATATTCATAGCAGCTGCTGTGGGTATTGCATTGGCAACATAGTTGGTGATGAAGATGGGATCACAAAATATAATGCCTCTATTTGTTCCAGGATCCATGTCCATAACAATCTCTCGTTGTGATTGTAGAGGCCATGATCCTGGAGGGGTGGAATGTAATGGCAAAGTGGGATTTTTTGCTGTTTTTCTGTGTATGTTATTCAGTTTTCCAGCCTCAGTCTTACGTGCTTCTGCACTGAGCCAATCAGACACGTGCAAGTGGGCTCTAACCAATAGATAAGTACATGTGTACTCTAGCCAATCAGACATGTACATGTGGGATCTAGCAAATACTGAGTAGAACTGTATATAAAGAGAGATAGTGTTGAGGAAGCAGACATTAAGAGAGCCAGCATTGAAGGGGCAAGACAGCATTGAAAAGAAGAGAATGCAGGGGGGAGACCTCTGAGCACAAAGAAGAGACCTCTGTGATTGAAGAGGAGACCTCTGAGAGCGGAGAGGAGACCTTTGATGGCAGAGACCTGCTGAAGGAGCCTCTGAACTTTGAAAGCAATTAGAGCTGTAGGGCAGAAACCTGCCCATGAGAAGGAGGCTTAGCTTAAGCCCCTTTTAAGAGCTGTCAAAGTGAACTGAGCTGTTATCACAGAGCCTCTGGACTTTGAAAGTGAATTGAGATGATGGTGCTGGTAGTGTGTGTCAATATTGTCGCCCTGTTAAGCTTTGTTTTCCCAGAGACCGAAGCTGCAAGGAGGAGCCCCTGGAACCTGCTGTATGGCAGAAGCAGGAAGAGCTTGGAGTGGAGCAGTCCCTATGAGCTGAGACATGGAGCAGGAGCAGAGAGCTGCCTACATGTGAACCCAGGTGAGAATCAGGAGCGGTCAGCTCACAGAAGGGGAACCATGGGACTTAGAAGTCAACCTCAAGTTAAGATGAAAGAGGACTTTATTTGGACACTTGGTATTGATTAAGGAGATTGTTGTTACTGTGACTTAGGGGTGGACAGTGTGGTATTTTCTGCTACCCCTTAAGGATGTGTTATACTAGGGAAGTCCCTGGCTTCAGATCCCCTCATTTTGGGGGATGCAATGATTATGCTGTGTAATGTGTTATGCTAGGGAAGACCCTATCCTGGGACCCTGTGATTGTGTAAATAAGTATTTTGGGGAATGCTACTGAATGCCATGATATATGCTATGTGCCATGTGACATACTGAGCATTATGAGCATTACGATTATGATATATATATATATATATACACGTATACTTATGTATATATATATGTGTATATATGTATATATATATATAATATACATATGAGATATGTTTTGCTTAATGATGTTGTTATGAATGTTATGCTTTATTTTATTGAACAATGTTTAGTTTTGGTGTTACATTACAAAGGCTTAAATGACTTGCCAGGTCATGCAGCCATTTTGTGAAAGCGATAGAATTTGAAAACAAATCTTCCTGATTTTGAGGACAACTGTTTATTTACTGAGTCACACAATGCCTAAAAAATGTTTATTGATGGAAATTCAATGACCATATATCAGGTCAGCGGAGGAGCCATTTGTCACCATACCCTGTAGCCAGGGACCCATGTGCACATCCAGTGATAGTGCTCCCTTTCCCATTGTGGTATGGTGACCTGGTTATTTGTGAATTATTACCCCATATATACAGAAGGTATCTTCCTCATCATTTATTTTGCTATACTACTCAACTCCAGAGACTTCTGGGTGGAAATCCATAGCCACTCAAAATGGTTTGGTTCAACAATCCACACAAGAAAAACCAAGGGGATGAACAATATCTATTTCTAGACTGCAATGAGTTAGCTGGATAACCTATAGAGCTCCTTCATAAATAGTATATATCTTTGATGGAGAGCAATTAGACAATACACTGGACCCACAGTTGGAAAAGAATGGCAAGTGATTTGTATTGCTTCTGGGAAGCTATGAAGGTTTTTTGATTTGTTTAGGATCCCTAAGTTTTCCCCTGAAACACACATTTTTAAATGCCAATATTCTGCCAGAGACTACAGTCTCAAATGAGTATCAGCAAGAGGGCAATGAAAAGAAGCATGGTTGGTGTGAGTATGCCATAATTCTTAAAAAAAGTAATTATGAAAGAAGTATTGACTAAGGGATATTTTTTAGGAGAAACAGAAAAATAATAAAGATGAACTGGTGGCAGAGGCAAAGAATAACAGACAGAAAGACCATGTGCCCTGATGGTAATCTCATGGTATCAAGACAAACTATGGAAGGAGGTCTAGCATATGGGCAAGCTAATGGGAGAACATGGATCAAAGTTGTATAGGAAAGTTATATCAGCAGGAATAGATGGGCTGTATATACACTGAATCTTCACAATGAGATCAGAGATGCAGTTATAATATTTGAGTTATTAAATGAGAGATTAAATTATTAAACAAATATTAAATATGAGATATTTTGCTTTGAAATATTTTGTTCTCTGGTTGGTCTGATTAAAACTACATTGAGGGAAGACTGTAGGTTTCTTTTTTGAATGTGCACTCTTTGGGGGTAGGGACAATAGTTTTGCTATTCTTTGCTATTCATTGTCCCTGTTACATAGTAAATGCTTAATACTTGCTTATTGGTGATGAACAGATGTTTATGCAAAGTATTTCTTGAACTCGGGGCATCTTTCAGTCCCACAATTGATGGGAGTATTTTCCCTCCCCTACTCAATACTATTCAGTGGCTTCTAATTGCCTCTAGGACAAATTTGTGAAAAACAAAAACAAATAGTCTTTCATAACATGACTATTACAGAAGTGTTTTGCATAATAATAATGTATAGTATGTATTGAATTGCTTGCCCTCTCAAGGAAGGTGGGTGGGGAGGGAAGAAGGGAGAGAATTTGGAACTTAAAGTTCTATAAACAAATGTTAAAAAGATGTTTTTACATACAACTGGGAAATAAGATATACAGGCGATGGGGTATAGAAATCTATTTTGCCCTACAAGAAAGTAAGGGGAAAAGGGATGGGGGTGTGTGTGAAGTGGAGTAATAGAAGGGAAGGCAGACTGGGGAAAGGAGGGGTGACATTTTGGGGTGGAGGAGAGGGTAGATATGGGAAGAAAATTTGTAACTCAAAATCTTGTGGAAATGAATGTTGAAAACTAAAAATAAATTCAAAAAAGAGAAAAACAAAACCAAGAAAAAAACTTTGCCCTAGTATTTAAAGTCTTCAATAACATGGTTCTAACCAATCTTTCCATCATTTTTCACACTTCTCTCCTTTACAAGTCCCTTTTCCAGTAAATCAGGCTTCTTATCTGTTCCCCACATGTAACAGGACATCTCCTTTCTCTATATTTTTGTACATCTGATCTCCCAAATCTAGATTACATTTCTTCCTCTTTCGTCTCTAGCCTCATCCAAAGAATAGCTTAGGTAGTCTTTCCTATAGAAGGTCCTTTGTGGCCATCATAGCCACTGCTATTACCAAGTAAAGTCTGATGAGCACTGATGGTTAGGTAAGACCAAGAACTCTGAGGATAGCACTGTTCTCCTACACTACCACCCCTGCTTTCCACCCATTATTGAGAAGAGAATTTCACATGATTGTTTGGCTCAATATCCCCATTGCCACTACCACCATCTGCCAAATAACTGCCATCAACAGGGCAATTATATTTAAGATTGACAATTATACATGACATTGGCCGTTGATTTATTCAAAGCCTTTCCTGTTGCACCCAGTTGTTATTATTCTCATCTCCTTTTACTTCCTTATTTGTGTATGTATCATATTCCTTAGTAAATTGAATGAGAGAAGAGACATTTTGCTTTTGTCTGCAAGTCCACTCGGTCAACAAGCACATATTGAGTGCCTACTCACTATTCACCAGGTATTAAGTTAAAAACTGAGAACACAAAGATTAAAAAAAATAAATAGTTATTGTCTTCAAGGACTTTCCATCCTGTCAATGAAACCAACATGGATGCATTAAAGTACAGGGTGTTCCTAAAGTCTGGACACACAGGCAAAAATGTATATTTTGAAGAAATGAAATGATTGAAATTTTCAACAACTTTTTATTTAATTGGAATATTAACAAATAACATCTTCAATATGATTTCCATCATTTGTGATGCAAATGTTGACATACTTTGCAAGATTCACTTGAACTCAATGCAATAACTCAACAATTCCACATCAATTTTAGCACATTTACTCTTGGAATATGAGTATGAATTCGTATGATGTTATTTGAAGTTGAAGATGTGATTTGTTAGTATTCCGATTAAATAAAATGTTGTTGAAAATTTCAATCATTTTATTTCTTGAAAATATGCATTTTCACCTATGTGTTCAGGCTTTAGGAACACCATGTAGATTCAAAATTTAGGCAAGGTAGTTTGGGGTGATACGAAATATTAGCAGCAGGGGAGATTAGAAAAGTCCTCATATAGTCACTTAGTCAATATTGAATAATTATTTATTAAATGCCTACCATGTGCCAAGCATTGTTCTTAGTGCTGGAGAGACAATAAAAGGCAAAAGACAGTCCTTGCTCACAAGGAGCTTACAGTTTAATGGGGGAGGCAACAAGATAAGTTGGAGATAATAGAAAGAAGTTACCTGCTAAAAGGGGGATCAGGGAAGCCTTCTTGTATAAGATGGAATTTTTATCTGTAACCTGAGAAAGCCAGAGGAATCAGAAGGCAGCAAGGAGGCTGCAGAGTATTTCCGGTATGCAAAATAGCTAGAGAAAATGCCTGCAGTCTAGAGATGGCATGTTATACGTAGGTAACAGCAAGGAAACCATCGCCAATGGATCACAGAGTATCTGTGTGTAGATGGGAGGGATAAGATAAAAGAAGACTGAAAATGGTGAAGGCCAAGTTTTTAAGAGCTTTAAAAGACAAATTGAGTAATTAATATCAGATCCTGGTGGTGACAGGGACCCGCTGAAGTTTACTGAATATGTGGGTGATCCATAGGAGCTAAAGCCATAGTGCCTTGCATAATCTAAGTTTAAGTCTTAATAAATGCATATTGAATTGCTGAAATGAAATTGAATCAGTGTCTACAGAGATGCTGTCCCGGTCATGTGAACTGAAAAGGAGTAAGGGCAAATATTCCTATCACAAACTTTCTAGAACCTAACTCTGGTACTACATTAAAGTTAGAATTGTATGACATTAATGCATGGTTTTTAAATGTGAATAAGGGTTTCCATTGTTTGGAATAAAAATATCATAAAAATAGGAACTCATTCTGATATTAAACATTAAAATAAGATCTCAAGCCAACTTGACTTGATCTAAATAAAAAGTCTTTATAAATTACAGGGGTATTAAAATGTTAACCAAGAACATATATATGCATAAGTGATCCCACTTAAAATGAATCATACAGTTTTATTTGATTCATTCTAGGGAAAAATAGCTATTTAAAACTACACACACACACACACACACACACACACACACACACACACATACCCCTTGTGGAACAGAGATTAGGCTTTCTTGCTTTACTTGGCCCCCAGAGGGCAGAATTTAGTACAATGAGTGGAAGTTATAAAAGAGCAAATTAGTTCTTGATATAAGGAAAAGTTTCCTCATAATCAGAACCACCCCAAACCAGAATGGATTCCTAAAACTAGTCAAGTCAACATCACTGGAGGTCTTCAAGTAGACCAATTCTCTGGGGAGGTGCAGAGAACCTCCATGTTTCATAAGGTGTTTAACCTATGAGACTGAACTGAAGGCTCCAAAATCTTACACATGATTTAGAAACTTCAGAATTTCATCTAGATCATGGTGGTCTAAAGAATCTAGACCAAGGAAGGGCAGCATATTACAACTAAGATTCCTTTCCTCTGTGGCATCCCTTCCAGCCTCTCTTCCCCCACCAAGTCCAGTGTATTAGTCATTCAAGTCAACCATTGCCTCTTGGCATAAAGTAACCATATGTGATGGAGATATTTATAGTCGGCAAGATTTAGGGATGAAACATTTGGAGCAACAATTTATGTGCTTGAGACCTGTTTTGATTTCTCCAGCTCTCAAGCTATTACCATTTCTCAAACAGGAACTGAGACAGTAATTGATGGAGAGAAACAATTGAATACTACGTAAGATTTGAGGAAGATTTTTTTTTTGGTAATGCTATTAAAAGGATGAAAGGTATTCACAGGTGTCTGTAAAGCAATTAAGCATTAAAAAAAACTGAATTGTTTCCACTATGTGATTGACATCCTACTTTATTTTCTAATCAAAGGGACCCTGGTTCCCACTTGCTTTCTTCCCAAATTGACTAGTAAGTATCTTAGAAAATGGTTTGCAATTCTGTATTTGAGATACAATGTCCAGATAGCTCATCATCCTCAGCCACCTTCATTTTCACTGATTTCCACTGCACAACACTCAAATTCTTTCAAAGGAACTCACACAAATAATTTGCTGCTCTATTTTGCCACTGGGAAGCAAGGTCACTCTGAAATCATTGTAAGCAAACTTTCTGGAGAAATTTAAAGAATCTGATGGCTGAGTTTATATCTAAAAATCTT
>CM053623.1:429402226-429424642 GCA_028646595.1 Phalanger gymnotis | reverse complement strand
ACCAACACAAGCCCAACAACAAGAATGCTGCCAAATTCCAGGTTCTTTTGATCTGCTTTTCTAAGGAAAGCAATGTTAAGGGGTTAACAAGCTTATTTTAATTCAGCATACAAATACCATTCACTTAGTTTAGGGGAAAAAGCCAGCACCCTGAACTTCGGAGCAAATACAAACAAATTACAAACATCGACAGACAGACCAAATTCAATTCATAGTTACCAAAACCTAAGTTCAGCCTGAGAGCTCATAACAAGGGCTGGCCCAGAGTCACATGTGCCACCACAGCTGTGGGTAAGAGCTCCCAAAAAAGAGAAAGCCACCGCCTGGTTTTATATCTTTTTCAGGGTTAAGAGTGAGTCACAAATGCGACTCAACCAAGTGACCCAAAATCGTCACAAAGATGCGACTTAAATGCACACACGTGGTCTAAAAGCCTCTGATGTCCCAAACATGCCACTCAAACCCATGTAAATTAGGCCTTCCCCTGAGTCAAGGAGGTCACCGAGGATTCCCAATCTAATCAAGGAAATGAAGGCCATACTCTTCAAGGGTGCTTGGTCGAACCGAGTGCTAAGAGCCCATTTTGATTGCCAACACAGCCAGGCACATGATGAGGGGTAGCAGTACGTGGTAGCTAGAGTTTTGGAGACTAGAACACCTGCATTGAAGTCCTGTGTTTGATATATAATAGCTGTATGAACACTTAAGTGTTTCCTAAACATGTCTCTAAGAATGTAACTTACAGATGGAGTGACAATTTCCAGTGATGGACGGAGGTTTCACACTGAGATTTCCCTAAACTAAAGAAATCCGAGACCATGTTTCCTCCCTCAACTCTCCACGCCCCCTACAATTGTACAGGATGCTATACTAAACTCTGGGAATAAAAAGGGGAACTGTGGATACAAAGAGGCATCTCTGGCTAGGAAATGTGGCCCTCATGCTTGAGGTTCAGCACTATCCTGGCAATCATTCAACTTTCCCCAAATGAGACACCCAAATCTCTTACTCAGAATGGCTCATGTTGATTCCTGTTCAGCCTGGACTTGGCTGGCCCTCTACTGGCTTCAATAGTGATTGCAAACCAGATTAAACTCTCCCCTCCCATTCCCTTCAGTCAGATGCTTCAATATAATACAATTTGATCTGCTTTACTGCTGCTATCAATAAACTGGGAACATATACTTTAAAAAGTAATGGATGCAGTTAGTTTGGAAATTTGTCACTTTTATGGCATTGCTGGCCATATTTGGTCTACAATACTACAATAGACCAGGGGTTCTTAACCTCAGGTCTGTGAAACTTTTATTTGTAATATTTTGATAACTGCATTCCAATATGACTGATTTCTCTTATAATGGTATTTTATTTTAGGCACTTAAAATGTTATTCTGAGGAGGAGGTCCAAAAACTTCAGCAGATTGCCCAAGTGACCCGTGATCCAAAAAGGCCAAGAACCTCTGTGATAATATAAAAACAAGTAGCTACAGAGAAAAAATGAATTAATTTCAGAAATAGGGAAATGGAAGCTTTCAGGATCTAGAACAAATGGAACAATTATCACCTCTGAAATGATGTGTTTTTGTAGATACTCCTGTTTAAAATTATATCGGTCTGGTAGAGACTGGAAATATCTATCACACAGATTACTAAACAGGAGTTAAGAACACTCGGAGTTTACCTTGACAATTGACAAAGGAAAAACTAAGTGGATGAAGAATTCTGATTGCCCAGAGTATGAAATGTAGTTGGATGGGCAGCCCAATGAGCTTATCCAGACACTGTAGATGGATAATCAGGTGATCCCAGTGTTAAATGAAAAAGATAGAGCCGACTGGAATACATTTTAAAAAATGAGCTGTTTTCAGGAACTGCAGGCTTCACTCTAAAACCAAAATTCATCTTTTTCCTTTGATACTATATGGTTGAGGACCACAACCAATAAAGATAAAATCTGTGGGTCACCCAAAAGCAGTGGTTTGCTGGAGCTGACTATCCTAATTCCTAGGAGCTGTGTGTGAACATTTATGCTTTGAAATTGGCAAGCTACAGATCAGGGCTTGTGATTGTCTGCCTTTAAAAAGTGATGGAGAAAATACCAAGAATGCTGACTAAACTTTAAAAATGGGTTCTGTGTGCATCCATCCACACTCCCCTCCCAAGAAAGCAGCTTGTTATACATTTACCAGCAACACCTCTGTCCAAAGGGAAATGGGGACTCATAGTATGGCCATAAATGGATATGCATTGCTATGATTATCATTAGACTAGGAACATATACTTAAATAAATATTCTATCATAACCAACAGCAAATTGCATACAAGAAAAGGCATAAATGCGATGATGAAAGGACCAGGAAAGGAGGTAAGCTTGTCATCGATTAAAAAAAAAAACACATACAGATGTACACACATACACTCATTGATAATAGATTGCAAACCTGTGTGCTGGACTACTGAGGCTCTAACACATAGGATGGATAGTCTGTGAAAGATCTATAGCAGAGCATGGATAAGAGTCACAAAGGAAAACATGCTCTAGATGGGTTTTGATCAAATTGATGAGTGGAGTGGAGGTCTAGTGATATATTTAAGTAATAGGGAAAAGTTATTTCATTGATTGGTATTCAAAGAATTTCAGGCTTTTTGATTTGTCTATAGAATAATCAAACCATATTGCAATGCCAGGATTTTCTAGATTTTTCCCCTAGGAATTCAACATAAACCCAAGTGCAAACACCATCAATTTGAGGAAATGAAATTTAATTGAAATCTTCTAAAGGATTTGGAACTGATTTAATATTAGATTTGTGAAATAAATAGCTATGTAAAAAAAAGAGGCAAGTAACTGTTGGAGCAGACAGTTTCAAGAGATGATGGATACTGAAACAATTTCTGAGAATTATTCATGCATGTGTGCTCACAGATACCAAGCTGGCCTCAATTCGAATGTTATGATTTTCTAGTTACTGAAATGAAAGATCAATTAGTTTTTAGATTCAAACAAAGAACATGTGAACGTGGAAAGATTAGGGATTTGGTTAATAATCCAATTCACTCACGGCAAGTCAATTCTCTCATAAAACAAGAATTTAACAAACTATCCCAGGGAAATGAACATTTGGTTTTCTAATACAGTGTGACCCTGTATTTCTATCACATTCATTCATTCTTAAATAGTGCTGCAGAATTTCTTTGAAAGTTGGCAAAATCATGTCTAAAAGGCTTTGGTATGATGCTGGAAGAAAACATTATAAGATGGGATTCCCTCCCTTTAAGAAACTAGCCCTACCTTTCCTCTTAGCTGTTTGGTGGCATAGTAGATAGAGGGCTAGCCCTTGATTCAGGAAGATTTCAGACACTTAATAGCTGTGTGATTCAGAATAAGTCATTTAACCTGTCTGCCTCAATTTTTCATCTGTGAAATGGAAATAACAATAGCATGTGCCTTCCAGGGTTGCTGTGAGATTAAAATTAGATAGTGTTTGTAGAATATTTTGCAAATCTTAAAGTGATTTTAATCTTAAATCTAATCTTAAAGTCTTAAAGCTAATTTTGATTAGTTAACTAAAGCTATAGATATGCTATTGAAAGAATCATTTTCAGAAAGTTGAGGGGAGATAGTTATATTTCTTAAATTTGTCCATACATACAATGTCACATCTTTCCACCTCTCAAGTAACTATCATCTGTGTGACACTGAGCAGGTCGGTTAGCCAAAGCATCAGTTTTCTCATCTAAGAAAAAAATGAGTCACACGCAGACTAAGGACCATCAGGACTAGTACAACTTTTTTTTATTTTACAGGTAGGGACATAGGACTTTGGAGGAATCTTTAAAATCATTTTGAGTTGCAAAAATCCATTAGTTCTTGATTCACATAGTATGCTTGGATCAGAGATTTAGCCCTTGAAAATAAATGCATCTCTCATATAACCAATTACAAATTGCTTACAAGAAAAGGCATAAAAGTGGTTATGAAAGAAACAAGAAAAAGAGGTGAGCCAATCACAGACTTGAAAAAAAAGAAGGGGCAGCTAGGTGGCACAGTGAGTAGAGAACCAGCCCTGGAGTCAGGAGGACCTGAATTCAAATCTGATCTCAGACACTTGACACACTTGCTAGCTGTGTAACCTTGGGCAAATCACTTAACCCCAATTGCCCTGCCCTCCCCCTCCAAAAAAAAGAATGAAAAAAAAAAAGAAGCAGCTCAGTGACAATAGAGTACAAACCTGCCTGCTGGCCTATTTAGCATCCAACTCATAGGGTGGGTTGTCTATGAAACATTTCCATCAGAACATGGATGAGTCAGAAAGAAAAAGAAGCTCTAGATGGGTTTGGTTCAGGACTTTGATTAAAGGCATTAGACCCATCCTCCTAATTTCACAGATGAAGCGACTGTACCCCAGAGAGGGTAGGTGATTGTTCAGGGTCACACGGCTACGTCTCACAGATTTGCACACGGGTCTTCTTGACTCCAAGTCTAATGTTTTGTTCATTATACCATTCTGCCTATCAGATGGCAGATACATTTACTCAGTTGTGGGACATAATTAAAGTTCCTCAAATGACTTTTTGATTTAGCAAATACATTTTCTTAGATACTTTACTGTCATCAGAGAAAAGAAAGAGACAGCTTGGTGCTATGAAGTTGTTTTATTTTATGCAATGATGTGGTTATTATTATATTTTTCTTTACAGAATAATTTACCTCTCACATCTATAGTATTTTATGGTTTACATGGAACTTTCATTGAAACAATCTTACAATAGAGGAATAGTATAAATATTTTCTTCCATTTTACATATGATTAAACTGAAGTTTTGAGAATAAAATGATGTGCCCACATAGTAAATGCCAGAGGAATGACAACCACAACCACCACAACAACGACAACCACATCAACAACAACAAAAACCAGGTCTTTTAACTCTAAATCTAATGTTCTTCCTACTACACCAAACAACTTCTCATTTCTGAGGCAGTTTTGTCACATGCACAGAGTGGGAAGAGACCTCTAAAATCTACCCTGTGCCTGAACAAAACTTGTCACCTCTACAGCTTATTCTAAATAGTCATGAAGACTTTGGTTTAAGATCTCCAGGGGCTGGGAACTCCCCATCTGCTGAGGTAGCTAATTCTACTTTTAAATGGCTCTAGTTGTTAGGAAATCCTTTCTGATATCAAACTTAAATTTATATTTTTGTAGCTTCTACTCTTTGCACTTCTGATGCCAAGCAGAGTAAACCTGATTTAATCTCTCTTCCATGGGACATCCCTTTCATTTTACATCAGAGGTGAGGACCTTGTGGCCCCTAACACTTCCAAATGCTGTCTGAATTGGATCAAAAGGTAACTGGGAAATAGTTAACAAAATAAATAAAATAGGATAGAACATTGAAAACATTAATATGTAATTTTTCTAAGTCAATATGCAGTCCACAGGGATCTGTTTCTATTTGAATGTGACAGCAGTACTCTACAGAATTTGAAGTAGCATGTGCATTTGGGCAATAATTAATCATTTATTATGCACTTAGTACAGTGTGCCAGGCCCTATTCTAGGCAGTGGTACTCAAAAGTAAACCTGGTCTAGCTAGTGTTTTGTAACTAAGTCTCAATTAGTGTCAGCTCTGAGAGCCGAAGGCCCACACTTGAATAGCTTAGGACCATTTCTTCCATGACCCTGAACACCAAAGCTGGTGAATGGCTGAAACACCATCCTCAAAATTGCCTCCTCCCTGTACTTGGCTGTTTCAGCCCACACACTGTTCTGAAAGCCTGATGAGATGAGTACATCGCTTACAAGTCCCTTAAGAGGGAACAAAAGAACGAGTTTAACAAATTGCTCAGAAGCTCAGTGGACCAGAAAAAAAGAATGGAAAAGTATCCAAAAAGAACAGTCTTTCGTGGTGACTTACAGCTGAGTTGGCACTACTGTTCTGTGCCAGCCAAATAACTCTGAATAGGTACGTATGTAGGAAGGGAAAGTATTCACCAAATTACATTAGGAATGGAGGAGAAAAGTAACCTTTATTCAGGCTTAATGAACTAGATCTATCTGTAGCTATTACAAGGGTTTAGGGTGACCAGATTTGCCAGATACCATTTATTCATAGAAGGTAACCAGAAATTATTTGCTTAACAATATCAGTGAACAGTAAAAGAACATTAGTGGTACATTGCCTCCATGGTACTATACTTGGAAAGGAAGACGGGGCCAGGGAGATAAAGGAGGAACCTTTTCACACTTTGAAATGAGTTTGTAATACTGCAATAATACTTAAAGATTATTAAATTGAGTAGGTTGGCACCATGGCATCATAGAGGACATTATTGGCCACACTGGGTGTCATGCCACAATGCTAAGTGTAAACTTATGGCTAAGTCGGGCTATATATATAACATATATGGTAGAATTTTCTCAGTCTTAAAATTAATTTTTAATGAGGAAAGCAATGTATAGTGTTCAAGACCTCAGAATCATCAATGAGTCTTTTTCAGATCACTCCTTGTTTCAGCTCTCTCTCTTCCTTGACCCTTACCTATTTAGTCACTGGATGGCATTCATTTTACTCCACATCTTCCTTCCACCTCTTCTTGCATATACCATGCTGCCATTTTCCTTCTAGCCCTTGTTCCCTCACACCTGCTTTATTACAATCATCTTCTATCTTGTCTCTCAGACTTTTGTATCCTCTTCCCTCCAGTCATCCAAGAAATAATTACCTGATTAAGCACCTTGTAATTCTGCAAGCATTCTTAGGATCCCAAGATTGGAGTTTAAATCTAGTAGGGACATCTAATGCCACCTAGTCCAAACCCCTCATGGAGGGAAGAGAAAACTGAATCACGAAAGTTGGATTACTTGCCCAGGGTAACAAAGGGAGTAAGCATTAGAGGTAAGATTTGAGCCCTCGTTCCTCTGACCCCAGTCTTTTTTATATTTCTTATACATTTACTTACTCCAATTCAGTTCAAAACAGTTCTTAAGCACCTACTATGTGAAGACACTCTGGTAAACTCTGGAGATATAAGGACAAAAATGAAATTTTATGTATTATAAATTATGATATTTATGTAATATGTTATATACAATAGCTATATGGCATGTTATATATCTTGGATTATAGGTTATACATTATATAATTTACTTATCTCTGTGTATGTGTGTATGTATATATATGTATATATACATACGTGCACATGTATACCATACATGTGTATACCATATATGTGTATATACACATATATGTCTATGTCTATATCTACATCTACATCTACATCTACATCTACATCTATATCTATGTCTACATCTATCTCACAAATCACATCTCTCCAATAGATGGTAGGCTCCTCAAGCATAATATAATGTCCATGAATACTGATATATCCACGTATACTTATTTGTATGTGCATATATATATGTATATGTATGAATATATGTACACATAATGTTATCCTCAAAGAGCCTCTCTTTTACAGGAGGAATGTGATACATATACAGATAAGTCATTCAAAAAGATTTGGGGAAAGAAAGCACTATCATTTGGGCAAATGAGAGAATGTTTGTCATATGAGATGGTAACTGAGCTTAACCAAGAAGAAAGGCAAGGAGTCTAAGAGGCAGCAGGGTCAAGAAAGTACATTTTAGGCATCAGGGATGGACTTTGAAAAGACACGGAGACAGGGGATAGAATGTTAAGGCCAGGGGACGTTATAGTAAATTTTGATTAGACCATACACTTCATAATGAGGAGTACTAAGAAATAAGTATGGAAAGAGAGGTTGGAGCAAGAAGGTAAAGGCATTTGTATTGTATCATGGAGGCAATAGTGAGTCACTGAAAAGTGACATGGGCAGACTTGTGCCTAATGAAAATTATTTTGTTAATGGTACGAATGATGGAATGGAAAGGGGGCAAGAATGAATACAGGGAGATAATTAGACAGATACTACAACAGCACAGGCTGGAGGTGATAAAGTCTGATTTATAGGAATAGCGGTGAAAATGAAGATAAATATAAGATATAATGTAGAGATAGAATGGGTAAGAGTTGGCCTCTGACCCCACATGGGGAAAGATGGAGAAGGATATGTCAAAGGTGGCTTTGATGTTGAACTTGGATTATTGAAATGTTGCTGGTAGAGAGTTATTATTAGTATTTATTATTATATTCTTCAAGATTATTGGCTACGTGGCACAGTAGATAGGATGCTAAAGCTGGGAAGACCTGACTTCAAATCAGTCTCAGACATGTACTAATTATGTGACCCTGGGCAGGTCATTTATCTGCTATCTCCCTCAGTTTCCTCGTTTGAAAAATGGTGATAATAATAGGACCTCCTTCTCTGGGGTAAAATGAAATTATATTTAGAAAGCACTTTGTAAACCTCACATAGATATCATCATCATCATTATTATTATTATTATCATTATATCTCTTTACTACTCCCACATTTGGTAGCACTTGCCTAGCCTTTATTTTGTTTGGCATCTTTGATGTTTTGGATACTCTGAAGTATCCTCCCCTTCTGGATATCCCCTCCTCTTTTTGCTTTTATGGCACTGTTCTCTCTTGATTTTTTTTTTGATTGTTTGGTTACTATACAGCTTTAGCATTGAAAACCAGAATGTAATGGCTTAAAAAGTGAAAAAGTATAGGCAATGAGAAATACAGCTTGGTGGCCTCTCTCCCCTCCCCCCCTTATGCACCTCTCCCCCCTCCCAGGAGTTTGACTTTTAAAGACAGAAGGGCTATTGAAGGATGACTGGAGGGGAAGGGAAGAGCAAGGGAATTATTTTTAAAGATAGAGGAGAAAGACTTCTGGAAAAGACTTCTCGATGGACCCAAGGGCAAACTGATTCTGGTCAGCCTCTGCAAAGAAATGAACAAATCCATTTCCTTCTCAGAGTGCTCAGAGACTGGAGCAAATGTAGAGAAAAAAAAGCATTATTTACAAGCATTTTCGGATATGAAACAGGAAAAGGATGCCATACATGAAAAAGGCCTAGATTTCTCAAGTATAATGTTCAATCTCTGTCAAGGAAGGGGGCACAATATCAATATTATCATTATTATTAAATACATAAAATTTATATAGTACCTTAAGATTTGCAAAGATTATGTGTAGTCTATGTATACACATACATACATATACACATAGATATGTATATCACATTTGATCCTGACATCAACCCTGTGAGATAGGCGTTATTATTACCTAGCTATCACATGCTATTGTTGTTCTGCTATGCTTTGTTATTCATCTTTAGAGGACCAATGGCATCATAATGTTGGGGACAAAATTTATTGTCTCTGCTGTGGTTGATCGGTGCACAGTATGAGCTCAGAAGGCTCTACCATAGGTGGGGCACAAAGAGTCCATATGAATATTGGGATGGAGATGTCTCTAGATATGCATCTCATGTTTCTTTTGTGCTACTGTGATTCTGTTTTGCTCATAGAGCCTTCTTTGATGGGGGCATGCCATAATATGTTGTCCTATGGCAATGTCTCCCATGTCTCACAATTGACACTAAAGTTCTTCAGAGAGACCTTGAGAGTGTGCTTGCATCACTTCTTCTGACCTCTATGTGAGCTTCTGTCTTATAAGAGTTTTTCATAATATAGTCTTTTAGGCAACCTCTCAGCCAGCATTCAAACAACATGGCCAGCCCATTGGAGTCGCACTCTCTGCAGTACAATTCAAATGCTTGGCAGTTCAGCTTAAGAGAGGATCTTAGTGGCCAATACCTCATCTTGCCAGGTGAGCATCAGAATCTTCCTAAAACAATTCAAATGGAAGCAGCTCAATTTTCTGGTCTGGTGCTGGTAGACTGTCCAGGTTTTACTGGCATATGACAATGAAGTCAACACAACAGCTCTATAGAACTTCAGTCTGATATGCAGTCTAGTATGTTAATATGCCGGTATACATTTTATAGATGAGGGCACTGTGGCTGAGGTTAATTTACATGCCAATACTCACACAACTAGAAAGCATCTGAGGCAGGAGTTACTAGATTGTTGGTGTTGGTGTAATTGCTTTGAAGGGAGAGAAGACCTAAAGAGTGTCATAGAATGAATTACACAAAAATGAAAAAAAAACATGAAACAGCAGTGATGGCTCAATTTAGATCAGTAACCTGTACTCGGCTTATGTGATACAATATGAATTTGTGAACCTGCCACAACTCCCCTACAAAGGAAGGAAACTGAGAAAAGCCACCACAGTTCTATCCTTGGAGTATTCTCACTGTTACTGAGTGTTCAGGGAAACTTTTTTCAATTTTTGATTATCAATTTCAAAATGTCAGTTATATCTCAGAGTAGACATCTTGTCTAATGTTTCTAACTTTAATAGATAAAATGGGCAGTGCGGCTAGCAAAGAACTTTTAAAGATAAGAAACTACATCATAGCTGGCCACCACAAAAGTGGAAATGAGATATGCCATCAAAAACTCTGCATCTAAATCAAGGATTTGCCAGTTCTTCTCACTGAATTATAGCAATCAAAGTTATTTGCTAAAGGTTTGCTAAAACCTCTCAGCTCAGTGAAACTACTAGCTTTCATGACTAAGGCATAAATGATCTTTGTGGTCTGACTCATCAGACCTGCCCACACCAGTCTGGTATTAAGAGTGGTTAACGAAGTTGAAAACTTTCTTCTCTGAGTCATCAGTGTTATCTGAAGGGTCCAACAGTGGAGGACAGCCACTGGACCTGTGATTTCATTGGTCTGAGGGACTCGTTCCCTTCTCCTAAAGTAGGGGAACATCACCCCTTTAGCCTATAGCCTTAGAGAGCTGTCTAGAGCAACTCTTACTAAGAGGCTAAGTAATTTGACTAAGGTCTTAGTGAGTATGTGTCTGAAGTAGGACTCATATTCAAGACTTCCTGGCTTTAGAGTCAGCTTTCTACATAATTTGTCATGCTTCAAGCACATAAATCTTTTCAAAGTGACTGTAACTAGGAACTTGAACCAATTAGTGGTCCCCAAACCAGCATGAAGACCAATATGGCAAACCTCTCAAATAAACTGCATTACTTTTATATTCTGCAGAATGAGAGAAAATTATATTTACAGATATGTTTTAAAATTACTAAGTCACTTCTTACTAGATCTGTATGGGCACTGGTTTTCTCTCTGACCTTGGTTAAGCTATTTTACCCTTTTGTTTACCATACCTGCGCTGTGATTTAGGATGGTGGAGGAGATAAATGGCCTAGACTGCCTTTTACGATTCCAAAAATCAATGATTTTATTTATATTTTCCAAACACTGAATCAAAGCAAAGTCATATCATAAAAATATTCTCCGGGTAAAACCTGAAGCAAGATGATGTTTCATTTGGATTCAGTCTCTGTCTGAGAAACTATGGTGGGAGATGCTATATCATTAAGTGAATCAGATAAATACTTGATGAGTCTTCCAAAGAAAGACCTAGGCAAGGATTTAGGAGGAGGCATCTGAATTAGGCCTTGAAGAAAGCCAACGATTCTAAGAAGTGGAAGAGAAAAGCGAGAATATTTCAGACATGGGAGACAACGCATACAAATGCAGAGGCAGGAGACAAAAAGTGCTGAATTTAGGGAACATCTAGCAGGCTAGTTTGGCTGAAATTGGAGGGCATGGAGGGAAATAATGGAAAATAAGATAGTAAAGGTTGATATCTCATATTGCATAGGACATTAAATCCTGTTCTGAGGCACAGAAGATATGATTTTTGGATGTACAGATATCTAAAGTAGAAGGTAGTGGTTTTCTTCTCATCAAAGTACCGAGGATAAAAGATGGACACCCACTTGTCAGTGATGTGGTAGAAAAGAGTCCAGTTCGTGCATATGTTGGAATAATTGGCTTCTGGGATGCCTTCCAACTATAGGATTCTCTAATTCAGTTACCAGAGAGACAGAAAGGTATAACTCCAAAAAATAGCCCCTGGATTTGGAGCCTGAATTCAAATTCCATCTCCTCTTATTACTCCCTGTGTGACAAAACCATTTCCCACCTTGAAATCTATTTCCTTATCTCTAAAATAAAAGTGTTAGACTCTGAACTCTATGTTGTGTTCCTATGTCCTGGTTCCCACTTTCTGGATGCTTACTATTTAATGAGCTTTACCTTTGCAAATGGCAGATGCATGATTAGAAGATCATTAGTATGTTAGAGGTATGTGAGGAAAAGGAAGCCCAGAAAGGTGATGCAATTGGCCAGTGGTATCATGGCTAGTAAGTCAATCAATCAATCACCATTTATTAAGCACTCATTGTGGGCCAGCCACTGTACCAAAGGCAGTAAGCAGCTGAGTTTGGACTCAAATCCAGGTCTTTTGAATTATAGTCCTGTGCTTGATCAATGTCACCAAATATAAAGTCAAAGACTCTGTATAAAGATGTTGAAAAGATAATGTAAGATTTTAAAAGACAAGTTGTTGGTGGGGGCAGAGCCAAGATGGCGCTGTGAAAGGAAGGAACTATCAGAGCTGCCTCACAAATTCTGTCAGATACATCTACAAAAGTGAATCTGAGCAGATATGAGAGAGTTAGAAGCCACTAGTAGACTGAGAGGGCATGCAGATTGGCACCAGACCAAATCAACTAGAAATAGTAAAGGAATCCAGCCAGCCTGCAGCTCTGGGAGAGTGCTGGCTGACTGAAATACCAAAGCAGGAACAGGCCCAGGGCAGAAGTACTGGCTACAGCTGCAATAGAGCCCCAGGCCTCTCAGCCCAGGACAGGAGTTTGTCAGAGCACAGAGCCTTCGGGCTGCAGGAGCAACTAGCCCGGAGGCCTCCAATCCCAGGCAAATGAAAGGGCACCAGACCAAACCAGCTGTGAACAGCAGAGAAATCCAGCCAGCTCACCGAAATGAGAGGTTTCTGGGAGAGTGAAAACAGAGCAGGAACGGGCCCAGGGCGGAAGCACCAGATAAGGCATGATCGAGCCCCAGGCTTCTCAGCCCAGTATAGGAGTCTGTTGGAGCACAGAGCCTGCGACCCAGGGAGCAGCAAGCCTGGAGGCCTCCCACCCACAGTCTAAAGGCTTGAAACTTGGCTTCTTGAACTTCTGGGAGCCATGATATACAGGCAAAATGGCTCATATTCCTCCCTTAAATAAACCCAGAGAATAAAACCTCAGGAGAAACAGAGGAGCCAGAAAGGGGGTTTCAGTAGTGAGAGAAGTAGGGGACAGGGGCCTTCCTGTGGTGGCAGAAGGAGACTAGTACAGGAAGAGAGGTGTCCCAGCAGGCTCCACATCAGCAGAACAATGAGAATAACTGAGCTCCAGGGGGTGGAGCTAATTGATGTCAACACTAGGACCCTAGATTTTGCTTCACACAGCCAAGGAAAGTGGCAATCACCAGGACAGACAAGAGCTGAGACCCCCCATTCTGTAGAACAATCCTGGGGAAGAGGAGACCCCCCAGCAGTCAGACCACCTCTCCCCCACACCTCATGAAACCAGAGGCCATAGCACTTAAAGTTAGATCCCAACACAAGAAACTTGGGACAGAGCCCCCTGAGCCCCAGAAGCAGAGATCCACTTCAGAAACCAGGAGGAAAAAAAAGACCATGAAAAAGAATAGCAAGAAGCTTTCAAAGACAGTAGGGGAGACAGGGATGATCAAAATACCAATTCGGAAAAGGACGGCAAGGATGCTACACCCACATCTGAAACCTCAGAAGGAAAAGCGAACTGGTCTCCAGAACTAAAAGCATTACTGGAAGAGCTCAAGGAGGACTTTGCAAACCAAATTAGGGAGGTAAAAAAAAATGGAAAAAAAATCAATGAGAAAAACAAATCTTTAAAAGGTAAAATCGGGGAATTGGTTAAGGAAAATCAGAATACAGTTGGAGAAAATATCTCTCTGAAAAGTAAAATCAACCAAATGGAAAAGGAGATAGAGAAGCTAAAGAAAGAAAATAAAACATTAAAAATTAGAATTGGGCAAGTAGAAGCTAATGACTCTATGAGACAACAAGAATCAGTCAAACAAAATCTAAAAAATGAAAAAAAAAATAGAAGAAAATGTGAAATATCTGATTGGAAAACAACTGACCTGGAAAATAGATTGAGGAGAGACAATCTAAGAATTATTGCTCTACCTGAAAACTATGATAAAAAAAGAGCTTGGACAGTATCTTCCGTGAAATCCTTAAGCAAAATTGCCTAGAGGTCCCAGAACAAGAGGGTAAAATTGTCATTGAAAGAATCCATCCATCACCCTGTGAAAAGGATCCCAAATTAAAAACTCCAAGAAATATTATAGCCAAATTCCAGAACTACCAGGTCAAGGAGAAAATCCTGCAAGCAGCTAGAAGGAAACAATTCAAATATAATGGAACTACAGTCAGGATTATGCAGGATCTTTCAGCTTCTACATTAAAAGATAGGAGAAATTGGAATATGATATACCAAGAGGCCAAGGAGCTTGGACTATAACCAAGGATCAACTACCCAGCAAAATTGAGCATAATTTTCCAGGCAAGAAGATGGACATTCAATGAAATAAGGGAATTCCAGACCTTCCTGATGAAAAGGCCAGAACGCAATGGAAAATTTGATCTTGAAATACAAAATTCAAGAGAGACATAAAAAGATAAAAAGGGGGTGGAACCCCTACTTATTCAATAAGGCTAACTAATTATGTCATTATGTAGGATTATTTTGTTTTGTATATGTTATATGTATATATATATGTATATATATATGTCAATATTGAGAACAGTATACTCATTATGACAATTGAAAGGGATATTGATAGACTGTGGATATCAGTAAAAAAAAATAACCGATATTATGATAAAACATAATTAAGAGATATAAAGAGATGGTTCTGGGAGAAGATGTAAGAAGGAAGTAGAAAAGGGTAAATAATATCACATGAAGAGGCACAAAAACATATTGCAGTACAGGGAAATAAGGGAGGGAGAAGAGCAGTGTTTGAGCTTTACTCTCATCGGATTTGGTTTAAGAAGAGAATAACATACCCTGATAAGTACAGAAATCTAACTTGTCCTACAGGCAGTAGGAGGGGAAAGAGGAAAAAAAGGGAGGGGGGGGCAGTCAGAAGAGAGGGAAGAAGTAGCAAGTGGAAAACGCTAAAATAATGGAGGATAATCAAGAGAGAGGGTAAACTGAGGAAGGCATCAGTCAAAAGCAAAGCTGTTGAGGAGTACAGGAGGAAAGGGAGAAATAAAAACATAAACGGTGGGGAAATAGGAGGGAGAAAAAAACACAGACAGTAATCATGGCTGTGAATGTTAATGGGATGAACTCTCCCATCAAATGGAAGCAGATAGCAGAATGGATTAAAAACAATAATCCTACCATATGCTGTTTACAAGAAACACTTCCGAAATAGGGGGATACACACAGGGTAAAAGGAAAAAGCTGGAATAGAATATATTGTGCTTCAGCTACGGTTAAAAAAAAAAAGCAGGAGTAGCAATCCTAATCTCAGACAAAGCAAAAGCAAAGATAGATCTAATTAAAAGAGATAAGGAATGACACTATATCCTGCTAAAAGGCACCATAAACAATGAAGCAATATCATTGTGTAACATATATGCACCAAGTGGTATGGCATGCAGATTCTTAGAGAAGAGGTTAAGGGAGATACAGGAAGAAATAGACAGCAAAACTATAATAATGGGAGACTTCAACCTCCCACTCTCTGAACTTGATGAATCTAACCTCAAAATACATGTGAAAGAAGTTAAGGAGGTGAACAGAATTTTAGAAAAGGCAGGTATGATAGATCTCTGGAGAAAACTGAATGGAGAGAAAAAGGAATATACTTTTTTCTCAGTGGTATATGGCATATACTCAAAAATTGACCATGTACTAGGGCATAAAACCTCACAATCCAGTGCAGAAAGGCAGAAGTAGTCAACACATCCTTTTGAGATCACAATGCAATAAAAAGTATGTGTCATAAAGAACCATGGAAAAATAAGCTAAAATTAATTGGAAGCTAAATAATCTAATTCTAAAGAATGAATGGGCCAAAGAATAAATTGCAGAAACAATTAATAACTTTATTCAAGAGAATGACAATAATGAGACATCATACCAAAACCTATAGGATGCAGCAAAAGCAGTTCCTAGGGAAAGTTTTATATCTCTAAATGCTTACATGAATAAAATAGGGAAAAAGGAGATCAACAAATTGGGCATGCAACTGAAAAAGCCAGGAAAAAAAATAATTGAAAATCCCCAACTAAATACCAAATTAGAAATACTGAAAATAAAAGGAGAGATTAATAAAATTGAAATTGAGAAAACAATTTAATTAATAAATAAAACCAAGAGATGGTTTTATGCAAAAGCCAATAAAATTGATAAAACTTTGGTCAAATTGATTAAAAAAAAAGAAAGAAGAAAATCGAATTACCAGTATCAAAAATGAAAAGGGTGAATTCACCTACAATGAAGAAGAAACTAAAACAGTAATTAGGAATTATTTTGCCCAATTGTATGCCCATAAATTTGACAACCTTAGGGATATAGATGAATATCTACAAAATATAAATTGCCCAGGTTAACAGAAGAGGAATTAAAATTCCTAAATAACTCCATCTCAGAAAAAGAGATTGAGCAAGCCATCAATGAAATCCCTAGAAAAAAATCTCCAGGGCCACATGGTTTTACATGTGAATTTTATCAAACATTTAAAGAACAATTAATTCCTATACTTTATAGACCATTTGGGAAAATAGGTGAAGAAGGAGTCCTACTAAATTCTTTTTATGACACAAATATGGTGCTAATACCCAAACCAGGAAGAGTCAAAACAGAGAAAGAAAATTATAGACCAATTTCCCTAATGAACATTGATGCAAAAATTTTAAATAAAATATTACCAAAAAGTTTGCAGCAACTTATCACAAGAATAATACACTATGACCAAGTAGGATTTATTCCAGGAATGCAAGGCTGGTTCAATATTAGGAAAACTATCAGCATAATTGAACATATCAACAACAAAACTAGCAGAAATCATATCTCAATAGATGCAGAAAAAGCCTTTGACAAAATTTGACACCCATTCCTATTAAAAACACTAGAAAGCATAGGAACAAATGGAGCCTTCCTTAAAATTATAAATCTCATCTACTTAAAACCATCAACAAGCATTATTTGTAATAGAGATAAGCTGGATGCATTCCTGACAAGATCAGGGGTGAAACAAGGATGTCCACTATCATCCCTCCTATTCAATTTGGTGCTAGAAATGTTAGCTGTAGCAATAACAGAAGAAAAAGAAATTGAAGGAATTAGAACAGGCAAAGAAGAAACTAAATTATCACTTTTTGCAGATGATATGATGATTTACTTAGAGAATCAAGTAAAAAACTATTTGAAATAATAAACAACTTTAGCAAAGTTACAGGATATAAAATAAACCCACATAAATCCTCGGCATTCTTATACATTACTAACAGAGCCCAACAGCAAGAGATAAAAAGAGAAATTCCATTCAAAGTTATTGTAGACACTATAAAATATTTGGGAGTCTATCTGCCAAGACAAACCCAGGGCCTATGTGAACATAATTATGAAACACTCTTCACGTGAATAAAATCAGATCTAAATAAATGGCAAAATATCAGTTGCTCATGGTTAGGCTGAGCTAATATAATAAAAATGACAATTTTACCTAAATTAATTTATTTATTCAGTGCCATACCAATTGAATTACCAAAAATATTTTACAGAGGTAGATAAAATAATAACAAAATTCATCTGGAAGAACAAGAGGTCTAGAATATCTAGGGTATTAATGAAAAGAAATGCTAGGGAAGGTGGCCTAGCCATAAGAGATATTAAACTGTACTATAAAGCAGCAGTCATGAAAACTACCTGGTACTGGCTAAGAAACTGAGTCATGGATCAGTGAAATAGGATAGGTATACAAGACACAGTAGTCAATGACTATAGCAATCTACTCTCTGATAAACCCAAAGGATGTAACTTTTGGCCTAAGAATTCACTGTTTCACAAAAACTGCTGAGAAAATTGGAAAATGACAGGGCATAAACTGGGCATAGACCAATATCTTACACCATATACCAAAATAAAGACAAAATGGGTTTCTGATTTAGGAATATAGGTGGACACCATAAGCAATTTGGGAAAGCAAGAAATAGTTTACCTATCAGGTTTATGGAAAAAGAATTCATGACACGAGATAGAGTTACAAAATGCAAAATGAATAATTTTGATTATGTTAAATTGAAATGTTTTTGTATAAAAAAGCCAATGCAACAAAGATCAAGAGGGAAGCAGAAAATTGGGAGAAAATCTTTACAACTAGTGTCTCTGATAAAGGCCTCATCTCTAAAATATACAGGGAACTGAGCCAAATTTATAGGAATACAAGTCATTCCCCAATTGAGAAATGGTCAAAGGGTATGAACAGGCAATTTTCAGAGGAAGAAATTAAAGAAATCTATAGGCACATGAAAAAATGCTCGAAATGACTACTGATTAGAGAAATGCAAATCAAAACAACTCTTAGGTACCATATCTCTCCTGTCAGATTGGCTAAAATGATAAAACAGGAAAATGATAAATGTTGGAGAGGATGTGGGAAAATTGGAACATTGTTACATTGCTGGTAGAATTGTGAACTGATCCAGCCATTCTGGGGAGCAATTTGGAACTATGCCCAAAGGGCTATAAAAATGGGTTGTATCCCAAAAAGATCACACAAGTGGGAAAAGGACCCATACATACAAAAATATTTATAACGGCTCTTTTTGAAGTAGCAAAGAATTGGAAATCAAGGGGATGCCCATCAATTGGGAAATGGCTGAACAAGTTGTGATATATGAAGGTAATGGAATACTATCATGCTATAAGAAATGGGGAAGATAAGGACTTCATAATAACCTGGAAAGATCTACACGATATAATGCTGAGTGAGCAGAGCAGAACAAGGAGAACATTATATACAACCACAGATATATAGATTCTGTGATGACTAACCCTGATAGGCTTCGCTCTTCTCAGCGATACAAGGTTCAAAGACAACTCCTAAAGACTCATTATGGAGAATGCTATCTAGAGAAAGAATTATGAAGTCTGAATGCAGATTGAGCCACACTGTATGCTCTCCATTTTTTCCCTTGATTTTTCTTCTTTTTTTTGGTTCTGTTTCTTCTTTCTCATGATTCATTCCGTTGGTCATAATTCTTCTTTACAACTTGACTATTGTGTAAATAAGTTCAACGAGAAGTTATATGTAGAAGATATACTGGATTCCATGCCATTTTGAGGAGGGTGGGGGGAAGAAAATCTGGAACTCAAAATTATGTGGAACTGAGTGTTGTAAACTAAAAATAAAAAAAAAATCTTAATTATAAAAAAGAAAGAAAAGATAATGTAAGAGAACAGAAGACCAGAAAAGAAAAATAAATTCCTGTGGCAACCAGAAATCCCTGTTTATCCTGGAGTATTTATATGGCTGGCTCACCACGGAAAACTTTTCTTCTGTAGTTGCTGTATGGGTTATGAGACATAATTGAAAACCTAGACCCACTGGGTTATTTATCTAGAAAAGCAAATAAGGAGAATTTTGAAAGGTAACCACAATTAAATAATTCTGGTTGTGATAAATGATTTGTCTAATCTTCCTCACTCTGTAATCTCTCCTAAATTAATACATGAAAATTCCTTATAGAAATTGGATGGCAATGTCACAGATACCACAGATGGACAGATAATTGGTACAGATACCACAGATGGACAGATAGATAGATGGATAGATAATAGAACATTTATTGAGTATTTATTACATAGGTTAGGTACTCTGCTAAATTCTGGGAACACAAATGCAAACAAATAGACAGCTAATCTCTATCCTTTAAAAACTTATATTTTAATGGAGGAAGTTAATACATAAAAGAGAGGAGGGAAAGGGAAAAGTTAGATGGACAAATACAGAGAGTCACAGTTTCCATGGAGAAAAACAAAAAAAAAAAACTGCTGAAAAGCTACAGAAAGAAAGCACTAGTCATATATATTTCAAGTCACCAGTTAAGTATTGTTCTCTCTATTTTCTTTGAACAGCTCTCTCTTTCAAAAACTGTTTTTATTATTCTGAAATGCAGAGAATTGGCATGATCCACCCAGTTGGGTTCTACTATTTGGAAGCCATCTCACCCCCTCGGCATCTAATCTAGCCTCCCAAAGATAATGGCTGAATTGTAGAATGGCCTCACTTTTCTCTCTTCTCCAGAGACTCATCCTTCTTTCCCCTCAGGGTCACATGCTTGTGCATGATGAGACATAGGAGTGTTCTCTGGATTGCCTCTGGGAGAAAGCCCTCCACTAGGTACAACACTCTGGTTTCTGGACCCTACTTGCAGCTCTCCTAAAGACCAGAAGAGAGGGTAGAGATGATTCTACATTAAATCCTCTATAGAAAAATATACTTGCTGGCTATTTAATCTTTCTTTAACAGGCAAACTGTCCACAGAGAGATATGGCAAAAGCAAATGTCCAGCATTTGCATACTTTTAGTTTGTGTGTATGTGTGTGTGTTCATGTGTTGTTTCTTCAAGTCAGATTCAAGAGCCTGTTAGAACACTTGAAACACATTTGTTACATCCTAAAAAACAGAAATGAAATTCAATATGTACACCTGCTAAATTCTACTCTCGGTTCAGCTGATATATTTTGTGTAGAAACCTTATGGAACTCTAACTTGACTGGTCACAAAATAATCCAGTCATCTAGTCCAAATGCTTCCATTTTACAAAGAGGTTATTTAGCAGAAGAGAAACAGTAAGGTTCAATAACTCACTCAAGAATCCTATATTTTGTTAATGACAGAACCAAGGATGTAAAAATAGTTCTGTTCACTCCCAGTTTAGGACATTGACACTATTCCATAGCGTCTCCTTATTGGAAGATGACAATCTGTTTCTTCAGGACTCATCTCTGACCCAGATCTGGCTCCACAGTCAAAATTATAAAATAAATAAGATATCAAATATATAACTCATGAAATAATATAAGTGGTTATTAAGACCTCAACCTACACATTTCCAGTCATTGTCCAGTTTCTTTGAGGCATGGAGCTCTTACCCTAATCACCCCATAACCGTTCTCAAATAACTCAAAAAGCATCGCACATTATTGTAAGGCAATGTGGAACTAGGAGGCAGATAGATTGGACACAGCCCACCATAAGAAAAGGTGCTTGAGTAGGTCTCATCAAAAGGATAAAAGGCAACAGATGGACCATCCAGGATATAGACTCAGTCCTATGAGACCATAAACAGTGAATTGGGAGACTGAGAAGCTTGTGGTATATCAGTGGCTTGGCAGAAGGAAAAGCAGAATGTAAGATTATAATTTCTGAGTTTGATGAATCTCAGTTCCCAAATTGAATTTCTTAGCATGGCTTCTCTTGGCTATCAGCCCAGCAGGTTAATTCACCTGAGTGGTGAGTGGGGAGAGGAGAAAGTCTAAAGAATTAAAAAAAAAAGGACACCAAGTATAATGAAAATCTTTTTCTTCTTCATTTCAGGTAGAAACAGGGAACCATATGAAGAGGTCAGGGAGCTATATATTTTTAGGGGTGCTCAAGACACTAAAATACCAACACTCCTGGTCCTGCTTGAAAGAATTCGACTCAAGCCTTCTCATAGCCAAAGAGAAACAAAGTTATTACAGATTTGCCATATTGGGTTGTCTTAAGAAATATCACCCTTTATGATGTTTATTTGTCCTACAAACCTAGGGATGCCTGGCCACCTCCATTTTGATAAAAGAGACATCAAGAGGATTCTCTGCCTTACCACCTAAACCAGTGAAGGCATAGTTCCTTCTCCTGTACATCATACAGTGCTCCTGACCAGGCCTTAGAATCACGGATTTCAAGCTAGAAGGACCCTTGGACATTGTCTAGTCCACACCACCTCACTTTACACGTGAGGCAATGGAAAGCAAGGAAGATAAAGTGACCTTTCACTGTCACACAACAGAAGAAAGAGTTCTAGCTTTCTAGTTTTTGAAGGGCTCTCCCATGTTGGGGTTAGACCTGTTTAGGCTGAGTTCAAAGGAAAGAATTAGAAGCAATGAGCATGTGTTACAGAGATGCAGAGAACTTGGGAATGATTAATTTTATCCAAAAGTGAAATGGGCTGCCTGCAAAGGCAATACTAATATTAATAATTGGCATTTACATAGTACTTTAGGATGTTCAGTGCACTTTGTAGATTATTCTTGGTATTAATTCTTGATCTCCTAGAAGTTATCAGGATTTTCTCTCCTCTCAGATTATCTTGTATTTACTTAAATGTTTATTGTTTCCTCCACTGGAATGTCAGCTTCTTGAAAGCATGGACTATCTTTTGTTCTGTTCTTGAATGCCCAGCTCAGCACAGGCCTCA
>CM053623.1:429381768-429401726 GCA_028646595.1 Phalanger gymnotis | reverse complement strand
GCGTTCTCAAGCCCCGCCTCAATGACCAGAGACCATTGGTTCCCGAGCTGGCCCCTCCTAAGTCACCAATCCACACCCACACAGGTTTCACACCTGACAGGGCCCTGGGCCTGGGGCTTAGCACTTAACAGCTGAAAGTACTTCCACTCAAAAGAAACAAAAGCCATGCTAATGAGACAATTTTGCTTAACAACACATCTAGTCAAAGTCAAGTGGGAATAGATTCTCGCTATTTCTGTATATTTTGTATCTATGAATGTAGACCAAGATTATATATGATTGTTCTTTGCAACTTATGTCACTCTAATTGAACTTGCAGACTGCTGAAATACCAAAATCTTTGTTACACAAACTACCATAAAGACCTGTCTTCTCAGTCTCATATTCATACTATTGACTTATCTAACCTAAATAATGGATTCTCCCACTTATCCCTTGCTGTTGTTATTCAGTCATTTTCAGTTGTGTCCAACTATTTGTGACTTCATTTGGAGTTTTCTTGGGAAAGATACTGGAGTGGTTTAACATTTCCTTCTCTAGCTCATTTAACAGATGAAGAAACTGAGATAAATAAGGTTAAGTGACTCATTCAGGGCCATACAGCAAGTATGTGTCTGAAGCCAGATTTGAACCCTGGAAGATGAGTCTTCTGGTCTCTATGTCTGAAGCTCTCCACACTACAGTGCCACCTGGCTGCCCCTAAACTTATCCCTAGTAAATTTCATCTCATTAGTTAACCATTGAGTTGGTATACATTTATTAAACACTTACTATGTGTAAGGCAGCGCGCTGAGCATCCATTGTAAGTTTCTTGTTACATCCCGTTGATCCATGGAAATCTTTCTATGCATAAGCTTCCCTTTTTCTTAATTGGTCCTAGTATTTTGCCAGAAATCATCACTGAGCTCATTAGCCTACAGCTTATAGAATCTACCTCTAGCCCTTCATTTTTTTGTGCAGAGTTCAGGTTAAATGAAAACTGAGTTAACAGTCTCAGGGCCTTAATTCTTCTTTCCATACACGACATTTCTGACAGGTCTTGGAAAAACAAAATAAAATAAGCAAAGTCCTCCTGTTGATACTTGTTACATTTCGTGATGGGATCAAGAAATTGCCTGACTGCTGTAGCTGCTACCAGAGAGCCTGCCTTGTGAAGGAGACAGTGGTCTTTCACCAAAGCTTTCTGTCTTCAACTTCTAGAGAACAATCCATTCTCTTAGAGTGAGCAGTTTCTCATCTGGACCACATAGTGATTTCAAGAACATTGGTTGCACGTTTTCCATATACGACAACGAATTGGAAGACATGTTGGTGAAACTGTAAATAATTTGAATCTGGCTTTGTATATGTGTTTAAGTATTCACATACATATGTGTACATATATAATATGTATATATATATACATATATCCATATGTATCGTATTACATACATGCGTATGTTTAATCATTGCTTTTATTACCATCATTTCTTTTTTATTTAAATTTATTTTTTAATCTATGGAATAAAACAAGCATTTCCATAACATAGTACAACAAAAAAGATGATTGCACAAGTTCACTATGTACACCTTGATATTTCTTTTAAATTCACAACAAAGTTATCATGTAAATTTCCTTACCCCCCTTTTTTCTTCCCTCTGCTACCCCACCTTGGAGATGGCTACCATTAGACACAAAAGCTATTGCCTTCATTTCTGAATTTCTCCTTCTTCCTCCACCCAAGAGCTATTCCTCGTGCCAAAAAGTAAATAAATAAAAGGGAGGAGAGGAAAAGCATATTAACATAACTAACAAAAACTTCAATCAAGCCTGGCAGTATATGTAATATTCTGCCCTCATAACCCTCTACTTCTCTAAAAAAGATAGAGAAGTTTGTTTTCTCAACTCTGGGCCAATTTTGGACGTTATAATTACATTGCATTAAATCTTATTATTTCTCCATTAACCTTATTAGATGTATACTTTTTGTTTTAGTTCTACTCACTTCAGTCTTCATGAATTCATACATCTTCCCCCATTTCTGTGAGTTTATCCTATTTAATATTTCTTATGATGACATAATAGTTCATTACATTCACATAACACAATTTGTTTGGCTGTTCTTCAATTAATAGGCATCTATCTCTCTTTTTTTTCCTATTTCTTTCCTACTATAAAAAAATAGTGCTAAGGACATACTGGTATACATGAGAGTTTTCTTTCTATCTGCGACTGCTTTGGCCTATACCCACATTCTTAATCATTTTTATATGCCATAAATTCCTTTGGCAGTCTGGTGAAGCCTATAGACCACTTCTCAAAATGATATTTGTTGCCTACATTCATAATTAAAGGAATTAGAAATTTCATGGTTATAGAAAATAAAGGCATGTTTTCCCATTCAATTTAATGAACCATCCCACCCTGAAATCTATCTACAGAACTATTGGGGGTCTGTAGACTCTACACTAAGAACAATCTGGGAGTAGGATCTCCATGTTAAAAAATTATGGAATTTATTGTCATTTTTGTAGTCTACTTCCAAATTCTTTATCGGAATGTTGAGACCAGTAGAACAATTTGTAGCTCTATAAACAGTGTATTAATGTGCCTGTCTTGCTGGATCCTCTCCATTACTGAATATTCCCAACTCCTCTCATCTTTACCAGCTTACTGGGTGTGAGATGACATCTCAGTATTGTTTTGATTTGCATATTTAAAAAAAAACTATTTAGTGACTTGGAGCATTCTTTTACGCCTGTATTGGTAGTTTCCATTTCTTCTTTTGAGACTATTTGTCCATATCCTTCAATCTCTTAGCCTCTAACTTTTCATTACTACTACTTGTTAGGGATTGCTTTGGGAAAAGGGTGATGGGAAACATGAGCCAGTGTCAGTTTTCAATCATGACACTTGGCTCCACACCATTGGCCTAAAATCCTTTTTCTACAGTTCAGAGGATGAAACAGCAAAATATTTACTTCTGGGGAAATGTTGGAATGCATGGATGCTGCCACTTAGAAAAACAGTCATTCCCTTTGTGAACACTGGATTTGGGGGGAGAAGGAGAAGGGGTATAAAATGGATTAATCTTATTTAGAAAAAATCTAAACAGACATGGAGATCAAGCAGCCTTTAAGCAAATAAAATTACATTCTCATTCTCTGTCCTCTTCTTCCTCCAAACCCCACCTCCCTGACATGCAAATGGGAGCAAGAGAATCTTGACAGTGCAGAGCTATTGAAAAAAGCCAGTATTTTGAATCAGAGTACCAGTGTCCAAATCCCAGGTCTACCACTTACTAACTGGAAGAGACTTATTGGGCCTCAGTTTCCTTACCTGAAAATGAAACATCTTTACTAAATAACCTCTAAATCTCCTCCAGTTTTAACATTGTATGATTCAGTATATCACAGTCATATGTACTACTCAACATATCAAGTGAGTCTGATACTATATATAATATTCCCTATAGTCCCTCATCTCTGCAAAGATGAGAAGGCATGTTTTTTTTTTTAATTCCTCTCTCTAGAGCCAAGTTTGATTGTTATATTTAAGAACCAGAAAACATTACCTTAGGCCCTGGCTTTGAAACTTACTACCTATGTGGCATAGACCTTTACCTCTTTGAAACTCACTTCTTCAACTATAAAATATAGACCTATCTTACAGAGTATTTATGAAGATCAGATGAAGTAATTTATGTGAAATCTCTTTGTAATAAACAAATCTATCGACATGCACTTATTAAGCACCTGTTATGTACCAGGCACTGTACTAAATCTTAGGGATCCAAATACAAAAGTAAGTGGCTTCCATTCTACTAGGACCACAGAACAGAGACTGGGGAATGGAGGCCAAGGAATGGTGCATTTATTCAGGCAATCACATTGATTTTGAGTGGAGCCATTTAAGACTATCAAATCCTTTTTTCCTTTAGCTATGGCATATTGATTTGACTTATTTTTTTTCCTAAGTAAGAGACAGAAACTAGAGTGGAGTGAGGGGAAGAGGATGCAGTAGTGTAGCTGGCAAGGTGCCTACATTGGCTAAGCCATGGTATCCTGCTACATGGCTAGTTGAGATGAAATATGATCTGAGAATATAAAATATAGATGGCTGAACTGGGGATGGACTCACTCATCCTGGAATGATTAGGGTTATAGTCTAATCATGTTAAATAATACAAAAGACACAGAGTATAACTGTGCTGCAAGGAGTTTTGAATTCTGATTCAGGGAGTATAGACTTTATCTCATAGGCAATGACTAGGTGGAATATGTTACTGAGAATCAACCTCTTTCCCAGCTGTTAAGAAAACAACACATGTTTCAACAGGAGGAATGAAAATGATCCCGACTGATATTGGCTAAAGCAGAATCTATTTTTCTATGTTATCAATATATCATCTCACTGATTCAAGTGAAATCTGTGGGAGGCTTCTCTCAATGTTCATTTGTGAAATGATTTTAATCTCCTCATAGTCATAAAAGAACCATAAATGTTACCCAGCCATGTAAACTTTCAAAAGTTGCCTTTTAATTTCCAATGTAGCATTTGAAGGCTGCCTGTGAAGTGTAATCACAGGCTTTGTTCTCCCACTGTAGTTAGGAAATTGGCCTGGAGATATTCTTTTAAGTTCCTTTGACCTGGCGGTGCTGTCACAGAGAGAACAAGGGTAGGTAGCCGTCTCTCTCAGACGAAGCTCACTCCTTTTTTGCTACTCTAGAAACTTTTTTTTCTTCCACCAGAAATCACAAGCTTATTAACTCTTAGAGCTCAGGGAACTCTATGTGATAATAATGATAGCTAGCATTTATATAAGCACTTTACAGATATCGCCTCATTTTATCCACTCAAAAATCCTAAGAATCTAGCGCTCTATCCATTGTGCCACTACCTTTCCCACTAAACATTACAGAGCAAAATTCCCTTGTTTTCCAGAGGAGGAGACTGTGGGCTCAGGTAGATGAAGTAGATTGCCAAAGGTCATAAAGTAATCTGGTGGCAGAGATAGGACTCAAGCCCATATTCCTGTGGATTTGCAATTGGGAGACCTCTGCTCAAATCATACTTCTGACACTTAGTACCTGTTGTAATTGTGTCACTTAAGCTTTGTAGGCCTCTGTTTCCTCATCTTTAAAATGGGTAGGTTGGAACCAATGACTTCTAAGGTCAATTAAATCTTTAGCGCTACGATATCCCAAACCAAAGTCCAATGGCAGCTATGTGGAACTGTAGATAGAGAACTGAACCTGGAGTCAAGAAGGCCAGAATTCTAGTCCAGCCTCAGAAATTAGCTGTGTGATTGTGACACTAAAGATATCAATATACTTAAGCCTCAGTTTCCTCATAGATAAAATGGGATAAGAATAACATTCCCCTCACAGGGTTGTCCTAAGGATTAAAAAAGACAATATTTGTCCAAAAAAGCCCTAATGTGCTATATAAATGCCAGCTATTATTATTTTTAATTTTTTTAAATGCGAAACATGATCTGATAGAGAATAAATGATTCTGTAGTCACTTTCTGTCATTAAGATAAGTCCTGCCAATTATCTATAAGATGCAATTCAATTAAATAAGCATTTATTAGGCCCCTGCTGTTCAGAACACTATTATTCTCAGTGGCTGGGAAGTTACAAGGTGCAGCTAGGAAGCCATCGTTGCCTTCCTGGGGTAGGCATAATTGGTAGAGAAGCTTTAACGATAACACCAGTAAATGTATGATCAAAGCATAAGAAGAATATATTAAATACAATGAGGTGAAATAAGAGTTAAGCCTATTCCCAGATGAGCTAGTGGCATTTTAAGGATGAGTAAATGTCAGCAGGTGGAAATGGGTAAGAGATTGGGGCAAAGGGGCATACTGGGAAGGTGAGAAGCCCAAGTATGAGATGTTAAGGCAACAGGGAGCTGTCCAATTTGGCAAGAGTTTAGAGTTCAAGGGAGAGGTGAACCTGAAGTCAGGAAGACCTGAGTTCAAATATAGCTGTCAACCCTTAATAGCTCTAGAACCCTTAGTAAGTCACTCCACCTCTGTTTGCTTCAGTTTTCACAAATATAAAATGAGAATAATAACGATGATGATGATGATGATGACACTCTATAATAACAGCTAACATTTACATAGTGCTTACAATGTTCCAGGTATTGTGCTAAGTACTTTGTAATTATTATCTCTTTTAAGCATCACAACAACCCTAGGAGGTACTGCAATTATTATCCTTATCTTAATAACAGTCATCCTAGCATAATAATAGTAATAGCGCCTACCATCCAGGGTGGTTATGAGAATCAAATGAGATAATATTTTTAAAGCACTTAGCACTGTACCTAGCACATAGTAGGAGTCCTATAAATGCTTATTCCCTTCCCATTCCCTTCTCTTCGTGTTGTCTTTCAATGATCATAATAATAATATTAACCCTGAATTCTTGCGACGTGGTAAGATGCCAAAAATTTATGAAACGTGGTCCCTGGCCTTTGAAGTTTTATACTGTAGATAAGACTAATATTAAGGAAAATATAATGTCAGCGGAAATCAGTATATGATGTTTGCTAGAAGTGGTATAGCAAATGAGAGAGATATAATTTCTGAAGAGGAAGGGAAAGCTTTTACATAGAATATTAAGAATGGAGGAGATAGGGACCAAGTGGCATGTATAGCCATGCAGGAAATAATGGGAATTAAAGCTAGAAGGCAGTTTTGGATCAGATTGTAGGGGTTCTTGAATACAAATAGAAGAATCTGAACTTTATTGAGTAGACAATAGGAAGGTGTTGAAGGTTTGAAACCAGGGAGTGATACAATGAATGTGGAGTTTTAAGAGAAGACTGTATTGGAGGGAAGAAACTAGAAACAGGGACACCAGCTTGGAGGCCTTGGCAGCACTCCAGAAATATGGCAAAAAGGGATTTAACCCTATATAATGACAATAGGAAATGAAAGGAAAGATTTGAGAGTCATTAGGAAGGCAGAATCCTGATGGATGTGGGGAACATGGAAAAGGAAAGAGGCAAAAGATGAATAAAAGTTTCAAACCCGTATGACTGAGAAAATATTTGTGCCATTACAGGAATAGGGAAGTTAGGAGGGAGAACTGGTTTGAGGGAGAATTAAAGGCACGCTATTTTAAACATTCCAAGTTTGAGGTGACAATATGACATTTAAGTGGAAATGTTAAGCAGCTAGTTGGACATGTGAGACTGAAACTTGGACAAGGAGTCAGACCTACAGATGCAATGTGGGAATCATCACATAAAGATAAGTTGAAGGCTTGACAGTAAAGGAGGTCCCTGAGAGAGAAAAATGAAGTAAGAGGAGAGTAAAGGCCAGAGAACTGATCTTTGGCAACGGTCATTTTCTGGGGCTCAGTGAAGGAAAAGGAATGGCAATAATAATCCAGAGAGGTGGGAGAAAAACCTGTCATGGGAGTGCTGGGAGGAGAGGTCAACAGAGATGAGAATTATGGGGGAGGAGGAAGAGTTGATACACCAATGGATGGATGTTTAACTTGCAGAAGAGAGTATTCAAGCTGGATGAGATAGCTTTCATTAAGTAGCTGAAGAACTGTCATGTAGAAGAGGGATCAGATTTGTTCTATTTGATTCCAAAGGCAGAATGAGGAACATTGTTTAGAAGATACAGAGGGACAAATGTAGGCTTAATATTGGGGAAAACTAACAATTATAGTTGTCAAAAAGCAGAACAGGCTTCTTCAAAAGTTGGTAGGTTCTTCTTCTTTGGAAACTTTGAAACAGAAGTTGGATTTCCTCTTGGATATGTAGGGATTCCTTTGGTGTGTGGTGTGACCCCTTTCAAAACTCCAGTTCCAAGACTATAATTTTGCTTCTCCATGTGCATCTTCTATCCAATTGTCCATGCCATTTCCTATCTATGCTGTCTCATCCTATGTGATTCTTCCTCCTGACCTCCTGAAAAGCTTCTGCTGACAGTCTTCCTAATGTACTGGGGCTTTCCTCTCATTTTGTGGAATCGTAGAAGTCCCCAAGACTGCAATCTGCTATTATTTATTTGCACAATATTACCAGTGCCCTTTCTTTTCCTGACATACATTTTTTCTAATGGCTCCTTGTATCCCATTTCATTCACTTGGTAATCATTTATCAAGTATGTATTACATGTTAGGAGTTTGAGATACAAAGACTTACTAATAAAAGGATGCAAAAAATACAAAGGATATAATAAAAGTATCATTGCCTTGGAAGAGCTTTCATTCTTTTTAGAGGAAGAGGAGGATAAGAACAACATATACAAAGACAAGTATAGACACAGTATATGGTAAGAAATTTCTAGGGGGAGAGCAAGAGCAATTGATGAAATATGGAAAAACTTCTGGTAGGAGTTGGCATTTGAGCTAAGGTTTGAAGGATGCTGAGGATTCAATGAGGTAGAAATGAGAAAGGAGTACATTGAAGGCATGAGATATGGTCTATGGAAAAACATGGTGATGGGAGATGACATAATGTCTCCTATTGTTTTAGCCTATACTTATAAAATTGTTTTATTTTTATCCCAAGTGTAAAACTTTATATTTACTCCTAACAGAAATTTATTTTCTCCACTTCAGTCTAGTGCTTTGCTGTGTCAAGATCTTTTGGGCCTCTTCCTGCCAGCAGTATATCAGCTGCCCTTCTTAACATTGTGTCATCTACAGATATGGCAAACTTACCATCTATTATTTTACCAAGGAATTAATCAAAATTTTATATAGCACTGCTAATGAGCCTGCTCATACTCATCGTGTTGTTGGATTGTGGATTGGTTGTTCAGTAGTTTTCAGTCATGTCTAACTCTTTGTGACCCCATTTGGCATTTTCTTGGCAAAGATATTGGAGAGGTTTTCCATTCCCTTCAGAGCTGGTAAGAATATGAAGCAAGATTTGAACTCACAAAGATACGTCTTCCTGATTCCAGACTCAGCATTCTATCCACCAGGTTGTGTACCCATGTATTTATTTACATCTGACAACTAGGAGATCATCAACATATTTCAAACTATTTCCATAGAGAGTAAAAAAGTGGATACTAGGTTTCAAGAAGTTGAAAGAGTATATTAAAGACATGGATGGGAGGTAGGTGATTCTAATTTACTTTTTATAAATGAGGAAAATAAGGTTTGGAATTTATATTATATATATATATGATTTATCATATATCATATATCACATATCATATGATATATCAATTATCATATATATGATATATAGCCCAAGGTTATATAGAGATTAAATGGCAGTGATTTGAATTGCAGTCTAGGTGGGTGGAAAAAGTGGTGGGCCTGAAGTCAGCAAGTTGCATCTTTGTGAGTTCAGATTTGGCCTCAGAAACTTACTACCTGTGTGACCCTGGGTAAGTCACTTAACTCTGTGTATCTCAGTTTCCTCATATGTAAAATGAGGTAGAGAAGGAAATGGCAAACCTCTCCAATATCTGCCAAGAAAATCCCAAAAGGGATCATGAAGAATTGTTCAGAAAAAAAAACTGAAATGACTGAATACTAATAACAATATTACTAGATATAAGACCCTGGGCAAGTTCTTTAATACTGTTTGCCTCAGTTTCCTCATCTATAAAATGAGCTGACAAACCACTCTAGTATCTTTGCCAAGAAAACTCCAAATGGGGTCACAAAGAGTGAGACACCACTGAAATAACTCAACAACAACTGTTGAAAATAAAAAGCAAAAATAAATGTAACGTGCAAACAAAATGTAACCCACAAACCCAAACAAAAAGTTGGCACTTGAGGGATAAGGATGTACCTATTATTTAATAACTACATGAAATATCAATGTAAGACCAATAGAAGGGAGTTAAGCAGAGGATCACAGTATACAGATAGGTTTCAGAAGGTCCACACACTTAAATGGGGGACTTCATTGTCACTGATGTCTAACTGAAACTTAGCATTTCTTTCAGTATGGAATGGAAGATTCAGAGAAGGGGTCCATAAGCTTGGTGAAATTATCATAGGGCTCCATGACAAACCAGTTAAAAACCCCTACGAAAGGCCAATGCATATTCAATATGCAATTCACTCCATGGACATTGTTTTATTTTTTTTAGCAGGGCAATTGGGGTTAATTGACTTGCCCAAGGTCACACAGTTAGAATATGTGTCAAGTGTCTGGGGCTGGATTTGAACTCAGGTCCTCCTGACTCCAGGGCCTGTGCTCTATTCACTGCATCACCTAGCTGCCCCCATTGTTTTATTTTGTACAATGAGTTTGGACCCCTAAAGGAATGGAGATGGTTGGATTCAGGTTGGGGCCCAGGAAAACTTAGTGTAGTAGAAAGAACAATGCATTTTGAGTCTAAGGAGCTCAGCTCCAACGCTGGTTCTGCTCCAGATGCCCTTTGTGAAGCTGGATAAGTCATTTACCTCCTGTGGGCCACAGTTTCATCTGGAAAATGAGAGTTGAACTAAATGATTCTTAAGGCTCGTTTTCCGGCTCTAAGCCTTTATTAATCAGATAATAGCTAACAATAGTAAGCCCTTATATAGAACATTAAGGTCTCGAAAATGTTTACATACATTTCATTTTATCCTCACAACAACCTTGGGAGGTAGATGCAATTATCATGCCTATTTTTACACATGAAGAAGCTAAAGCTGACAAGTGTTGAATGATTTGCCAAGAGTTCCCAGTTAATATGTTCCTGGGGCTCCATTTAAATTCGGGTCTTCCTATTCCATGGGCATCTAGGTGGCATAATAGACAGAGTGCTTGGCCTAGAGTAAGGAAGACTTGAGTTCAAATCTGGCCTCAGAAACTTGCTACCTGTGTGACCCTGGGCAAGTCACTTAGCCCCGTTTGCCTCAGTTTCCTTATCTGTCAAATGAGCTTAAGAAGGAAATGGCAAACTACCCCAATATCTCTGTCAAAATGGGATCCCAAAGAGAAAAAGACTGAACAACAAGTTCCTACTCTAGTCTCATTAGCCTTTTAATTCACTGTGCCCCCCTGGCTATCAAATTTGATGTTATGACTATGCAAAATTAAGTTAAAGATTAGATAACAATCCCATTAAATAGATTTAGAATGGGTCGAATGATTGCACTCAGAGTATAGCCTAATGGAATATTCAGTGCCAATTTGCCAGGAGGTCTCCAGTTTAGTATCCCTGGCATCTGTGCCTGATGCTTTGGTGTTCAATATTTTTATTACTGACTTGGTAGAGGCATAGATGACATGTTCATCACATTGGTAGATGACGTGAAGCTAGGAGGGATAACTTGTATGCTGAATGACAGAGTCAGAGGCCTAGCAAATCTTGACACAGTAAGGCACAGGGCTGAATTCTGAAGTAAAATGTATTAGGAGCAAATGGAGATTCTTCCACTTGAGTTAAAATTTAAAAAAAAAACTTCATAAGTCCAGGATAACCAACAATTTGTCTGAAAAAAAAAAGATCTGTGGGTTTTAGGGGACTGCAAGCTTGAGATTAATCAGTGGTAGAATGTGGCAGTCACAAAAAGCCAGTCTGGTCTCGGGCACCATGAAAGGGGGCACAGTATGGGAAGGAAACTAGAGTTCCTCTCTATTCTGCCCTCGTTGAGCTACATACACAGTATAGTAATCTGTTTTGAAGACTATTGTTTATGGCCTTGAGTCTGTGTAATGAGGATCATCTGAAGACACTGAGAAGGTTTAGTAGGAAACAGTGAAGACTTGTGGGGAATATAATCACTGTCTTCAAATACGTGGACTTTCATGTGGACTTGGAATTGGATTCGTGGTTCTGGTTGGCCCTGGGGAGCAGAACACAAGCAATGGGTGGAAGTTGCAAAGCCTTGATTTTAGGAAAAAGCTTCCTACAAAGTAGAAGTATCCAAAAGTGGAAAGGGCTGCCTCGAGAAGCGGCGTCCCCCACCTTCCACAGGCCGCTTGTCTCTTGTTTTTGAAGAGGACCAGTGACATCATCGGGTGATGTCTTGGCCGGCTCCTGAATTGGATTTAAGTGAGATAGATGAGTAAGAGGGATGTGATCAGAGGGAATCCCTCTTCTGTGTGGCTTGGTCTAGATGATGACCAACAATTTTAGCTCTCAAATTTGATGAACCTGTGATTACCTCTGATGCTGAATTATTTCTTCCATGCCTTTCTTTCATCTGTATTTATTATTCAAGAGTGATTCTCTGCCCCTCCACTACCTGTTAAAGTGAGATGTGTCACATTTCACACCGAATCCGTGATTTTAAAATACCTTTATGTGTTGAGGGATCTCTTGTCTCAGCCATTGGTTTAAGCCTTTATTGATTGTGTTCCTCTAATTTTAAAGGCCCGGGAGCTTCGGTTCTATTTAATCACTTAGTGGAATTAGCTTGAGCAAAGAAGTGTTTACTTTAAAAGTATAATCAGAGCAAATGAACAAATATTCCCTCCCACACCTAGAGGGCATTAACCCCCACTTTACTACCTTCTCTGGAGAAGGGATTAGACACAAAGCTTTGCCCATTTTCTATGTATGCAACCCACAAAGAGAGAAACTGGTATTTGAGGGGTAAAAATGCACCCTCTATTCAATAACTACTATTACTTCTCCCACTTCCAAGTCCACAGATCCTTTTGGCCTGCTTAATAGGACCCTGGCTCCTCAGACCTTTCCCATTGATCTGTCTGCACCATCATGCCTGGATTACTGGACTCGAATATCCCAATGACTTGAACTTCAAGGTCAAGGATTCCATTCCTTGTAAGTAGAACAAAAAGGACAAAGGAAAAAAGCCACATGACCTGGGTGAAGGGGGAATTTGATCTTGAGATCTTTTCCCAGATACTAAATAGTGCCACTCAGTAAATGAATGAGTCCTTCACCTCTGGATCCCATTGGAGAGAGAGGCTATGACTCTGTCGAATAGAGTTGATGACACAAGCAACTCTGTCTGTATAACCAATGGAAACAGGTTGCTTTCAACCACATGGTAGGCCAGCACAAAGTGTCCAAGCTTGTGCCCATTATGCCTCCTGCAGAAGATAGATCCCTGGAATCTCCCATGTGGATTCTTCCATCCTAGATCATGTGAGCATAGGTCAAACATCCATTACACTATCCTTTAATATCTTGCATTTAGTCTCTCTAATTATTCATTCATTATCTAGAGCTTGGAAATGGCAAATTAATCCTTTATCTGAATTGAATAAATACTTCTTGATTGTCCCACTTAATTGTCACCTACTTAGCATAGGTCACCCAATAAAATGCTTGTTGAAGCTGACTGATGTTTTATTTTCATAATAGGAAACCAAAGCAATGGAGACTTTTAAAGTTACAGGATTTTAAAGTCAAAATTAGTCTTAGACACCATGCAATTCATTTTACATGGTAGCAAAGAGAGGCTTCAAGGGGAAGGAAAATAAAAGGTGTGATATAACCAAGTTTACACAGTGGCAGAGCTAGTACTTAAACTCGGCCCTCTCCCCTCCCCAATTCCCAGGACCAACCTTGCCACTACAGTGCAGGTATCATTCTGAAATAACAAACTGTTAAAGCAAGCTAAGCCTTTGTGCTGAATTAGATTTGTGTACTGCCTGCAAATTCTCCAGTAATCAAAAGTCAGCATCTGGGCCTTCTCATAGGACAATAAATGCTACTGTCAGTCATAGCCATCTGTCATTTGGCCCGACTAGGGTGCCACATTTTCTTAAAGCATCTACTTCTTAGGTTTTTGCAATTTGCTGGCTTTCCTTGGTTTTCTTGAAGAATTCTACCCCCTTGTGGCAAGATATTGGAATATCTGATTGAGGAAAATGGGAATCCCTGGGAGCAGCTAGAAATATCAAAGAAGGCAAAAATCAGGAGGCTGGAAGTCTTTTCTAATTCTGTAGACTCCTAAAGAAGGGGATAGTGGTGGTGATAGAAGGACAAAGTCATCTGATGAGAAAAAGATGATTTGGTATAGTAGGAAGAGCAATGAATCAGGAGCCTTGAATTCCAAGCTAACCTCTAATACTTGTTAGTTGGTGAAGCCTTCACTATGCTACTTGACCTATCCAACAATATGGGGATATTAATACCTGCCCTAACTGCCTACCAGGGTTGTGAAATTGTAGTGTATAGTTTAATGGATGGTTAGCAAATATGTAGAAAAGGAAGAAGTGATAACAAAAGGCAAGTATGACATAACCAAGACCATAGGTTTGTACTTCTAGAGCTAGAAGGGACTTCAGAGGCGTATAGTCCAACCCCTAAATTTTGTGGATGGATATACTGAGATCCAAGATGATCATTGATTGACAAAGAATACCATGCTGGACTAAGCACATTTCGTTTACTAACAGGATAGATTGACTGATAGAATTGAAACTAGATGGATGGTTGGACTCAAAAAGTATTGAGAAATAGAGAGAGAGAGAAGAAGAAGAAGAAAAGGAAGAGGTGGAAGAGGAGGAGGAGGAGGAGGTAGTGATATATTGCATATGAGTGTATAGTTGTTTCAACAATCCAGCTAGCAGCTGCTGTGGGGGGGTAAAACCAACTACAACCAGCTCACAGAACCTTGCAAGCCCAGGTTCTTTTGATCTGCTTTACTAAGGAAAGCAACATTAAGCAGTTAACAATCTTACTTTAATCCAGCATACAAATATCATTCACTTAATTCAGGGGAAAAAGTCAGCACCCTGAACTTTGGAGCAAATACAAACAAATTACGAATATCAACAGACAGACCTTGTCTGATTCAAATCTCAATTCATAGTTACCAGAGTTTAACAAAGTCTGTACATCCAGGTTTACAAGCTGGAGGGCTCTAAAGCTGCCAAGAGTCTCCACATCAGAGCACCACCAAGAGTGAGAGCCCCAAGCGCATAGCTCTGTCTTCCCTTTTTAGGCACTCCTTAGCTGTCATCAAACATCCTCTGAGGGACCAGAACTTAAGCTGTTACTATTGACTCTGGACTTAGCACCTCCCCCTAGGACATTGAGGGCTTAGCACCTAATAGCTAGGGGTTTGGGGCCTACTTGGGAGTGAAGATATAATCAGACCTCTCTTCATTGGCCCCACCTGGAGCCCCACCTTAGTTACCAATTCACACCCACATAGGCTTAGCATCTAATAGATAGGGGTTTGGTTGGGCCTGGGGCTTAGCACCAGTAAGACTCAATCAAAGACACTTAATTAATCATTTTAAAACAGTAAGAAAGTCCCAACTTAATTGATATTACAATAGTGGTCCCCAACATTCAACAGGTATTTAGGAAACTTCCACCAAAGTCCTCTGACACCATCATGAGCTGCATTTGATCCTAGGTTTTTGAAGGTTATGTCAACAGAGTACAAAGTTAGGCAGGCACTATTAAGCTAAGAGGATTTTGTATGTGACCATAGACTGGGTGTCTGTCTCTTTAATACAATCTCGCCCAGTGCAAAATGGTTCATTCCAGAGGTTTGGCCACCCATGGTGGACTTCTTTTTTGCCAAAACAAAAACAAACAAAAAATTCTTGGTAAGAGTCTGGGAATAGCTAATCAGATTGTAAAATTATGAAATGAGTTGGCTAAACCTGGTTCTTTAGTTACTCTCTAGGAAAGACAATGATGGCAGTAGGAAGTGAGGCTACAGTAGCTTTAATAAGGCACAGAGAGCACAGGGCAAACAGCACAGAAAGTACAGAGATAAACAACAAAAATGAGGATGGAAGAAGATGGCATGGAGTCAGGGATAGGGTGAAGGAAGGCAAAAGTGGGGAAGAAGATGGAGAGGCGAGAGGCACAGAGTAATCTCATGTAAACATGGATTAGAGTTGGGAGCACTGGGCAGCCTGGACCTGATTGGAGATGACAGAGGGCTTGGGGGGCATATATGTGGGGTCTAATTATATAGGGTTTTGGGGGGGACAGACTAACTCTTATCTGTGGCATCTTGGGATTTTGTCCATTATGTATGCAAATCATGTCAAAGCTGTAAGTAAAACTTTAAGGTCAACATGTCCATGTCATGTCAAAATTATCCACACCTTTTAGTATTCTTTTGCTCTTATTGTAGATGTGTGGAGCTTATCTGAGATTTACATATCATAGGACCAAAAGTCTCACAGCAAGACCTAGACTCCCTGTTTTAGCACATAGTCTAAGGATGTGAATTTTGGTTAACATATAATCCAGTTTGAAGGTTGTGCTCCTTTGATCTTTGAGACAATTTGTACGTGACTTCTCCATTCCCCTTTGCAATCTTTCTTCCTGCTATTGCCATCTTGTACTGGCTACTTATAAGCTTAATACACCGACTAGATAGGGGGTCAGGGGAAGCAGAAGAAGATACAATTTTACCAAAGTCTGTTAAGGTGTGTGTAGGGTAAAGTAAAGATGTAGAGTATGAGTATGTTATGCCATGTGAAAAATGGTTTAGTCTTGTTTTGCTAGAACCCAAAAAGCTTCCGCATAGGGGCATTAATGGAAGGTCTCAGAGAAAGAATTTTGTCCATTTGTACAAAACAAGCTTCATTACAAATTCAATTGTCCAAAAATGCCATGAAGTACATCCAGAAGTGGTGAGCTCCTTATCAACTCAGATCTTTATGCAAAGTGTGGAGATCACTTTGGGAAGACATTATAAAGGAAAGTTTGGTATAAGAATGGTTTGGACTAGAAATCCTCAGAGCTCCTTCTAGCTGTGACATTCTACATACCATATGTAGTGCCATAAGCTAAAGAGAAACCCAGTAAAAGTGTCTCCCTGGAATCCAGAAGAATCTCATTATCTTGGTTGGGTACCATAGTGGGTAAAAGTCTGGCCTTGGAGTGAGGACTATCTGGGTTCACATCCTGCCTCCAAAGCTTACTCTTCCAGTTATACTGGGTAAATTACTTAATATTTTTAAACTTTAGGCCACTCTCTTAGATACTATGGGAGGTATTACATTATCGTGGAAATGGAGATCCTTATTGTTATATGTCTTATCCCCCTCTGAAATTAGAAGTCTGCTACCCTGATGGGAAGAAATGATACTGATTTTCATGTTTGTACTATACTCTTTCTAATATGGTGCCTTGATTATAACAAGATCTTAAATGTCATATAAGTGGTATCTGATAAAACTAAGAGAACACTGTTTATAGTAACAGCAAAACTGAGTGATATGAGCAAATAAGTCATTTTTACCATTATAAATACCCAAATTTACTTGGAAGGACATATGAAGAAAAACCCTATCTGCATCTGGAGAAAGAACTGATAAATAGAAGTATGTATAGAATAATTTTACATACACAAACCTTTTTGTGTCTAATGGTCACCATCTCTAGGGCAGGGGGAGGAAGAAGAGAAAAAAGACAAAAAAGACATTTACATGATAATGTAATAATATATTTTAAAGGAATATCAAGTTGTGCATAAAATATTTGCAGTTTCATGTGCAATCATCTTTATATTATACTAGATTAAGAAAATACTTGTTTTATTCCAGAAATTAAAAAAGAAAATGAATTAAAGAAAAACCTGAGTGTTGGATTAATCAAGCCTAAGAAAGTTCTTAGCAAGGGGAAATGAGGTATAGGCTTTAGGGATCAAGAGCTGAGAGGGGAAGCTTCACAGAAACACTAGAACATGAGTGATTACCTGGAAGCCTCATTGGACCCAAGATCAAAGAGATTCTGATTTTCAGAATTGTACATTCTAACGCAGCAAACTGGTTTAAACAGAGCAATTGTGTAGAAAAGTCTTTACATAAATGATAGTACTTAAATTGCATCTTAAAGGAAGAGAGGAACTCTATGGAGCAGAAGGAAGGAGGAATGCATTGCATGATTGTAAAGCATTTTATTGGGAAAGAAAAAAAATGTAATGGTGATACTGGCCAATGAGGATCCAGTCGTGGGAGCAGTCTCACTAACACCTACCCAAGCCCCATCATCACAGACAAAAAGAAACACAATATTTGTTTGCCAATTCTACTGAAGGTGTGACTATACTATAAACATACTGTAGATAATGTTTAAAAATAAATAAACTCAGTGATGCCCAGGCTGGGTAAGGAATGGGGAAACATTAGATTAGAATCCCCTACAAGTGGTAAGATGGTGGGTGGTACAAGTGGTAGGTGATGCAGTAGATAGAGTGTCAGGCCTAAAGTCAGGAAGACTCAGCTGCCCCAGTTCAAATCAGACCTCAGACACTTACTAGCTCTGTGATGCTGGGCAAGTCACTCAACCCTGTTTTCCTCAGTTTCCTCATCTGTAAAATAAACTAAAGAAGGAAATGGTAAACCACCCCAATATCTTTGCCAAGCAAAACCCAAATGGGGTCACAAAGAGTTGGATATGGCTAAATAAACAACAGAACTACAAGTGGTGATAAACCTGGGAGTGGCCAGATGGGATAAAGAAGTTTTCTAACCTTCTGGATTGATTCTAACCACCCCTATAATAGGATCTGAGTCTGGGACTGTGTTTAAGTTATTCAAGGTAAAAGTCTCTAATGTGACACCAATTTGATGGGGCCACTGACTCACCAGAAAATTCTCAGATGAAAAAAGAGTTTGCCATTAAATTGAATTTCCTCTACCTTAGAGAAATTATACCCAAAAGATGAAGAAGGTGGAGCAAAAATTGAAGGGAGAGAAATAAAAAAGAAGGAATGGGAAGTGGGAGAAGGGGAAAGTGAGATATGGGGGGTGGGGGTGGGAAGACTCAGGAGAATCCAAAAAGATAGAAGCAGAAAGATCTTTCCCTTTGACTAAAAGTCTCTTTTATTCAGAGTAGAGTTTGGAGAGATCCCATGGCTGACATTTAAAGATTAAATGGTCACACTACACTACATAGTGTTGAATATTAGTGGAATCAATGTCTAGGAAATTTCATACTAATTCTAACAAAATATAACCTTTTCAAAACTTCAAGTGCAATTATAAGATCTGTCAGTGTCAGGCCACCTTTGCCAGAAGCCATTGGTGAAGCCCCAGAGTAGTTTGACAGGGCATATTCTGACTCTGTCCCTGGATGCAATCCAATATTGTTTGAAAATAGATCTTGACTCTCAGGCTAGTCAAATCCCTCAATGAATTATCCAAGATTTTGCTTTCTTTAACATTGTTTTCTTTTTAAAGATCTTTTAAGGTGACTCCAAATTATGGAAACTATTTTTCAAAGATAAACCAAGGTGAGCTCTCCATCACTCTGAAATATACCTTTTTACTTTGTTCAATGCTGAAGTATTAGCAGAAATCCTCCTTTTTTAGTTGCATCCTTTTTCACCAAAAGTATTTTTCTATAGATAAAGGCTAAGATAGAAATGCCCAATGGTTTAAAAGCAAATTTAGAGGAGATAGCATGCATATATACAATATGTATGTGTGTGTATATATATATATATATACATATATATGTATATGTACATATGTATGAGCATATGTACACTTATGCTCAATTGGACACCTAGGTGGCACAGTAGACAGAATGCCAGGCTTGGAGTTAAGAAGACCTAGGTTCAGATCCTGTCTCTCTATGTGAGCTTGACCAAGTCATTTAGCCTCTGTAGTAGCCTCAGTTTACTCATGTGGACATTGAATCAGATGGTTTCCAGCTCTAACATTTGGATCCTATGAAACTAAGTATAGATAGGACTCTCATGGGACTGGTTTTCAAATAAGTTTAGCTAAATTTACAGGAAGGGAAACTCATATAAAGAGGAATTTGGTTGGGGTAGAGGAAAAGGCTCATCTCAAGAGGCCTGAGCATAGGACTTAGAGTCAGGAAGATCTGTGGTTGACTTCTACCTTAGATATTTACCAGCTCTGTGATCCTGGGCAAGTTAGCCTTGGTTTCCTCATCTGTAAAATGGGAGTAATAGCAGCCCCTACCTCATAGGGTTGTTGTAAGGATCACATTAAATATGATCAGCAAAACTCTTTGCCAACCTTAAAAATCACTACGTGTTAGATGTTGTTGTTGTTGTTGTTGTATTAAGAGTATAAGTGATTTCCCCAGTCTCACAGCTTGTTAATATCTATAGCA
>CM053623.1:429355806-429381668 GCA_028646595.1 Phalanger gymnotis | reverse complement strand
TTTTCTGTGGCCTCCTGGCTACTCTTGTGAGGTGGGCCTCCTGGGCCTGGAGGCTTGTGTTCACAATACTGGAATGGGGAGGTTGGTTTGCTAATTTGTTGCTCTGGGCCCTGAATAAACTTTTTGATGCCTTCTGCTTGGACAATTCTATATACCCAACGATTTCGAACCATTCAGATATTTATATGATTCGGCCTTCCTACTACACTACCCTGACTAGCAGAACATTCTATTTTGGAATGGTTTTAACTACAAATAACTTTCTTAAACTTAATTAGTATCTGCCTCTATTTTATTCCCACTCCTTGCTCCTAGTTCTCCCTCTATTGCTCCCCATGGCTCATAGTAACAATTACAAACAAAAGAATCTGTTCCTCCTGTCCATGACAACCATTCACGTATTTAAAGTCTTTTCTCCTGTGATTCCCTGTTTTCTCTGCTCCAGTCTAATGATCCCCAATTTCTTTAACACATTTTCAGTTAGGGAAGGGAAAGGGATAATCATTTTTATAATCCCTACTATTATGCCTACTTGATCCTCACAACAACTCTATGAGGAAGGGGCTATTATTTACAATAGAAAAGACTGAGGCAGATAGTGGTGAAGTGACTTGCCCAGGGTCACACAGCTAGTAAATGTCTGAGGCCAGATTTGAACTCAGGTCTTCCTGATTCCAGACCCACCAACCACCTTGGATGGCAAAGTTTGGAGTTGTCCCTTCTATGGTAACCCTTATGATCCTGGGTATCTTACTATTCTAAGTGTGATCGAATCAGGGTCTTTCTTCATTCTGGACACAATGCCATAATAACCTAATCTCTGACTCTTGCTAGATGTGTGACCCTGGGCAAGTCACTTAACCTTGTTTGACTCAGTTTCCCCATCTGTAAAATGTGCTGGGAAAGGAAATGGTAGAACTATTTCAGTATCTTTGCCAAGAAAGCCCCAAATGGGGTCACAAAGTTGGATATGACTGAAAATGACTGAACAATAGCAAAATATTAACATTATTGCTATTATTAATGCCACCCAGATTGAATTAGTTTTCCTTTCTGTCACATCGTAGTTGATAGAAGACCTCAACCAAGGCAAACTCTGAGTGTTCCCTCCATCTTTTGTACAAGCCACGTCATCATTATTGATGCCTTTGTGAAGTGATTATGCTCCCCAGTGAATCGCCTTAGGTAGAAATTTCGTGTTAAGAGACTTATGTATCTCCCCACAAATATTGTGGGAATTACATCCTTAAAAGAGCATCCCTGGGAATTTCCAATTTCTCCTTTTTTTCACCTTCAATTCAAAAAGTCATTTCACAGCCATCTTTGGGCTCCTGTTTTTTTGTCAAAAGCTCTAAAACAGATTCTAGCAGCTAAGAGGGTATGAAACATCTATGGGGGAAAATCACATCACTTTCTTTTACCGTTTTCCTTTTCTCTCAAAAGTCAAACCCGTGAATTTATTTTGATCATTCAGCAATAGTAGAATCCCATCCCAGTTATGTGGGAAGATGCTGGGAAAATTTAGGAATTTACTTCCTGTTCTGCCTGGTCATAGACATACAGCTGGTGTGGCTCCTCACATATTTCTCCTCTATCATATTGTATATTGAGGCAATGCCTTGAGGAATTGCCACAAGAATCTTTATAGGAACAAAGAGCTCTGGATTCGAGGTGAGAAGTTCTTTGGTCAGATCTTCCCTAGGCCTCCTGGGTAAGCATAATTGGTATATCAATTTCCCCTTTTCATAGTTGTATCCTCATTTAGAAAATATACAGGTTGGTCTAAAGTGGGGATTCTTAACCTTTGTTGTGTTATGGAGGATGTTGGCAGTCTGGCAAAGTCTGTGTACTCTTTAGAATAACATTTTTAAATGCATAAAAATAAATACATGAGATTACAAGAGGAAACCAATTATATTGAAATATAGTTATCAAAGTATTTACAAATGCAAATAGGGGCAGCTAGGTGGCACAGTGGATAGAGCACCAACCCTGCAGTCAGGAGGACCTAAGTTCAAATATGATCTCAGATCTAGCTGTGTGACCCTGGGCAAGTCACTTAACCCAGATTGCCTCAAAAAAATATTCAAATATTCAGTCCCAAGGTCAAGAACCCCTCTCTAGATGGTCATAAAAATTCTTTCTAGTTCTTATGGTCCTATGAACAATTCCCCTATTCTTTGTAGTTTCCTGAAATTTAATCAATTGGTCTTTTATCCTTCAGTAATCTGAAGATGGGGCAGCTAGGTAGGGCAGTAGATAGAGTGCTGGGCTTGGAGTGGGGAAGACTCCTTTTCCTGAACTCAAATCTGGCCTCAGTCATTTGCTGCCTGTGTGATTCTGGGGAAGTCTCTTAAGCCTGATTGCCTCAGTTTCCTCAACTGTAAAGTGAGCTGGAGAATGAAATAGAAAACCACTCCAGTATCTTCACCAAGAAAACTCCATATGAGGCCACAAAGAGTCAGACCCAACTTAAAAACAACTGAACAACAAATATAAAGATGCTCTACCAAAGTCCTATTCTGCTGTCCTGTTGGAGAGGTGGGAGCCTGCCTGTGATGCAGAAGAGTGTACATGCTGTCAGATATGGTTGCTTCTTTGTTGAGTTTTTTCCCTTTGTTACAAGAGAATTCTCTCTGATAGGGGCAGGGCATCTAAAAATGTGTGATAAGAAAAATAAAAGCCATCATTAAAGCTATTTTTAAAAATAAAGTAAAAAGTAGAGGTTATACAAACAGAGCCCAAGCACTGGCGGATTTTAACTAGTCTCAGAAGACTACAAGTAAGGGCCAGTTCTGTGTGTCTGCCCTTTGAAAAGCAGTCTAGCTAAGTGTAAAGAGGCTCATCACCAGAAAGTTGGACACTGGGTATTGAGGGTCAGAGGTCAAAGCTGCTCATGTGGCCCATCTACAGATATGGAGAGAGCTGGCCATCTACCTTCAGTGGAAGGAGTGCCCCAAACTACAAAATGGTGGATCATTGAAATAGAAGGAACAATCTGAGAAAATTAGAAGTAAAATTTAGAGCAGATAACCTTAGGAAATAAAAAGGAATTTGTTAAATGACTAAAAACAAAACAGCAGCATTATAATGGGATTGCTTAAAGGGACTTCCTGGGAGGCCAGATAGACATAGGAAATTTTGGCTAATAAAATCTAGATAGAGGTCTTAGGTAACAGCAGGTTTAGCCATTGCCTTGGGCTGACTTGTACCCCCAGTGCTGATCCTCTTGGTTCATGAGAGAAAGAATGTTTCCAGAAAGCAGAGTGAGTCACAGTCTGGTCATCCTAAGCTGAAAGCCATGAGCTGAGTATCCTTAGGGTCACTTCAGCAATTCAGAAACTAATGCTTTATGTTTTATACTTTCAAATGACCTTTGGGAGAAGAGAGGGAGAGAATAATGGACAGGTAGGAATATGGGGAGAAATATAGAATTAAGCTCTTGGTATCTTTTCCCCTCTGCTTCCACCTTGTGAAAGCAATTCATCTGTCTCTCTTTGCTCTTCCTCACCTCTTCACCTACTTGCCCTTCTCCTCCTCCTTTTCTCTCCCAAAAATTTTATTGATGCTTTGTTTTTTACTATAGTAGAACAAATATACACATCTCTATTTCCACTTTGCAACTTGGAAAAACAGTAAACCAAAACCAACAAAAAATCCCATCCACATGTGGCATTAGATAGAATATTCTATAACCATAGTTCCCCACTTTTCTAAACCAGAAGGAGGCAAGTGCATTTCATCCTTTCTGCTTCAGGTCCAGGATTAGTCACTGTAATACATCTCAATTTGGCTGCCTCTTGGTGTTATTTCATTGACTTTATTATTGGCATCATGTATATTGTTCTGGTGATTCCTCTTCACACTTCATCAGTTCATACTAGTTTTCTTATGTTTCTCAGTGTATTATTTCTTCCAATATCATTCCAGATACTGAGACATTGGGGTGTATTCACATACCTCAGTTTCTTCAGACACTCCTCAATGCCTGAACACCCATTTGATTTCTGATTCTTTAGTATCAAAAAAGTGCCAACAAGTTCTCTTTGGACCCTGGTGAGGAGGTCAGGTGCCATGTCCCCAGATGCCCTCTGACAGGAATGTTTTTCTGAGTGCACTGAATTAGGTCTGTTGGAAAAGACGCACGAGAGTCTCAGTGTTGACAAATGTGGATGGTCCTGGCTCCATTGTTTGTCTGAGTCTCTTCCAAATGAAGAGAATGTTGCCAGGGACAGAATCATGTTTTGAGCGCTCCATTTGCTGTCTCTTTGGGTTGGCAGGCAAGCTATAAATCTTTCTGTTCCAGATCAGTGCTGCTACATTATACAAGCCACAGTAGTTTGGAGACAATTTCCTCACTAAATGAATCTCATTGACAGCATTGTTCTCTCAAGTACACCCGCCTTGCATAGCAAGAGCTTAATGGAGCTGGAATATTGTTGAAATGAACCCTTGCCAAAAACCAGGGGGCAGGCAGACTAGAAGAGGATGAAGATACTAAGGCACAGAGGAAGGAAATGAGTATTTTTTCCTTCTAAGAATGATGGCTACCCAAACATCCCAGCTTCAAATCCTTGGAATCACCTAGTCCTCTCACATCTTAAAGCTACCAAGGCCTCTTGGTTTTACATCTGAGGTATGGCTTCCATTTGTCCATTCATTCATTCATTCATTTAGTCTTAGTGCTTACTTTAAGCTACTTGCAATTTGCAAGAGGCAAACATGTTATCAGATTGACAAGCCATTGTAGGAAGAGAACATGCAGGCAGTAATCCTGAACATAGATGGGTCCCATTAACCTATAACAAATAAGTAGCCATGATGATCACAATGACTTTAGTACCTCTGAGCTTGCTTCCAGCTCTACCATTCAATGAGACCATAAGTGGAATTAATCATTTTGGATAGCAGTTTTGTACTTTTCGAAGACATTTTGACATGGAATGTTGCCTGGAAAAATCTACATTTAGGGATAACCAAATAAGACAAAAAATTCATAAAATAAACTGTCTACCATATTTGTACATATACAAGCTGGATTCCTTTTAAAAAGTCTCTTTAAAAGAAATATATATATACATATATAAACCTTATAGCTGTATTTTGTATCTGTATATATTTATAATGTTATATATAATGATTTTATAGGTAATACATGTTTCTATAATACATGATTTATGTATAATGTAATGTACAATTGCTATGTATGTTATATATTATTCATTTGTTTAATGTATGTGGGGAGTGGGAAGAGAGGAGAGAGTGGCAGGGAACGAGTGAGAGAGAGAGAGAGAGATTATTTGTGAGGCAGGGGAATGATTTCATTGGCATTAGGAACACTCAGAGTGTGGAAACTACATATACTAATGTAAGTCACTAAATCTTCTGTAGTTTCATAGACATCCTAGCCTTAAAGAGTTGTCTGGGTCACTAAAAGGTTAAATGACTTGGCCAGGTTCATACAAGTGTTATTCGTCAGTGGCAAGGTTTAAATTCAAGGCTTCCCAGAACAGGAAATTTTCTCTTTTGTTCCATTAAATAAATTATAGGAAAATCTCCATCCTCTACATGTCAAAGAAGCAACTGAACTTTCTCCCCAAATCTAGCTAATTTCAGACCATGTTCAATGGTTCTCTCTACTTTTTATATCCTCCCATGACTACATATAAGAGCCAACATGATAAAGAGAATGGAGGGCAAGTCTCAGTGTCAGGAAGATTTGGTTTTGATTTGCCTATGATTTAATGATTGTCTGGGTTAGCAATATGGAAGTAGGCTGATAGGTGCTTGACATGATAGGAAAAGAATTGTAAATAGCCTTCAGAATTCTAGGTTAGCTGATGGTCTTTATCATTAACTCTGACATGAAGAAGTAAATCTTAAAATGAAGTACAAATTCTAGCATGGACTTTTGGGAGTGGGCATGTGTAGACCTATGCAGTTGGTATGGTAGGAGCTATTGTTATGTCTTCACAGATTAGGAAACTGAGGCTCAAGAAACCTAAGTGGCTTTCTTAGGGTTGCAAGGTTATTAAGTGTCTAAGGCAGAATTAAAACTGAGATCTTCCCCATTCCTATTGTTACTATTGTTTAATCATGTCCAATTCTTCATGACCCAATTTTGGGATTTGCTTGGCAGAAACACTGGAGTGGTTTGCCATGTAGTTCTCCAACTCATTTTATAGATGAGGAACTAAGGCAAATAGGGTTAAGTGACTTGCCCAGGGTCACAGAGCTGGTAACAGTCTGAGGCCAAATTTGAACTCATGAGGACAAGGCTTCCTGATTCCAAGCCCAGGGATCTATCCAGTGCACTACCTCGCTGCCCTGTTCCAATATCTAGTGATCTTGTGTTTCTCACTGGGAAGAACAGGACTAGGAGATAAGAGAACCAAGTTCTAGACTCTACTCTCTTACTCCATAGCTGCATTACCTTGGACACCTCCATCCCTAACTCAGTGTGCTTTCAGCTCTAAATCTGTGATCCTTCCATCATCCCATGGCTCTTGTAGCTTTGAAGTCCCTTCCAGAATGAGCATTCTTTGTCTTGTTGCAATTTAATCCAACAAACATCAACTCTGTGTCATGTACTCTAATGAGAAAGGGAATGATTAGGAATCAAATTATAAAACAAAGCAATTACTCCCCTCCAGAAGCTTACATTCTAGCTAGATTGGGGAAGAGAATAATACATTCATTCAGGCTTGGATTTGTATGCCCAGTACTTAGCACAGTCTCTGGCACATAATAAGCAGTTAATAAATGCTTGGAGACTTAATAAATGCCTCCTGATATCCAGGCCTTCCTAAAACTGGTACCTCATAATACTCTGGCTATTTTCAAGGCAGAGAGAAGATGGTGGAGGAGGCAGTTTCTGGGTACTTAAGTCCCCTCTAATCTCTTCAACCAGGATTCCAAGAAGTTCAAAAAGTCACACTTTGTCTTTTCTTGGGTCACTCCCATCAATAGTGCTGTAAGGATTTTTTTTCTGTTCCCATGGGAAAATTTTTACATAGACATGTAGAAAGCTACTTTAAATAGGACTTGTTGAGTCAGAACTACAGCATTTCCCCTACTGATGGCAAAACAAAAGGGGTTACATGCGGTTATAGGAAGGATGCTATTAATAAAGTGTAAGGACAAGGCAGGTTTTCTTTTGGCTAATCATAGAAGTCAAAATATTTCGGAATGGAGAGTAACTGGGGCGGGGCGGAGAAGAGAGATGTTAGATCTTCCTGGAAAGCTTAGCTTCCAGCTTTTCCTATAAGAAAATGCAATCGGCCCATTTGGACTTTGGGCAATAGCTCAGGACCCTCATTCAGGCCCCCAATTAAAATGTAGACCCCTTGAGGCAAGGGCAGGTGTACCTTTGTCTCTGTATCTGTATTGTCTAGCAATGTTCTTACAAATGGGAGACATTTAATAAATGCTTAATGATTGGAAACACAAAACCCAGGCAGACACCAGAACCTGGAAATCTCCTTCCCTTTCTGGAGTGATAGTACTTGTAGGTCTCTCACTAGTCATACTTTCTCTGCCCCAAGACCAGGATGTGGAATCCCCTTTTCAGGTGCTATTCCTATTGAAAATCCTACTCCCTTCTTATTGGTGCTGAACTCCTAGACCATCCTGCACTTGGCTTCCTGCCTCCTATGACCTCGTTCCTCTGAGTCTAGACTCTGACCCGGTCACTGATCTCATTGATGCCTACATCCCTTCACTGGAGTTCCTGTCAAACCTGGCTGGCTTAACTGCCTGTGCCCACTCACACCTCTGCTCCCTGGCTGCTGCTTCTAGCTCATAGTAATCTTTGACCTAGACCCTCAAAATCGGCCTATCTTAAATGATCAGGAACATTTTATCTTCCTTGACTCAAGGATCAAATCAAGTACCAGCTCCTTCAAGAGGCCGTCCCTGGTTTCCCCAGTTGTAAGCTTGTGTATGTATGTGTATGTGTAGAGAGACGTGTATATACTAAATGCACACATAGACATATATGTACACACATACACTACATATGCATACATACAACTGGAGAAACTGAAAATACATACCTCTGCATGTATGTATCTATATACACACTCATACATATCTATATATCTATATATGTATGCATGTATACACACATATTTTTATTAATAATCTTGAAATGCTATAGTGGGGCAGCTAGGTGCATAGTGGAATCAGGAAAACTCCTCTTCCTGAGTTCAAATCTGGCCTCAGAGACTTATGAGCCATGTGACCCCAAGGCAATCTCTTAATCCTGTTTGCCTTAGTTTCTTTATTTATAAAATGAGCTGGAAAAGGAAATGGCAAACCACTCTAGTATCTTTGCCAAGAAAACTCCAGATAGCATCACAAAGAGTCAGACACAACTGAAATAGCTGAACAACAACAAACAAGGGTTTGTGAATCACTTTATAAACATCTCATTTTATCCTCAAAACAACCCCAGAAAATAGACACTTATTATTATAACCATTTTATAGACAAGGAAGCTGAGGCAGAGAGCGGTTAAGTGACCTGCCCAGGGTCATACAGCTAATAAGTGACTGAGGTTGAATTTGAACTCAGGTATTCCTGACTCTATCCACTGCCCCACCTAGTGGCTTTACATATTTTTATCACACACTCATACACACACACACACAAGTGTATAAAATATTTGTTGTCATTTTTTTCTCATAATAAGCTTTGGTGATAGATGCTATTAACAATCCCATGTTACAGATGAGAAAATTGAAGCAGATTGAGATTAATTCCTTTTCCCAAAAGCACACAATTAGTGTCTTAGACAGAATTTGAACTTGTGTCTTCCAGACTCCAAGTCCAGTGCTCCATCCACTGTTCTTTAGAGAGTCTAAGAAAGGATTATAGTCGATAAATGGCCTCTAAGCATTCTTTGAACTCCAGTATTCCACCTTCTGATGTGAAGTACAGCTATAAGCATATGTATAGATAGACATATGTGCATACACATGCACATATAAATATAATTGGTTTTCTTTGTAATCTTATGCCTTTCATTTTATTGAAAAACTCTTTTTTGATAAAGAGTTCATAGCATTCACCAGACTGCCAAATGGATCCCTTGACATACACACAAAAGGTTAAGAACCCCAACTTTAAAGACAAAACATCTTGAGCTCATTTGGACATGTTTCCCCAAGTGCATCTTCAAAATCCCTTTATTTTTTTAATTCAAGATTTTTTTTTCCTTTTAAAAGATTCTTTCTCAGGGTTCTGCCAGAGGGAGGTTGTATAAGTTCTAATTCCCCTCTTCATTAGGAACTTATAGGTACACCTCCCCCATTCCCAAGCCCCACTGCTATATACACTATCAGCAAAATCTGAATTCAAAATGATTCGGAGTTCAGCCTCTCCGAAAATGTATTGTCAGTTTGAAAGAACATAACTCTTAGGTGGAAAAAGTGGGGTGAAGGTTACTTTTAAATGGGAAATGGAGAATAAAATTTCATTTGCAAAGTCATTAGAAAATGATTTCCATGAAAATGATAATATTGTAATGAATAAGACTGCCTAGGAGTCGAGGGGTTTGGGATAGCCTTCTGACCTTGAAACTCAATTATCAGCTTAGCAGATTTAAAAAAAAAATAAGAAATCCAAGATGAGAGCACGCTGGGGGAATGGATTTCTCTCTCTGGGGCCTTTAGTGCAATTCTTTGCAATACCAAAGACCCTGATGGAGGACCAATTACTGGCCTACTTTATTAACACAAGAAAAATTGCATTTCAGCATTCAGAGATGTTTGGCGCACAGGCAGGAACGGAAGAAAGTCAGCGCCTCTCCCCCTGTGATCATAAAATGGGATCATTTGGTTTTTCTCCAGTGACTTCTTACTGTTCCTGCTCTTTCAGCAAAGCCCTCTAAAAGGTTCATTTGTGGGGCATTGCTGTTGTTCTGAAGTCTGGGGCAGGATTGTTGCTTCTACCGGAAAAAAAATCTCCTTTTGCAATAGGCTAAGGAACGTCCTGGTTTGTGAGACCAGGGCATCTACGTGTGTGTCAAACATCTGATTAGCCAGTCTGAGGGTGGACATGTTCCTGCTTGGCCAGGATTTCACCAGGCATAATTAGGTGATTGGAAATTGTTTGGCGATAGTAATGATGGCTAAGGTATAGTGTTATACTTGGAGTCAGCAAGATGTGAGTTCACAAATTCTGCTTCAGATACTTCACTAAGTGTGTGACCCTTGGCAAGTCATTTTAACTCAGTCTCTTCAGTTTCTTCATCTCTGAAACAGGGATACGGATGGCACCTACCTCCCAGGGTTTTTATGAAGATCAAATGAGATATTTGCAAACCTGAAATCCTGTGCAAATGCTATTATTATTAATTGTTATCATCATCATCATTTTTATTATTAGTGTGGTTCAGAATATCAAGGAAGAGAAACATAGTCAATTACCACTAATCTAAATACTATGTTTCATAACCATATACTATCCCTCAGTGGAAAACTCACCAAAAAATGGTAGCAAAGGGTATGAGGAGCCGTATGGTTCTGCCCCACTGCCTTTCAGAGAAGGCCAGCTAGGTGGTTCCATGAATAGAACACTGGAACTAGAGTCAGGAAGAGTCCTCTTCCCAAGTTCAAATCTGGAGCAGCAATGTGACCCTGGGCAAGTCACTTAATGCTATTTTCTTCAATTTCCTCATCTGTCAAGTGAGTTGGAGAAGGAAATGGCAATCCATTCCAATATCTTTGTCAAGAGAACCCCAAACGGGGTTAGGGATAATTGGACACAAGTGAACAACAAGCCATTCATAGATCCCAGCAAAGATGTAACAAGGGTAGGACTGCAGCAACTGTTTTCTTAGGGAAAATAAACAGCTTGTACCACAACCTAGGAAATCCCATTCAGAGTAATCTGAGAGGGATAGGGCCTATGGGGTCCTAGAGCAAGGCAGACAAACAACTGAGGTCTTTTTAAAATTCCCCAGTCTAAAATGAACACAACCAGGTGCCTTTGGATACTTGGATCACAAATAGGATAGATAGGGGTAAGTCAAGAGTTGGAAGAATTCCTTTTTTCATCCAGTTTTAGTTGAAGAAAAGTAATGAGGAGTCACTACTTTCTGAGGCAGCCCATCCCATATTTGAACATCTCTGTTAGGACATTTCCTCCTTCAGTTGAGCTGTGGTGGCTTCTTGTTGCTTGTAACACTTTGACCTACTACGGAAGCACCTTAGGTAAGGTACGGGGCACTTTTAAAGTGATTACTATGTGTAAGGGACTGTGTTAAGCTCTGGGGATAAAAAAGGAAGCAAGATAGCCTCAAGAACCTTAGATTCTAATGGTGAAATAAGGTACAGAGAGATGATAGAAGATAATGTATAGAGAAAAGATAAAAAGGGAGAGCTCAGTGTCATGATTTGGAGATGATTGGAAAACAGAACGCTGGACCCGAACCCTGGCAAGATAAAGAATGATACCTTCTCATATATTGGAGGATAGCTATCATATTTCTCTAATCATTCTCTCCTCCAATTCCTTCAGTCATTTTTTATATGGCGTGGTAGTCCTCCTCTGGATACTGGAGCAATGTATTACTTAGGAATAAAATACTTCAGAAGTGATCTGGCCATGGGAAAGTATATTTGAGACTGTCTTTTCCTTCATTTGGGGTGCTGTGCTTTTTTTTTGATGTGGTCTTAGGTTCATTAGCTTTCTTCCACATTCTATTATTTTCTGCAATATGAAGCTGACCCTGAGTTTTTAAAGTCTGCACTAAAGGAATACTGACTATGGTAGGCCCAGCTAGAAAGTTTTCCAATATAAGCCTGCTGATAGACTGACTTACTACGCATGTCCTCCCTGATGATAAAGCTGTCCAAGTGTAGTCAGCCTCTTCTCCAGAAAGTTGACCATGATGTGTTTTTTTGTTTATCATCATAGCATCTAATACAATCATCTCTTAAATTAAGGAATGGTTGTGCTCTGTATCATCAGAGAGAAAAAAAATATGATTGATAAAATCACTGATCTTGTAAAATGCTGCTAGGTCCCAATTAGTGTGAATAATGAATCCCAGGAAGTGGTCTTGGGTATTAGAATTCACACTATTGGAAGATATAATTATGTAAAATATAGCAATTAACTCCAACCCAATGGAAATGTGTATTACAAATTTAAATAGAGGGACCACTTGAGAGGATCCATCATTCACACTAATAGGGAAGATGATTTTACAGAAAGATTACTGCCTTTCGAGTCAAAAGACCAAGTTTTCAATTTCCATTGGACATTAACTAGCTATGTGGCCTTGGACGAATCATTTAATCTCTTGACTCCATCTATAAATTGAAGGGATTAGCAATGCTTTAGTGATATCAACACAGGCAAAAAGAACCTTTTAGGACATATTGCTCTCCTGTATCCAAGCTTCTGTGGCTCATCGTTAAGGTTTTGATGGCTTAGAATGAGTTTAATAGCAATTGATTTCTGTTCTGGCCAAAAGTTTTGAGGGTCTTCCCCTCCCAGATTGATGTTTTTGTGGTGGTAAATTAGGCTGTCTTTTGTCTCAATTCTTATGTAGCCTTTAGTCATTGAATGGGTGTTGCCTCAGACAAATTGAAAACTGGCAAAGACCTTAATTTAGAAAGGCCATGGTCACCCACTGGCCATCATCAGTCATCTTGCCACTGGACTTTGATGACTCTGGAGGAGAGAGACAGGCTGATAAACTTGCACTACTCTGCCTTACGTAAATCCAATTTACAGGCAAGTTGATACATCACTCTCATGATGTCATCGGTCCTCTTTAAGAATTAAGGAGCATCAAGTTGGGTGAGTCAAAACTTTTATAGGTCTCAGTTTCCTCATCTGTGAAAAGAGGTGGTTAGAGACATCTCATGGCTTCTGCTGTCCTTCCCAGATCAATTCTGTGATCCTATGATTAAGTCATGGGGTTCAAAATCCACTCAATCAATAAAAATTTCCAGATCAGTCTTTGATTCTGTGTTTTGTTTGTTTGCTGATGAAATGAAAGGCCTAATAAAGTCATTGTCAAACTATGGGCCATAGACCTCTGGCAAAGAAGTCATCAATCTACATATGTCCCAAGAAAGCACTGTCATTTTAATCTTTAGCTCCAAAATAATCTATGCTACATTCACAATACTAAATACACAAAATCGAATGCTAAATCATTAAGAGGGACTTTTTATACGATTTTTCTGTATTTCTAGAGAAGTATCCTCTTTCCCCTTTTCTCACTTTTAGAGTAGATTGAGCTGAGTACTTTTTGCTTTTTGTTCTTAGTTGGAAGAAAAACTTGGAATCCTCCTCCTCCCTGATTTCATGGGTTGGTTTGTTTCCTTTTTTTTCTCTCTTTCTCTCTTTCTTTCTCTCTTTCTTTCTTTCTTTCTTTCTTTCTTTCTTTCTTTCTTTCTTTCTTTCTTTCTTTTTTTATTGTACATGTTTGTACAGCACTCCTGAAAAAGCTGAAAACTTTAGATGTACATTATTTGGCAGATCTCCATGATCTCATGGAGGAAAAATGTTTTCTTAATTTAATGGGCAGAGCCAAAATCCTATTAAAAGCCAGAGCAGCCAGAGACCCCACAGCTATATTTCATGATGACATTGCTGTATTTCATAGCTACAACCACACAGTTGTGAAATACGCCTCTTTACAACTCTAAGAAAAACTCTAGATAAATCTTGTAGGATATCAACCTACGGGGTATTGGGTACAAATAAACCAGAGTCGACCCCTATTCTAACTGACTTTCCTTTGACTTTGAGAGATGGAGCAATTGTTTTGTCCTAGAAATCCACCTATATCTTAAGAAATCACAGAGATACCATTTTTTTATCAGAGAAAAACATTGAGGAAGATAATTTTATAGTGTTTTCTATCTTTTAAGGGAGAAGAAGAATGTCTGGGAGTGATAAGGATGCTTTTCTTCAAGTCATCTTCCCTGGAAAGAATGATGGAATTATAATCTTTTGACCTGTGGTTAAAAACAGACTCTGTTGCTCACAATCTGCATGACCTTGGGCAAGTCATGCATTCACTCCTCTTTAGTGCCTTAAGGGTAAAATAAGGTAGCAGGGGTAGATGGCTTCTAAGATATATTTCAGCTTTAAAACTATGATACTCTGACCTTAAGGGAGAACTATTATATCTTTATTGAGAACTTACTGTATGTAAAAACCTTTTGCCAGGTGCTGAGAACAAAGACAAAAATAAAATCATGACTGGCCTCAAGAACTTTAGATTCTAAGGGGCAAAAGTGGAAATTGTCCATGGCTCTCAGGCATGGAATTAGAACTAAGAGCAAAAGTTAGACAACTTCACACACCTCTTCTTAATTCATCCTAAGAATGGGATGGGCTTCCTTGGATGTTCATTGGAAATGTCAGAACCTTAGTTCAAACACCTGGGCAAGCACCAGTCCAGGATGCTCTAAATTCCAAGATTCAACTGTTTCTTCTAAGGTCCATTTGAATAATAGAATTACAGATTATATGATTCTTTGGTACCACCTTTCAGGGGCATTAAGTGGCAAACATATAAACATAAATTTGATCATATCTTTTGGGATGAGAACATAATACCAGTTCCTCAGGTTTGTAAATTTTCATGTTTGGGTTTTTAAAGGTTCAAAGTATCCTAGGTAAATCAAAACAGTAAGGCAAAATCCTTCACTGATTCATTCAATAAGCATTTTTTAAGCATCTACTAAGTCCAAGACACTGCTTTATACTCAGCAGATACAAAACAAAACAAAAGAAACATACTTTGACCTCAAGAAGCTTACCAGCTATAGGGGGAGCAGGGACACCATTTACATGAGTAAGTAACTTCTAGTCACTTAAACCTGTTTGCCTCAGTTTCCTTAACTACTAAATGATCCGGAGAAGGAAATGGCAGACCCCTCCAGCATCTTTGCCAAGAAAAGGAAGGAAGGAAGGAAGGAAGGAAGGAAGGAAGGAAGGAAGGAAGGAAGGAAGGAAGGAAGGAAGGAAGGAAGGAAGGAAGGAAGGAAGGAAGGAAGGAAGAGAGGGAGGAAGGGAGGGAGGCAGGAAGGGAGGGAGGAAGAACTGATTTGGAGAGAAGGCAATGTTAAATTTTTTAGAAAATTTCTTTGAATCTTTGTTTCCCTTTCCTAGATATAGATGTAGTTTGTTTGGACAGTTAGTATGATATGATGATGGAAAGTATATGACACATTCTTCAACTTCATATACCCTCTCCTCCAGCCAAAATACTTTAAATGCTTTTCCTAGTGCAATATTCCTTCTGTGTTCTCTGTGTCTTTGCACACTCTTCTTTGTGACTGGAATACATTTTCCCCAATCCACTGCCTCCTAAGATGCCAAATTTTCCTCACAGTTTGTTATTCTTATATTTTGTACTTTTTGTATGTGGACATATTTTTTTTCTCCTAAATAATGCAAATTTCTTAAGGGCAGGGACTTTTTTTTTCTCTTTGTATCCTCTGGGGCTCGCACATATCTGACACAGTGAGTGTCATTTTTCAGCTGTGTCCTATTCTTCCTGATCAGGTTTTCCTGGCAAAGATACTGAAGAAGTTTGCCATATCCTTCTCTAGCTCATTTTACAGATGAGGAAACTGAGGCAGACAGGACAATGTGATCTCCCCAGGATTACATGACTAGTAAGGATCTGAGGCCAGATTTGAACTCAGGAGGATAAGTCTTCCTGCCTCCAGGCCTGTCACCATATCAGCTGTGCCACCTAACTGCCTCTTCTGATATAGTAGGTCTTAGTAATCCTTATTGTTATTGCTGTTGATAATTATGGTAGATAACATTGATATAGCGCCTACTATGTGCCAGGTACTGTACTCTTTATTATTCTCTCATTTGATCCTAACAACAACCTTTAGATTTAGGTGCTATTATTAGCCCCATTTAATAGATGGGGAAACTGAGTCAAACAGGTTAAATGACTGGCCTAGGATCACACAATTAATAAGCATCTGAAGCTAGATATGAACTCATGTCTTCCTGAACCCACTTCTAGCTCTCTATCCACTGAGCCACCTCACTGCCCAAGGTGTCACTCCACCAAAAAGAGACTTGATGACTGGCCCAGGATCACATAGATAGTAACTATCTTGAAAAACAATTTGACCCCAGTTCTTCCAAACTCCAAATTTACTGCCCTATGACAAGCCCAAACTGTCTCTGTTAAAAAATACCTAACTTTTCTTATACAGAAAAGGCAAAGTACTTATAAGTTGTGTATAGCTCAAGGAAGTGACCCAGTTTCTGTTTCTGGTCCCTTTTAGATGATCTCCTTATATGAATAATGTTTTGAAAGAGCTGAGACATGAGTATTGAGGAGATCAGGAGGAGAAAAATATTGGCCGATTGGCCAACAGTGCCACGTCTATAAAAATATTCTCTAATCTCTTTATGCTTGTCAGAGTTGAATTCCTATTACGTATCAGTATTGCTTTAAAGCGAACTGATTGACTTTTCACCTTGCAATGATCCTTTGGGTGGTCTCTCTATTCACATGGCTGGGCTCTCTGGCTCATCAGTGATGTCTTCACCTTTCAGCTGCTCTTTTTCCAATGGCCTTCCCAGTTAAGTCACAGCATAAAGCCAGGCCTCCCTCTAGTGGCCAATCTTCTCATCTCTTTCTGAGGTTGTCTGCACAAACTTGCTTAAGGCCTGCTATGTGTTAGATTCTGAGGGTACAAAGCCAAAGCAGTCCTTTCCCTCAGAGAGCTTACAGCTCATATGTGGTAGTTATGCTTCATGAAACAAGGAATGAATTATCCATTTGAAAAACAGGTTGAAAAAAAATTCTGTTTAAATAGCTAATAAATGCAGTTAACATTGACATAGTGCTTTAAAGATTACAAAATACTTTACCTAAATGTTCTCTCATTGGACTTGATCCCCACAATAGCCCTATGGGGTAGATGTCCTCATTATCTCCAATGTATAGATGAGGAAACTGAGTCTTAAGTGACCTGCCGAAGGTCACAGCTAGTGAATTTCTAGCCAAGATTTGGATGAAGGTCTTCTAACATGTAATGTTCAGTGTCTATCTACTCTGTCACCATAGAAGCATAAATACAGAGTTTGAAGAACTCTTAAAAGCCACCAGTCATACTGTCATTTTATAGGTGAGGAAACCAAAGTCAAGCAATGTTGTAATCCTTCCCAAAGTCACATAGGCAGTAAAAGGAAGAGCAGAGATTTGAACCCAGGCCCTTTAACTCTAAATCTGATGTTCCTACTCCCTCTCCCCCACAACCATTGGACCATGCTGCCTTTTTTATGGAGTCTAAACCTATTAATTCAGATTAGGAAATTAAATGATGGAACTGTTTAATTTAAAACAATTTTGCCTGGTTTAAAGAGTCAAAGATCAATTCCTTCCTACAACTTTGTGTAACCCCATTGAAAAAAGGAGATGAGAATTCTGTGTTTGAAGGAGTTGAGGCCTAAGGGGAAGGATAAGAGAGAGACGATACATAGAGAACACAGAGAGACAATATGGGTGGGGGGAAGTTATAGGAGGGGAGAAAAGAAAAGAAGAGAGAAAAGAGATGAGAGAAACAGAAACTTAGACTGAGAGATACAAAAGCTATCACTGGTAGAGAAAGATTAGAATTCTACAGCCTCAGATTAGTGTTGAGCGTGGATCCTGTGTTGCGAGACATTGAGAAAGGACATTTCAGGAAGTGATGATCACTCCAATCTCCTCCAACTTCTATGGCTTGTCTTTGCCTGGAACTTCTAAAGTAATTGTTGCTAACTTTTTTCTGTTTCCTTGACCCCTTTGGTAGGCTATTGAATCCTATGGGGGACCCCTTCTCAGAATAATTCTCTTAAAGGTTTGAAGTAAAATACATAGGATGACAAAGAAAGCCAATCATATGAAGCTATAGTTATTAAAAAGTTTTTAAAAACCAAGTTCATGCAGCCCAGGTTAAGATTCCCTGGTCTAAAGCCCATAAGGTCATAGAATATGCCCCATATCCCTCCCTAAGTATCAGAGGAGAAGAGATGCTGTGTAAAAAGATAATACACACATCAAAAACATGTGTTCTGTGTGCCTCCGTGACAACACACTTGCATCTGTACCCTGGGAGAGAGGAAAGCCTGGCCTACAAATGTTATGATTGGCTTCAGAGCTATTCCTGGCCTGCTGTTGAGAGAAAGATGTAAACTTTACATTCTTCTGCGTGGGTGTTAAGGACTGATGGATTCCTGCTTCACTAAAGATTTAAGAACAGAGAGTTCAACAATGCACTAACAAAGTTCGGGTTGGAAAGGAGCAGGGCACAGGTTTGAGAAGCCATAGGCTGCCCTCCCTTTTGATCTTTTGGTTTCACACCAAATCACGGCATGGGCAGGGGAGATAATCCATGACCTTGTGTCAGGACGTGGCATGTGAACTTTCTGTCAAGCCTTGCTATGAGTCAAACATGTTTCTCAACCCTTAGATGCTTGAAATTTTGACTAGTTGCTATACCTGGTGTCTTATCAAAAAAAAAGAAAATTAGGACCAGAAGAAATTTAATCTACCCAGATATTACTTCAGAGATCAAACCACATGGAGATGTCTACTATATGTCAAGAGGAAGTGGCTGGAGGACCATGGTAAGTGGCTTTCCTTTTTTCCCTTTCTAATCACTCCTCCTGAGACTCATTAACAGACTGAAGGTTAAGGCACCCCTGCTATCCCTGGGGGAAGGAACTTAAAATGCATTGCTGAGGTTACTTCTCAACTTGGTCATCTGGTTTCACCTTCAGCCCTTTAAAAAGCCAAATTACCTGGGTTGAGCTGATTTACAAGGAGTTGCCTGGTGGCTTCTCTATCAGTAGCCTAATAGAAAACATGTTCCTGATGTACATATATCTTTCTACAAAACACCTCTTTTCTGACACTAAGGAAGGAAAATAAGTCACATTATGACCTTATAGGCCTTAAAATAGGTTTTCTTAACTAGGTATTTTTGTGTGTATATATCATAATATGGTGTGTATTGTGTCTATATATATGTATATATATATATCACAATAATGTATACACATGTACATATATATGTATATAAATAATTATATATTATAAATTATAATAATGTATCATATTATGTATTACACTCTTATGTGTTCGTGTGTGTTGTATATACAGAGTTTAATCATGTTTAGATGCAAAGAGAGGGGATTCCAGAAGGACTTTGGCAATAGATGTCTACACATAGTTTGCTGCCTATATCATGCTTTTGGCTAGCCAGATAGTGGGTGAATATAGCCACTCACTAATATTATTGGTTGGTAAATTAGCTTTTCCTCCAGCGAGAAAGCATTGCTCCCTCTAGGAACCACTTATGGCCCTTCCTTTGGACCTCTCCTCTGTTTTTCAGAATTCTAATTTTTATCATAACCTCAGCTCCCTTATTAGGACCATCAGCTTCTTGTAGTCAAGGACTGAGCCAATATTTATCTCTCTGTTTATGAATCTCAACATGAGTTTTTACATATAATAGTTGCTTGTTGCCTGTTTATCTAAGTGGATTTTAAGAAATAACTAATTTTTTAACTTCATTCTGAGACCAAGGTCTGTATCTTAGATAAGGGGTGAGTTTAATTTATTCCTGAGAAAAGAGTAATCGGTCTCAAGTGAAAAAGTCTGCAAGAAATTATGTGTTTGCTTATATGCTAATAAAATATTATTATAATATTGTCCCCTATCAGCAAAAGGCCTTATGAGAAATGTCATTTTCCAATCTGTAAGTAAGAACAAAAGGCTCATGGGAGGCAGAAGCCTCAAGAAACAGGTAACAGCACGTGAACATTTTTGCTATCTTTGCAAAGCAGAATAGGACAGAACTTATGGCACTAGAGGTGAGCTGATGCAAGGAAGGATACTGCTAATCTGAACATGAGTCAGTTAGAGATAATACATCTTTATTAAATGCCCACTGTGTACCAGTACTTTAGATACAAAGACAGTCCATGTTGTCAAGTAGCTCACAATCTAATATGGGAAGAAAGTTTAAAAGAAGCTGAAAGTCAGAGGAAGGAGGTGGAGGGCACCTAGGAGAATGATGAAATCCTTCAGCAAAGGTGAGAAATGATCTTGAGATGGGAGTTAGGGAGTTGAGTTCATCTTGCAGCATGGTTATTTTCTAGAGATCATGAAATCTAAGAGAGCAATCCAGTGGGAGGATTCTCTGGGTGCCCTCCTTAAATTCCAGAAGACTCAGGGGTAGGGAACCTGCAGACTTGAGGTCACTTTGGATTTTTTGATTCAATCAAAGGGACACATTTGAGGACCTTTAGTCCACAGGTTCCCCACCCTGACCAAGGAGGTCCTCTCCAATATCCACCCTTCATTCTCTTAGATTAGAGGGAGAGGTCCCAGGGGCAGGGCATAAAAAGGAAAAAAAAATTCTCTGCTCTCAAGGATACATACTGACACTTAACCAATGCTTATTGACCTGATAGAGCACTCTTACACTCTAACAGTGGGAGACAAAATATAAAGCATACCTGGAAAGTGGTAGAAGGGCACCTCTGAGGTTATTCAGAAGGGGACAAGGTTCTGAGTCGATGTCCGCGAGAGTGCTTTGAGCAGATGGTGCATTGAACACGCCAGGGGTCTCTTCATTAAGTGGTGGGTCCCTCTAGAGACTCAGGAATAAGAACAGACTCCAGAATGAAGGCATCTGGATTGGCATAAGACGGCTGGGGAGCTGTAACAGTACAGAGAATGAGGTGATCACCAAATGCTCTTGCTATTATTAATATAGTCATTATGGGTTTTTTTTATCTTTTTATGGTGTTCAGCTGGAAAAATTCCTAATCCAAGTCATTGTCTTGCTGTAATTCTTTTATATGTAATATTCCACAGCCCATTACACAGGTGAGGAAAATGACTGCTCTTTGTAATTGAATATAAATGTTAGGATGTAAGCTCATCTTCTGTAGGTTCACTAGAAGTATTTTTGGGAGAGCTCCAGTAACAGATGGGATGCCAAGAATCAGTCCATCAATAACCACATGTTAAGTGCTAACTGGGTGCCAGACACTGTTCTATGTACCAGAGACACAAAGAAAATCCCTGCTCTCAAGGAGCTCACAATCTAATGGATAAGACAAGATATAATTAACAAGGTACATGACATATATGATACACACACACACACACACACACACCCATACACCCATGATATGTATGGAATAAATTAAAGGCTACATACCTCTCATCTTTACTATGTAGTTTTTTTTAAAATAGAATTCTATATTTTGAAATCTCATTCTACATAGCTTGGAGATTGTGAGAATTTGGTATGGTGGTGGTGTTGTTCAGTCATTTCAGTTGTATCCAACTCTCCATGAGTTGGGGTTTTCCTGCCAAAGATACTAGGGTGGTTTGCCATTTCCTTCCCCAGTTCCTTTTACAGATAAGGAAACTGAGGCAAACAAAGTTAAGTGACTTGCCTAGTTCATAGAGCTTGTAAGTGTCTGAAGGCAGATTTGACCTCAGGTCTTCCTGATTCCAGGTCCAGCATTGTATCCACTGTGCCACCTAGCTCTTTACCTGCTATGGTGACATCCCTTAAAATATTGTTAGTAAAATGTTATTGGTCAGTTTTCTGTCTAGTCAGTTGGATCTATGTTTATGCTCTACTTCCAGTGCTGTTTATGTACCAAATTCTCAAGAATGTTTTGGGGCCTTTTTTTAATATAGAGATTTACCATCTGTAGGTTTATGAAGTATAGGAATCTTCTTTTGTATGTTCAGAGTAGTGAATTTCTTGATCCTGGCAGTGGGAGGGGTAGGGGTAGAACTGACCTGACATAATTACTGTCACCATTTCCCATTTTACATGAGATGATTGTAGCAGATATTCAAAATTCGGAATTCAGTTTGTCATTGGTTTAGGTATTTAGAATTATCCTGTAATCATAGGAAAGGAGAGGTAGAAAGTGTCTAGGAGATCATCTTGTCCATAACCATCATTGTATGGGTAAGGATGCTCAGGCCCAGAAAGAGGAAGTCCTCAATGCAGATATGGGAAATATATTGCACTGTGGTGTGTATAGTCAGTCATTAATCATTTATTAAGTGCCCACTATGTGCCATTTGTTTTGTGCCTACCACTGCAATAAGTACTGTCGATACAAAGAAAGGCAGAAGACGGTCCTTTTTCTCAAGGAGTGAGTCTAATGATACAGAAGACTAATAACATACAGTCCAACCCTTCAGAGTTTTGCCAGACTGTTGTAGAAACAAAACATCAACACATGATCCAGAATTATACAAGACAACATCACGATATAATAGAAAGAGCATTGGCTCTTCTTTTAAAGCACCTGGTTCAAATTCTGTCCAGATGTTTCTAAGGCAGGATTGAACTCCAGTCTACCTGACAGTTCCAATACTGTATTGACTAGGCTTCCTAGATGCCCATAGACAATATATGAAGACATAAAAAGTAATTAGCAATGCCAGGTGATTTTTGCCAAGTGCCAAATGAGTGATGAAGATGAAATTTACTTTTTTTCAAAGAAGTAGGAGTAGTTCTGCTTGGGATCCTCAAGTAGGAGATAAGATTTAAAAGATACCTGAAGGATGCTTCATCTCTCCTTTCCACCCTCTATTCTTCCCCTACCCCACTCAAAAAAAAAAACCCTTTCAGATTCTTAGTTACGTGACTTTACCTTGTCCTTTAGGTTCCTTTTCTATTTAATAACCAACCCATGGGCTTGAAAACCATCAGAAACTTGGTCTAAAAGAAAGAGAACACAGCAGTCTTTCCTAATTAACCACTTTTTCTATAGGGGTTTGTGTTTATCACTTATGTTACCCAGCTACAATTCTGTATCCTGTTTCAGAGACATTAGAAACTATTTGTGTGGCCAAGAAACAGCCAAGGGGGTGCATGGTCATTTGATGGGCAAGCAGTAAACACATGTCCAGAGGTCTCTGATTCTATTTATCACGCTGCAAAGTTCATGTAATGAATATTTAAAAATTCAAAAGAAGCTAACAAATGAAAACAAACAGTGGTGGTATCACCTCTCTGTTCTCAGTATGTCCTAGAAGTCACAATACACTAATTGCCCTACTCTTTTATTATATTTTTATGTACCTATTATATAGAATGCTGTTGTTCATCGAGACTTTGGAATCTGTCTAATTTTACCTTAGCAGAAATTGCTTCTATAACGTACTTAACAAATGATTGGTCATTTAAAGGACAAGAGAACTCATCACCTCTAAAAGCATCCTGTTAACTGAAGGATCATCCTAATGTTCTGGACCTCCTGAAACTGTAAGATTTGAGGTTAAAAATCCTGCACATTATGTTTAAGTTCCCAATTTAATTCCCTTAGCCACCCTCCAGTCGTGGGATTACATATCCTTTTTTCATTGCATAATTCTAATTCAATCTATCGATTCAAAAGTATTTATTAAACTCCCATTATGTGCCATGCATATATATATGTACATATACATACATATATATGTACATATATGTGTCCGTGTACGTGTATATATGTGTATATATATATACATAAACACAGAGAGAGAGAATACATAAACAAACATATACCACATGTGGATATAAAATTAATACATGTAAAAAAATTGGAGGGAGGGGAGGCATGGGAGACATAGCAGGGGGCAGGAAGCAGGAAGAGGTACTGCTTGAGTTTTGTTGGAAATTAGAGAGTGTAAGAAGGTGATGTAAGGAAAGTGTGTGTTGGAGACATGGACATGTAGAGAGAAATTGAAACACCATGTGTTAAGAACAGCATGATGTGCAGTTGGGCAGGATGTAACTAAGAAGAAATGTTCCTAATATTTTATCAAAATTTGTTTCCTTTTCCCTTCTACCCATTTTGTGTTCTGCTTCTGTGATCTGCAGTCCAGCAGACAAACTCAAATCCTCTTCCTCGTTACATGGAAACATCTCAGAATTATTTAGTTCTAAAGTGCAATGCAGTATTAAAAAGAGGAGGAGGGAGAGAAAAAAAAAAACCTGATGAGGGTGTTAGGAGACCTGGTGCTAACCTCGACCATACCAGTAACCTTCAGAAAACCTTTTCTTCTGGGTCTCGGTTTTATCACCTGTAAAACAAGGGTAGATTAGAGCAGTTCTGGGCTCCTAACCTGTGTGCGTGTGTGTGTGTGCGCGCGCGCGCGTGTGTGTGTGCGCGCCAACGCCCTCCCTTCCCTTGGCAGTCTGGTGAAAAATCTCCTCAAAATAATGCTTTGAAATAAATGAAAGAAATGCTGAATTTCAGTGAGAAATTAGTGAAAATAAATGCTTTTTCCCTTCTAAGTTTAGAGACTCTTGAAATCTTAGGGCCCAAGATTAAAAATCCCTTCAGTTGAAGTTTCCACCCTTAGCAACCTCCAGTCAAAGGATTCTATAGCCTTGTTTCCAGTCTTTAATTGTTTCCACTAGAGGTCACTATTGCTTTGTGTTTCCTTTTCATTTTTGCCATATGTAAACACATTTGCTCTTTTAAAAAGCATTAGCCAGTATCAGCTAGTTACCTGGAATAGAAATGAAGCTTGGTCTGGTTACATTTAAAGACACGTTCTTGTGTCTTGGCTGAACTCTTATATTGTGATTAAAAGCCTGCAGCTTGGAACTGGTATCAAATCCGATGTTAAATAATCAGACCAGAAAATGTTTGGAATAATTAGCAAGAGTCCCATAGAGCAACTGCTCCTCTCTGTTAGGGCCTTTCTGGTATCTTGTTCTTTTGGCCCCCTTAGAGCCCTAGTTCTGAGCCTATTTAGAGGACAGGTGGTATCCTGAACAGAGCATTAGACTTGGAGTCAGAAGGCCTGGGTCATCCTCACACATTTACCAACAATGAGTGTCCCTGGAAAGTTGTGCCTTAGCTCTCCATCTGTAAAATGAGGGGATGTGAGGGTTTGTCTTGATAAGCTTTAAAATTCCTTCCATTTCTAAATTTCAATCCTCTGAAACTTGGTTTCTAGTCCTGGTTATGTCACTAATTTGTATGAAGCCTCTGTTGCCTCAGGTGATCAGAAAACTGTGCAATGGCTTTACTGTACTGAACCAGTCACATCTCAGGTATGATTTCAATACCTTTTAGGGAAAACCTTAGCTTAACTTGCTTGGAGAATAGACCATTTGGAGTTGGAAGGATTATTAAAGGCCTAACCCTCTCATTTTTTTTCCTATGAAGAAACTGAAGTGGGGGGTGGAGCCAAGATGGCGACTGGAAAGCAGGGACTGGTGTGAGCTCCCCGCCAAGTCCCTCCAAAAACCTATTAAAAATGGCTCTGAACCAATTGTAGAGCTGTAGGACACACAAAATAGCAGAGGGAAGCAGGGCTCTAACCCAGGACAGCCTGGATGGTCTCTGGGTAAGGTCTTTTGCACACGGAGCTGGAGCAGGGAGCGGAGCAGAGAGGAGCAGAGCCCAGCGTGGGGGATGCGGACCACCCAGACCAGGAGCCGGGCGGAGCATGCCCTAGCACCCTGAATCAGTGAGCAGTGGCAGTTACCAGACTTCTCAACCCACAAACACCAAAGACAACAGAGAAGGTTAGTGGGAAAAGCTGCTGGGGACAGAGTGTAAAAAGGAGTTCGCAGTTCAGCCACCAGCCGAGGGCAGTGGAGTGGCTGCAGATACAGAACTACAGCTGCAGTTGCTTCCAGCCCTGGGCCCACCTGGTGGGAGGAATTCAGTGGCTGATCAGAGCAGGAGTGAAGAGCCTGCTGAAGATCTAAGTCCAGTCCAGGTAGGGGGTTCTTGGGGAAGGAGGAGTGATGGTGTGGCAGCGCATCTGCCCAAGCTTGGAACATAGAACTCTTTAGTCTACAAGCAGTCATACCCAGCTG